>CM033473.1:232557488-233017488 GCA_019447015.1 Hymenochirus boettgeri | reverse complement strand
GATAATACGGTGATAGATAGATAGATAGATAGATAGATAGATAGATAGATAGATAGATAATAGATGGGTGATAAGGTGATAGATAGATAGATAGATAGATAGATAGATGATAAGGCGATTGTAGTAGATAGAGAGATAGATAGATGATAAGGTGATTGTTAGATAGATAGATAATAGATAGATAATAGGTAGATAATAATAGATAAATAGATAATAGATAGATAATAGATAGATAGATAGAGAGAGAGAGAGAAAGAGAGAGAGAGAGATAATAGATGGATGGATAGATAGATAGATAGATAGATAGATGATAAGGCGTTGGTAGATAATAGAGAGATAGATAGATGATAAGGTGATTGTTAGATAGATAGATACATAAGGCTGACAGACAGACAGAACTGGACAGATTGATATTGTTTACTGTAGATCTGAATAATGAACTATTTTTTTATTAAATAGGTGCAGCCAGTGCTATCCACTTGCTCGCCTGGTTGTCACCTACCTGGACTCAGTAGGTCAGTTGGTGCTGCCCATCCCCATTACCTGGGAATCCCCTTGTAGTCAGTATGCAGATAGCAGGAGATCCCATTTTATCCTCAGTAGGTGAGTGTTGATGTACAGACAGAGGTCTCCTGCTCCTGTAGGTATAAAAACTCCAGTAGAGAGTGGTCTCCAGATGAATTATATTGTATTGTCTCACCCCCACCCACAGAAACACAATACTGTTTACCAAGGCTAGTGACTGCACCAAAGCCAGAAGCTTTAACATTTGGAAACTTATGAAATGTAATCTGCATATCTAATTGATTCCCAGAATATCACTTTAAAGAGGGAGATGTGTATCTGCAGTGATGGATATGGTATTAATAGGCATGCCCACTTGGTCCATGGGGGGTGGGGTACTTTTAAGCTTTGGCTGATTACATTGGATGTTCACCCCAAGACAAGGATGCATTGACAGACATCTACAGTGCAGCAAACAAACTATCCCAGGGTTACCTGAAAATGACAGTGTGGTAAAGCTAGAGAGATCAGTTCATTCTATACAACCCCCTATAACATAGACACATTGTCACATATCATAGTCTAGTTCTATTTTGTAATTATTTCTCATGTATTTTCTAGAAAACAAAATCTAACATGGAATAGGGTATATTCATATACTAATCTTGCAATGAAAATGAGCTCACAATAAAAATTATGGACAATTAAAGCTAAAATATAAATAAGCCTGAATTCACATCATAATCCATAGGTGTAGCTCACACTTCATAACCCATAGGTGTAGCTCACACTTCATAACCCATAGGTGTAGCTCACACTTCATAACCCATTGGTGTAGCTCACACTTCATAACCCATAGGTGTAGCTCACACTTCATAACCCATAGGTGTAGCTCACACTTCATAACCCATAGGTGTAGCTCACACTTCATAACCCATATGTGTAGCTCACACTTCATAACCCATAGGTGTAGCTCACACTTCATAACCCATAGGTGTAGCTTACACTTCATAACCCATAGGTGTAGCTCACACTTCATAACCCATAGTTGTAGCTCACACTTCATAACCGTTAAGTGTAGCTCACACTTCATAACCCATAGGTGTAACTTACACTTCATAACCCATAGGTGTAGCTCACACTTCATAACCCATATGTGTAGCTCACACTTCATAACCCATAGGTGTAGCTCACACTTCATAACCCATAGGTGTAGCTTACACTTCATAATCATTGGGTGTAGCTCACAATTCATAACCCATAGGTAGCTCACACTTCATAGGTGTAGCTCACACTTCATAACCATTAGGTGTATCTCACACTTCATAGCCTATAAGTGTAGCTCACACTTCATAACCCATTGGTGTAGCTCACACTTCATAACCTACACCTATAACACAAAGGTGTGGCTTACACTTCATAACCCATAGGTGTAGCTCACAATTTATAACCCATAGGTGTAGCTCACACTTCATAACTGATAGGTGTAGCTCACACTTCATAACCGATAGGTGTACCTTAAACTTCATAACCGATAGGTGTAGCTCACACTTTATTACTGATAGCTGTATCCCACTCTTCTGAAATCAGCAGAGACATTTAGAAAGATCCATATGTATGTATGTATGTATCTATATATGTATGTATAAGTGCCCCTTGGGTACATAGCGCTGTTCATTATAAAATACAGCAATTACACAGATACATTAATCAGCACTCGCTTTAGTGAATTCTCCAGCCATTCTTTCTCTTTCTTTTTGCCAGAGCGGTCAAATTCTTACCCATGACCTGTCTCTAAACAATCAAACAGAAGATACATTGTTTATCAGGAATCTTCTTGTTGCACTTTAGGTGTCGTTGAGCTACAAAGTCTGTGTGGGAGAATAAGTAAGTAGTAAGAAAGTAGTAGGTACACATCTCTGTACATTTGCCACAATCAATATTTTTCTACCATATTGTGTATTTTAATATGCAGGATCTGTCAAAATATTGATTGTTTTTTCTCCTTTCTATGGTTTGGTAGATCTGTCATAAAACAAAAAATCTCCCATGTTTTACCAAGTCTTATAGTTCACTAATCTGAAAGTCATTTTGCCTTGTTAGTAGCAATCAAAGGGGGTGATCACCAAGATGTCCACTAAGTTGTCTACTGATAACCAGAGCTGTGTCACACCATTTAATCACAACGAGCCATCACCTCTAGGCTTTGTTCGGCTGAAGAGCAATCTGATAACTGACAGTCAGTACAAAAAGCAATTACCTTATTCACACTTCATTTGCAAATGTGAATGAGGCCTGATGTTTATAATAAGTATACGAGATCACTGATCTTGTAATATGCAATGTCACACACTTGTTCAGATTGTGATCTTTCTGGAATCTAATCTATAATGGCAGGAAGGCCTGTGACACATTGGCAGAAGGGAAGCAGAGACAGTGAGTATCAGGAAGCACACTCCCCTAAACACTAACATTGCTAGTGACCTTTTTCAAGGGTAAAATCTTTTTTTTTCCAGTCCTTTTTTGATTGTATTACACTTTCAGTAAAGCAGAATAATGTTGTAAGAAAGCAACATATCAGTTTCTTAGCAGCCCAACCCTAATCCTCCTCATGTAAATAGGTGTTACATGTGCAAATAGCAACTTTTTGTTTTACCAATAATAACGTTCTTCTAAGTGATGTGTATATCTGAAACCTTAGCACAGCGTTTAAAATCCTCCCTTTCTCTAACCAACAGGAGATCTGGTATTCACCAAGGGTCATTTCCAATTCTTTCATTGTGATCTACAATACCAGTGGGAAAAGCCAATGGAAACATAACTAGGAATCACTGGGCCCCCAGAAAAACTATGATGGGGCCCATTTCAGTGCCTTATCTACAGTAGTTTAATGGGAGGAGGCAATATCTGTCATAGGAAAAATAAGAAGATGGGTCCTCCTTGCCTCCTTGATCACCAAGTTTGGTCCATATCTCATGCACTCCGATAGGAACCAATAGCAGAAAGGCAGCGTACATGCACTGAATTACGCACAGAAGCACGCATGATCGCACACTCTCCCGTGCGCTCAAGCGGGGCCACACTCTAAGAGGTACAACCTATAGATGTAGCACACGCTGCATGGAACACATCTAGGATTTTTTATGGAAATACCTGTATATTGACCAATGCGCAGTAAATTGTTAAAAAGCACCAAGGTCACAGAAAATGTCTAAATGTTTAAAAACCATCATCTGCTTGAAATCTGAGACAGGAAAGGATGTGGGACGTTACATATTTCACATAATAAACCACTTCCTATACTGGATCTTCTTATGCTTGAACATATAAACCCCACTGACCATCTTTACCATACCTTTGGCAAAAGGCAAAAGGCTGTAGCTATGTTAGAGTTTGTATTAGAGATGTCAACAATGTGTGTTGTCGGTGTAATTACTCAAGTGCTATTAACACTCAAGAGTTCTAATACCTGTATCCATACTGTGGGTAAGATGTGCTCCCAGGGGGTCTTCAAATTATACGTTTCTATCCACAAATTGTTTTGTTCATTTTACAAAGTACTGTACACAGAATGTTTATGTAGAAGTCTCTGCCTCTGTACGGTTTTAAAGTGTAAATGTTGGTGCCCAAGGCAATGCATTGCTTTATTGTGGAGTGTTTGAATTAGGGTAATTTGTGTTAGCAGAATCTACTCTGAAATTAAGAGGAATGTGAAAGAGAATTTTTATAATGAAGAGGAACAGTGAATTATATCCTTATAATAATTACTTAGCTCAACCATGTAAAAAAAACGATAAAAAAACAAATAAACAAGGAAAGCAAGACCAATTAAATTAAATAATAAAACCAAGCTGGAATCCCATGAACACTCAGAACCACAAAGTCCAAAGAACTGAGAGCACCAGATGATGCTGGACTGGTATGCAATAAAGGGAACCAAGCAGCAAAGCAACATGCATAGTATAAAGCTAGGTACAGATGTAAAGGTATTATTTGGACAGACAGCAACATGGGAGAACATCATCAGCTAAAGTAGTGGTTCGTTGACCACCAATGATCTAACATCTGTATACAGCTTGATATATAACATGTTCCTCACTGTTTAATATAAGGAAGGATTTAAAAGTCACCTTGGTGTCCCATTACCTGTATAAAAGTAATTAGCCTACAGCCTTGTACTATTATATGGTTACGGAACTTTATATTCGGTGACCACATGTGCGTGTCATTGGCTCATACATGATGATTATAGTGACCACATACACTTGTGATTGTTACAGGAGAATTGTTCTTTTAATTGAGCAGGTAGATTAGAGAATTGAGGTTTTGGTGGTTTCTAAATATTTCTTGCCTGATATGGAGAGAGATTTTTATGGTTAATATAAAATATATAATTAAATAAAGCACACGCATATAGAGAAGGTGGGAGAAAAAGCTGTGACCCTTTTATTAAATGTTAAATAACTTGTTCCTTAAAGGGCAAGTCCAGCCCCAAAATGAAAACTTACATACAGGTAAATCATCCCCCAAAACCCTAAACGGTAATAGTTTGAAATCTGAAATATATAATTCTAACCTGAAATCCTGCACAATGTCCTGTTTCCCGTTTCTGCTTCCTGGTTCTTCCAGTTAGTAACTGTCAGTTATGGATTTGACAGTTGACATCACAGCCAATGACTGAATGTTAATCCCCTGTCTGCCTCTTCTGAGCATGCCCAGGCTCAGTACAGGCTCAGTACAGGTTTCTAAATTGCTCAGTTTCCATGATGCATCCAGAAGCATAGCAGGCATACAGTAATGAATTCATAGGATAAAGTAGGATATATCAACATATTTTAAAGAGGTCATTCTTTCTAAAAGATGTCCTTATGAGGGTGGAGTTGCCCTTTAAAACTTCAAAACAATAACTTGTTTTATTTTCCCAGCCTGCCCCTGCTAATATCCCAACCGGCAGCCCTATGAATAACTTGAGACATGCCATTTTGTCTCAGCCTTAAAAATGCAAATAAGTCATGAGCCTAAAATAATAAGACTGGTTAATGTTAACAGTTTTGTGACAAGGGTAAAAAAATTAACAAACAACCAAAACATTTGTATAATACCTCAATGGCGTACAACACATAAATACACATAACCATAAATACAGGACTAAATAAATATTGGGGGCGGGAGGGTGCACTCCTAAATCTGGTGACAAAAACTGAAGGCTGAAGGGTAAGGTACAACCCCATTTTTATATCCCCCAAAGCCTGCCCAGAAAAAAAAATCAAAATTATATAAATGGAGGCGCGCTCCCAATAATGTCAATTGAATGGGACCCCTTAATAGGGTGGTGCTGAAGGAACAAACTAAATAGTATAATGTAGAACCAGGAACAGCCTTCTACTAGCACACAATTCCCTTATAACCCATAAGTCCCTCCAACGTCAGTCTTGCATCCCCTTACACTCAAAAATGAACCATACCAATGTAACAATGCAACAAATGAAGAGTAGATAAAAGGGAACTAGGCAGCCAATAAAGTAAGACCCTGATGAAACCACGTGATGTGGTAAAACGTACGTCGGTCAGGACGGTGGAGTCCAACACATTGTGGGGATTGTGATCCTGTGACTGAGACCGGAGCTATGGAGAAAATACCTGTGTTCAGCGAGTAGTTGCTGTTATGATTATCAAAGGACAGTGAGCGGGAGACACGCAGCCGGAGTACCTGGGTGAAGGGGCGGCATTCGGACATCAATGGACTAATACAGACAAGGGACCGGACCGCGAGCATTAGGGTCCATTAGTATATCCTGTGATGATATTTTTATATTTATGATGCTTTTTTGCACATAATATTGGTATGGTTCATTTTAGAGTGTAAAGGGATGCAACACTGACGTTGGAGGGACTTATGGGTTATAAGGGAATTATGTGCTAGTAGAAGGCTCTTTGGGATTCTGTTACTGGTTCTACATTATACTATCCAGAAAAAAATCAACAGACAAATGGACCAATAGCCCCTAATCTCGCAGAAATCTGTCATGGTAACAAAGAGGTATTTCAAAGTTGAGGATGCTGAGGCAATCGAAAAACAATTTCTGCCTCACCTTCCACAGCCTCTGCCTCAACTTCCCCACCCCATGCCTTCCCAGGTTAAAGGCCAGTACTGCCCATTATGACTGCTATCTTTGAATTATTGACCTGTCTAGTGTTGGACCTGCCTAATTTTAAGTTTATAGTACCACAATGGATAGGGATAAACCGTCTTGGACTGGACTGTTGGGGCCTTCCAGGAAATCCGAGACCAGGGACCCTCCAGGACGAGTTTAGGGGCCCACCTAACATTTCATATCTCTATTATCACTCATTTACATATCTATCTTACTCCTACTGACTCATATTGTTTATTAGAATGTATTTCTTACTGTCCCTTTGGATCTATATTTCCATTTTAGCAGTTTTCTCTGTTTTCTTGGGTGAATGGACTATGGGCCTACCGGGGGATTCCCTTGTAAAAACACTGTGATGGCGGCTCCCGTCCTCTCCCCACTCCGATCCACATCAGGCCTCGCTTACCTTGTCTACATCCAACGTGTGTGCTTGCTAACCCAAGGGTCTCACCTCCATCTATAGTAGGTTGCAAAAAGGGGTGGTCCGCCGCACCAACCACGTATGATGTATACGGTCCACAAAAGAAATCGGGCAGAAGTTTTTTCAATTAAAAAAACATCTTTTATTTTCCAAAAATATTAAAAACCAGGCTGGCACCGGGTAACAGGTGTACAAGAAATGGTCTAACGCGTTTCGGGTTTACCCGTTACTCATAGACACAATCCACAAATTACAAAGTCACACCCTCCTTTTAAGAGGGAGTTAACCAATTAAAAAGGTACATACCTCATCCATGTAATTAACCCTACGCACCCAAACTAGAGACTAGTGTTAAAAATTCCAAATTTCAGTTACTCAATGGTAGAATTATCTAATAACCATTAATATCCTCCACCATTTTACATTCAACATTGGAGCATCTAAGTTAGAAGCAAGTACCATGTTTAACAAATCAGGCTGTTGAAAAAGGGAATAATCAAACCAACAATGCTATGTCCCACCTACGATTTAACCCTTTGGGGGATCTTGAGTCCAACTCCATGATCCAGAACGCCTCCCTTTTGTTGAGGTGGTCGAGCTGGTCCCCCCCCATAGATTCTTTCTAGTACGCTCGAGTCCCTGAAAGGAGCAGAATGAAGGATCTCCATCTGAGCAATTAAGAAAATGTCTGCCAACGGGTGTCCTTATATCTTTTTTTGATATACAGTTAAGGTGTTCCCGAATACGCTCCTTCAATGGTCGCACTGTGCGACCTACATACTGTTTGTTACATTTTTTACAGGTAAGTAGATATACTGCTCCCCGTGTACAACAATAATAATTAATATAGTCAATTAATTTTGATTCCCTTGTAACCCTGTGGGCCAGTCCGACAATGGTGATAGATCGCATGTTAGTGGGCAAAGATGTCAGGGCCATAATCAGAAAACGTGACAATAAAGATGTTATCAGCTCAATGTATCACCAGGAATTTTCACTTGTTCTTTTCAAACATCACCTGCAATTAGAACAAATAACAGAATGAATAATTAACTGAAAGAAAACACACCACACATAACTAGTCCACGTAATTATAGCAAGGATCAGGGGCAATTCACGCTACTGTGGATGGGGCATGTTTATACACATACATGTAGGATATTTATTGATTGATAATGGGTTTACATGGTTGATAGTTTTTATATATATAACAATTCCCATATAAAACGTGCACACATGGGTCTTTTTCAGTCTCTTATTTTGAAAATGTTCAACAAGCCAACGTTTTGGTCTTATTCCTCAGACCTTTATCAAGCCAACCATGTTAAAGTAACCCCAGTCTGGAAGGTCCTAACTTCTAACCTTTTTTACTTTAATTACGATTAGCAAACTTTTGCATCCCTCATACTTTCACACTGGATCCATATAACAGGCTTTCTCATTTTCCCCCCAGCCCAATGGCTTTTTAAAATGAGGGAATAGGCCGTCCATCCATTGCTTTATATTAAAGGCATATGACCTCCCATTAAAGGGCCGTGTTGGGGATGCTGTTACCACATGGAAGCTTGACTATGCTAACTGATAAATACATACAATAGAAGGACTGTGGAAGCACTCCTTAGGCTAAATTACAAGTAGATTTTGTGGAAGTGCTACTCATCTGGTCAAACATTTATACAAACAAAGAAAAGATAATCAATGCACATTCCTAGGCCCCATACAATATCATATTATCTGCACACTGGCATACTTTATATACAAAGGGGTTTTAGTATATATTACTGTGATCACATGAATGAAAAGCCTTCCAATATACAGTATATAACATTGATTCAGTTTTGACATGCCAAGTTTTACACACTCACTGTCTACTAGTAACAGATACATGGGATGGTGTTTCTGTGTTTATATAAAAAGGGGAACCTTCAGTATAACATTCTAATTGCACAGAAGGCACATACATGCTAACATACACACACCCTATTCGTACTGAAAGGAACATTCTCTTGCCTAATATACAATCATATCAGTTCAATTATACATAAACTATTTATTAAAAAAATACATTTTCTTTTACTACATAAGAACAAGAAGGGAAAAGTCATTAAGGCAAATAATAGTGAATGACTAAGTAAAATGTTGTTTAGCCATTGGAATGAGAGAGGGAATTTAATTAAAATAACCCATAATATATAGACAAGAGGCTACCTGAATTTTAATGCCACGTAATTGGTTGAGGAAAACTGTTCCCCTGCACATTCTGGGAATGTTTTTATTATCTATTAGACACACTGCAACATTGCTTCTAATTGGTTTCTGGCTTAATATTACTTAAATATACGGGGCTACCTACAGCCCAAAATAATGGGGAAAAACAAAATGCTAATAATGAATCAAAGTCCAGGAGGATCTACCACAAGTTGTCCTGAGCTTTTCTCTAGATTTTATCAACGTTTCACTTTTGGTCATTTCTTTTTCGCTAAAACTTCTTTCAGTCTATTGTCCGTCTTACAACCCTAACCAGAAACACAATGCCTCTGAAACTCTCCATTTACCTTTTCCCAGCTCGCTATTGAGACCCTTTATTAAATGCATAGAATCCGATGGGATTTACTGCAGACAGGTTTGTGTGAATAAAACAGCCCTTAAAGATGCTGAACCCAATTCACGGCTGGATCAGTATTTTACCACCAGAAGCCTATGTTATTTTCATTTAATAAGATGCAGTCCCTGGATTTCCCTTTGTCTTTCCTTGTAAAGAGTTGCAGAACACAGGGTTAAAGTGGAAATGTAAAGACCTTAATTTAATGTTTTCTTAAGAACTGAATATTATAAAAGGCGTGTACATCTGTAAATCCTGAACTGTGGGGAGCTGACAGAAGTGACTATAAGTGGAACTGGAAAGATAAATGGAACTGTGTCAAATCCTACATCTGGATAGATCATTAACACATAGTCATACTAGTAGTGAATGACTGTAATAAACCATCTGTATTAAATACGAGGAAGCAGATGATCTTAGCGCTGTGGAAACGTGTCATTTGCTCCAATATACTCCTGCTTCCTAGCTTTTGTGTTGTTTATTGGGGTGCTTAGCTGCGAGTAACCCCGGACATTATATAATACACCATTACTTCCATTGGAAGCTCTATGGTGAAAGAGTAACTATTGTTTTTTTATTATTTACATTTTTATTATTATTTCCTACATATGCAGAGAAAAGAACCATACACAATATGAATTACATGTTAGGCCAGGATCATAGATCTTTTATTGCAGATAACATAAAAAAAATGTCAAAAAATGTAAAAAAAAAATGTAAAAAAAAAATACATAACACATGTGAAAATCGCTTATTTCTTTGTAATTATATGTGTGTAAGAATCTATATGTATTTAGATTGTACTACTTGAGCTCAGGGTAACTGAATATTTTTAATACACTGAAATATATAATATTCCTGTAAATGTATTGATATGTACTGACTGATCAGTATGTGTATATGAATAATCTTTAATTCTCTGACAGTCTACAGTTTAGTTTACTGAATGTATTTTAAATACATCCATTGATTTGCTGTTTTTTCTGACTGCTGGCTGGACTGTTCAGCCATCACTATAGAAGGGTTATTTATTTTATCTTTTAAAGAAAAAGTGAGACACAATGATGAGTGATTATATAATATAAGTGCATATCCTTGCTTAGTTCGATATTTCGACCAGATCAGCCAATAAACACTATCGATTGGTTGAGCCAATATATCATCAGTCTCTGTGAACTGACCAAGGCTGAAGTCGTGCGTTTCACCAAATTTCCCAAAATGTACCACCACGTCAGATCGAACGGTCATCTGATTTACCCAACTGTTAAACCAACATCATGACGGTTAAACGAAATATCAGAATGTGTGTACACAGTCTACCTCTATATATATATGGCTATAATGCAGAAACACAATGTGTCTCATTTACCCAGAGCCGCTATTGCTCCCGAACGCGATTCAATATTGTGTTTGCGAAAGTCAATCAACGCTGACTATTGTCAAATAGGTAGCGAACAGGTTAGCGTGACTTATAAATCGCCCTGATTATCGTTAAAAATGGTGCTAATTTTGCCCCAACCAATCAGATATTATTTAGCATTTGAAAGCTGACATCTGATTGGTTGGGGCAAAATTCGCACCATTTTTAACCATAAGAACTTTTATTGAATAACCCGGAATATGCTTTGCTAAATCTTTTAGTCTAGAGAAGAATTTATTAAATGTTATAAATAATATGCCATACAAAGCTCTGCTGACTTTAATATACAGTATATTGGTTATATATTAGCAAATGGAATCATTATATATCGCAATTTTTAACCTTAACGAAACCATAGCATTGTGTCTGTTTGCCAATCCTGAGCCTCTCACTGCTGCTAAACTGCAATTACCAACATCTTTCTTTTACCATTTCACCTTCATTATTACATTTCTTTTGTCATTTCTGTCTTTGGATCCAAACATTCCTGTGGTTACTTCCTTCTGTACATTAGACAAACGCTGCTCAGGTATCGGTATAAACTAGTTGTTTTTAACTGAAGAATCAGCCTAGTATTTGTGTCCTTGCCTATTCCACTTCCATTCCAACATGATAAAAGCTGGAATGCATATCAAGAATATTAACCATAATCTGGATCTTTCACAGACAGACGTTGTATTCATTAATCTGTATTTTGCCCTGAGCCACTTATCCTTCCAAAGCTTAAAAATCAGTTTCCTTAGAGAAGACAAGCCTCAGTCAAGGGGAATTTACACAAGCTCCATACTTCAAACAGCTCCTCTGCCTACATCCAGTTGCAGACAAAGGAAAGCCAGGCTGGTTTCTTTCTGTACAGATGCTGGCTCCAGCGGAAGACATTTTTTATACTTTTTTGCCTTTTTTAAGGCAAAGATTATGTTAGTTAATATGATAATAGATAAAAACTGTAAATGACCAGAACGGGACTTTATGAAATATAGTGAATATTGTGAGGTACTATTATGAGGTACTAAAAAACCTTCCACATACACTGCACATTCACGCATGTTAAAGAACTAAGAACTAAGTTTCCTACCAAAATATTAATTGCTATTGGTGTATTGAACAATCTGAACAGGGATTTCATTTTCTTCCCATCCTCCCTTCAGCAGTAGTCTCTCCCTAATACCATCCTAAAGAGACTGTGGGAGATTCTTCAGGCAAGGGGACATTTAATGGCAACACATGCAACTACCCACGCATTTGAGGTCCGTACACACATGTGATCACAGGGCACAACCTTCAACACACAATGGTGTTCGAACAGCATCTCAGCCAACTAACTGTTAATGTATGGGTGCATGGTCAACCAAAATGACGTTTTGGTGGGGTATTGTTGATGATCCGCCAGGTTGGATTATCAAAAATGCCCAAACGAGTTTCCATACACTTACCAATACTCGGCTGAAATAGCTGTTTGTACATCATTTTCCGTTATAGGTCGTACGAAGCTTTACGATCAGTCACAATATGCAGTGGTAACCACAAACACCTGGGAATCAGTTGGTCAGGTCCCCATATATTGTAAAGGGAGACAATTCTGGCTGATGGAAATTTTCCATTGGTGCAGAGTGGCCACAATACCAATGGTGGTTTTGGCCCATACACCTTCCTGATTTCTGGAAAATCCAGTTGATTGGCCTAATATCAGTAATGTGAATAGTGGCCTTTACACTTTTCAGAGATACTGATCTGCCCAAACAAATGAAAAGGACATAGTCAATGTACACAATCATAGCACCTGTGCAGCTTTACACACTGTAAACACAAGCGTTTTACAAAAATATTTATAATCAGAAATAAAGGGCAGACAGACACATTTTGCCGATTGCAACAATGAAATTGTTTACATTGTGGACAAGGGCACTACTGTCAAAGTAAAACTAAAGCAACCTGGATCTCCAGCTTCTTTTTTATGAATTTGTTCTATGTAACAGGGCTTGGATGCTGGTAGTGGATACAAGGTAGATAACTGGACAGCTCCTTTCTCTCCCTGCATGAAGCCCACTGACAATGTCCATTCTACCAGCATGAAGATTTTACTGACTTCACAAAAGGACTGATTCCTGCCAATATTTCTGCTACTTTTTCCGTGTCCGATAGTGATTAGTCCAGGCCGACAGCTCGCTAGTGGCAAACGGTTGGCCAGGATGAAGAATTTTATTGTGTGAACCCAGCCTAAAGGTGCCCATACATTAGAACTCACCTCCCAACTGTTTCCACTACATTTAAGCAATTCTCCAGGAACCACCTTTACAATACTTTTGTCGCGACCGACATACAATTGTAAAATTAATGGACCAGATGGGACTGGCACGATGTGGGTCCTAGAGAATTATATAGTAATTAAGGTTGAATAAAGACATACGTCCATCAAGTCCAACCTATTCACCCCCCCCCCTTTTTTTTTTTTAACCCTACCTAACAGTTGATCCAGAGGAAGGCAAAAAAAAACAGCTAAAAAGGGGGGGGAAATTCCTTCCTGACTCCAAACGGCAATCGGAAAGTATCCCTGGATCAACCAGATCTATATGCATTAATACCAGTAATTCTCAATATTATATAGTATCCCCGTACCAACCAGAACTACAGTAAATGTATTAATACCAGTAATTCTCAATATAATATAGTATCCCTGTACCAACCAGAGCTACAGTATATGTATTAATACCAGTAATTCTCAATATTTTTTAGTTTTAGAAACTTATCCAGGCCTTTTTTAAAGCTATTTAATGAACTTGCCATTACCACATCTGCTGGAAGACAGTTCCACAGTTTCACCGTTCTCACTGTAAAGAAACCTTTCCTAACCTGAAGATGAAACTTCTTTTCTTCCAACCTTAAAGGATGTCCACGTGTCCTCTGATATGACCTATTAGTGAACAATGCACCAGATAGTTTATTGTATGGGCCATTAATATATTTGTATAAGGTTATCATGTCCCCACGCAAACGTCGCTTCTCCAATGTAAACAGCCCTAACTTGTCTAATCTGCCTGCATATTCAAGCCCCTCCATTATTAATTTAGTTGCCCTTCTCTGAACTGCCTCAATTTCCAAGATGTCCCTTTTGTATATGGGATTCCAAAACTGCACCGCATATTCTAAATGAGGCCTTACCAGTGCCTTGTAAAGAAGGAGAATAATATTTTTCTCTCTTGAATCTATTCCCCTTTTTATACAAGACAATATCTTGCTAGCTCTAGCCGTTGCTACCTGGCATTGTTTGCTATAGCTAATTCTGTTATCTACCAGAACCCCCAAATCTTTTTCCATTACAGATGCACTTAACACAGAGTTATTTATGGTGTAGGTGGCACAGGGATTATTAAATCCCAAATGCATCACCTTACATTTATCAACATTGAATCTCATCTGCCATTCTACTGCCCATTTTGATAATCTATCTAGGTCTGCTTGCAGCACTTGCACATCATTGGAAGTTTCCAAAGCTCTGCATAGTTTAGTGTCATCAGCAAACACCGAGACCTTGCTCTCAATGCCCCCTTCTAAGTCATTTATAAACAGATTAAACAGAAGCGGCCCCAGTACAGAACCCTGAGGAACTCCGCTTAGAACTTTAGCCCACATAGATGTAGCTCCATTAACCACCACTCTCTGTTTGCGGTCCAATAACCAGTTCTCTATCCATGAACAAATGTTTTCTTCAAGGCCAACAGTCCTCAGTTTATACATTAGTCGCCTATGTGGCACAGTATCAAAGGCTTTTGCAAAATCCAAATATACCACATCCACAGCTGTGCCTGAATCTAACTTCTTACTCACTTCTTCATAAAAACCAATTAAATTTGTCTGGCATGATCTATTTCTCATAAATCCATGCTGACTACTACTAATAAGATGATCTCTGGAGACAAAGTCAAGGATACGATCCCTTAACAAAGTTTCCATCACCTTCCCTACCACTGATGTTAGGCTTACAGGTCTATAGTTTCCAGGCTGTGAACGACTACCTTTTTTGAATATTGGTATTACATTGGCTTTTTTCCAATCCAGCGGCACATACCCAGACAAAAGCGAATCTGAAAAGATGAGAAACAGTGGTCTAGATAGAACTGAACAAAGCTCTTTTAAAATCCGAAGATGCAATCTATCTGGTCCTGGCGCTTGAAAATTGATTGAATAGTCGTGGGATCGGTAGTGAGGTGAGTTCTAATGTATGGCCACCTTTAGCCAATAAATTCAACAATCGACTAATATTGGGACCCTGGACTATTCATTTGAAAAATAATATTAAAACATATTATTGATCACACATTGTTTTTAGTATTGATTGTAAAAACATCTGTGGAACGTGTCTTGCTATATGACCAGCGTTTGACACATCATCGTAATTTGCAGTTTGTAGGTTATATATCGGGGAAAATGTGTTTTAGACTATAGTTCTCCTTTAACCTAAAATTTGTGATAGAAAAGTCAAACAATATTTTTGCAAGATTCGAATAGAACAGGAAATGTAATTAAAGGACTAAATTACTTTCAGAGCAGCAAAAAATGAATCTTATCTGTAATCGGCATAAAAGAACATAACAAAGGGAAACTTCATGAGCAGGGAAAGGGTTAAGCAGTCACGCCAAGCGAAGGCAGTTTGATTTTACATGGTAATTACTGCAAATCTCTTGGAATCTATGGTCAATAAACCAAGAAAGCTGCAAAACAACGATACTGCTGTCTACTGCTGTCGTTACCTTGTTATGTAAATAACTTTTAATTGATCTGAGAATGAAACAGCTTTGGAACACAAAAATCCACTTTATTTAGGAAGAGTTTACTAAGAAGAAGGGTAAAAACTGTATTTTAAAGACCACTGACCACCAGCTTACTTTGGCTAGGGGCGCCTCCAAGCTGGTACAGACCACTGACAAGCGAGCAGCCTACCAATTGGCCTTACCGGATGATAATCGCCTGTTTATGGCCGATTGGTCGGGAGTTGTTTGTTGATCTGCCAACGACACCCAACTGAACGGTCATATGCAGCTATGATCGTCCAGTAGGCCTTTTAGCAGGCTGCGGCCATGTGGAACATCATGTGTGTATTAGGATAAAATCCTTGATAGAAATTTATCAGTAATATATCTGTTCTCAGACTACAATTCCCAGAATCCCCAATTGATTTTTACGTATCATAGGAACTAATGTATTTCTTTTGTCTATATTTTCATGGAATGCTTTGTTGATTTTTACTATCCTTCCTATATACAGCACTCTGGATAATATATGGCAAAATGTATTTCCAATAACTTCTCCATTGGGCCAGTTGAACATTTTTTGGGGCGACCAGCAATCCAATCATACGATCCGCGAATTGTACAATCGGATTGTAGCGTCTACGGCCACCATAAGATGTTAAAATTATTGAACTTTTTTTTCTGACAATGAGAGCATGTGACATGGCCAGGGTGGCACTATGGCTAGTAGGTGGTCCAAGGCTCATTTATTAGTTATAGAGTGCAAGCTGCAAATTAGCAGGTGAGCCCAGGACACACTATTGCTACTAATGCACTGAATAATTCATTGTGGTCAAAATGTTAAAAATCGATTCCCATTCACCCTTCCAACTGATAGACAGACTGCTTGTCGATTTCGAGCACTTGATCGATTGTTATGTGATTGGACACTCTAGAATCATTTCTGTTGACACTACCAGTGTCCACAGCATTTCAAACTAAAATCCAAGCAGTTTTTATTTGTGAGGTTTCGATTGTTCAGCTTATTGTCATGTATGGCTAGCCTTACTTTATAGGCTACAATGGGAACAACACTATGTCCATTTCTTGTCTTTATTTACAAATCTCCAGCTTTTTTTAGCAAAATTCTTATTGGTTTAAGTACCACTCTACTGTACCACTCCACACTATAAGGGAGATTCAATAAAAGTTCTTATCGTTTAAAATGGTGCTAATTTTGCCCCAACCAATCAGATGTTATTTACATTTGAAAGCTAAAATCTGATTGGTTGGGGCAAAATGAGCACCATTTTAAACAATAAGAACTTTTATTGAATAACCCTGTATGTCATTTATAAACTTTGGCTTAAAAAAGTTCAAAGATTTGGGGGTGAAGTACAGAGAGCTGCTTACACCTATCATAGTCTTAAAGCCGTGGCCAACTCTTTGCAGTAATGTCCCACGGGTTAATGCGGCTTTAAGTCTGTAATAACAGTGGTGGTGCGTAAAAAGAGCATCATGTAAGTACTTTAACTGATATACAGAGCCAATAGCAGCTCTTTTGCACAAGTTCTTTAATGCCAACAGATAGCTGTCATAAAAGACTAAAAATGGGTCAACACATTTGCAATGTACAAGGAGCCACAATCAGCTCATTAAATACCATTAAAGGGGCAAAAGAGGGGTGTGTTCCTGACATCATAGCTATTGTTATGTTTATCTTGGGACTATGCAAATCTTTTCTAGGGTTGGTAGATGTATACAATGAACTCGGTGATACAAATTTCTCATTTTACTGCCTTTCTATATAACATGATATAAATATTTGCACAACAAGCATTTGGGAAGGTTCATGTGAGAGTTACATCTGCTTTTTTTTAATAGTGATCCCCCCTTTGGGTTCAACAGGAAGCAAATAGCAGCGCTCTCCTATCAGATTACAGTGTTTTAACTCTAACCAGTGTGCCATCCGCTTTACAGTATCCATAGCTGAAACCCATGAAATTAAATAATAAACAACTGTCCTTCTGGCCTGTGACTGCTGCTTTACTGAGGATGTTTTCATTCTTCATTTCAGGGCAAAGGTCTAAACAAATACTTATGGGAGATACTTCCAAGTATTATATATTTAAATCCGCTGTCCTAATATTTAGGTGGTTCATTTTTGTATG
Source organism: Hymenochirus boettgeri (assembly GCA_019447015.1). Lineage (NCBI taxonomy): Eukaryota > Metazoa > Chordata > Amphibia > Anura > Pipidae > Hymenochirus > Hymenochirus boettgeri. Next base: position 232,999,488 of record CM033473.1, on the reverse strand, counting down.
TATTATGGTATACTTAACCACTAATCACCAGGACAGCTAGGATCTGCAAGAAGGTTTTCTCAGTATTATTATAGATAAGGTCCCACTGCTTCAGATTGTAATATGCAATGTGCTCGCTTGTCCGTGTTTGTGTTTTACTAGTGTGGGTAAAATGCATTGGTACTGCATTTGTGTCCACATTTGTCCACGCTTTTTCTGCGTTCTCATAGGCTTGAATTGAAGGACAAACGGACCAAGTGTCGTACACACATGCAATTGATAAAAGGCATAAAACACATAGTGGTAACTGGTTACTGTGATTTCCATTAAAATATCATTGCAGATCGGAAAACGCACACGGACAGAAAAGCGAACAGAAAAATAGCCCTAAATGTCATTCTACATTTGAGATCTTTTTTTTTTTTTAAGGAAATGTTGCTTGATTCATTTGTATTCTATTTCCTTAAAATAAGAACTATTATATACAGGAATATTATTTTTTAAATCTAAACTAACTCAATTTGCAGCCATGATTATAAAAGATTTTAGTGCAAACAATAGCCTTTTGGACCTGTTTTTCAATAATACACTATAATATGGGCTGATGCACATTTTCCTGTGCTATTCATTTACAGCAACCAATCAGATTTTTGCTTTTTGTCTGGGTTACTGCACTTAGATAACATCAATTTGGTTGTTGCTGATTAATAGCACAGGCAAACTTTTATTGCACCAGCCCCTACATTACATAAAAGTTTGGGGGTTTTTTGCTGTTTTTTTTTTTTTAAACCAATTGTTCTAGAAAGAATGGAATAAAAATGCAACACTTTTTAACTGCTTATAAAATGTTTAAATATAAAAATGATGATATCATAACCAGTTATACATCTTTTAAATTGAGATAGTTGTAGAATTCTACAGTCTAAAGAGAAAAATTCCATACCTTTCCCCTAAAACCTTACCTGAGGAAATACGTATAAGGATTAATACAGCTTTTCTCAACCAGGGGTCCGGAGAGCCCTAGGGGTCCCTGAGAGGGTGCATGGGGGCCCTCAAGAGATTGAGAGGAAATTGTTTGGATTCACCATTATAATTAATACAGATGTATTTTTCTATATATTTAGCAGTGTTCTGTATGAGTAATGTTTGGTGTATTGATGTCTGGGTGCATTTTAAAAAAAAAATAAAGATATATTTATAGATCTATCATTTACATTTGTATACATTTTGTATTTTTTTATGTTGATTTGATGACCAAGAAAGAAAAACAAATATATATTATCATTATTTTATGTCGGGGTTCCCCGAGACGCAAAAACTGTTTCAAGCGGTCCCCGCAGCTAAATAGGTTGAGAAACAATGAATTAACACGTACATACCTTAAAGTAAAAGGTACAGAACAGATGGCATGGGAGCTTTTCATATGCAAAAGGTTTGTGAGTTTAATCAAGGAGACCAGCACAGCATGTTTCCAACCTTCTCCCTTATGTTATATATAGATTTATATTTAGTAAATGTGTCCAATAAATTTTACAAATTACTTTAAACACATCCCCCAATACAATAATATAATCACAATTAAAATTGAACGTTTTATTTTTGTTTTTATTTTGATAATGAAATTTACACAGACACAAATGTTTATGGTCTGTAAATAAATAGATATATTTATAAACAGGAATATTTATTATTTTAATGGCTTGGTACATTGGGCCAATAGTGGGCTAGAACTACTTATAGTATTACAGGTGGTTTTAGAACAAACAATAAAGATATGTAAACATTATATGACTAATTCCATTTTTTGTAATTTCTATATAAATGGGAATAGCCTATTAAAGGTATAGTAGGCACGTAACAATTTTTTTAAAAATACGTTTTATTGATGTATTTGAACCTGCATTTTTACAAGGCACACTGTCTTAATATATTATTTTCTACATTGATGTGGCATGTAACAATTTTAATAAATGTTTAGCATAGGAATAACACATTGCTGGCCATTTTATAAATTTACCTTTATTTTTTTTTAAAAAGTGAAATGTTAAGAGCTATAATGAGTGCATTGTGGGAGTTACTGTACCGCAGATAAACACCTATGGTGTTCTAGGTTCATTGGAAGAGACCCGAATATTATCCTGGTACACTGCACCTTTATCAGGAAAAATACATTTCTATATATTATTATATAATGATTATTTCTGCCTGATAAGGATGCTCTGTGCAGTGTTGAAATGTTAAAAGAAGTTTAGTGGAGAAAGTGGAGATCAGTGTATTGAGAACTTTAAGAAACCTACATTAAATAGTGTGGTTAGAAATGGAATATTTTTTAGTTGGATTGATTCTGTTGGTGCCTCCTAATTTATTCATAAAGAGCCTTGAGGTAAGTATGGAGACTAACCGTCTCATTGTGTGCAGATGACACAAAATTCTGCAAGACTATTGGTCAGAACAAAACCTTGCAACGTGATCTGAAATTAAGGAATGGAGCAGCAATATGTCAAATGAGATTAATGTGCATAAATGCAAACATATTTTTATACATATATAATGAGATCTAATATTGCCCTTTAATCTAATATTAAATTAAATTTATCATGGATAAATTTAAACACGTGTATATATTTTTTTTTTTCTTTGCCTACTCATTGATTTTTTATTATTTACATTTTTTAATGTATTTGTATAACTACTTACGCTTATCTCTATGTCAGTATATTTCTATAATATACAGTGCTGCACACCCAAGTGGGGCATTATAAATAAACATATGCCAAAAAAGAAAAGATCATCAATACACATTCCTGGGCCCCATACAATATCATATTATCCGCACACTGGCATACATTATAAAAAAAGGGTTTCAGTATACATTACTGTGATCACATGAATGAAAAGCCTTCCAACCACGTCAAGGTAACCCCAGTCTGAAAGGTCCTAACTTCTAATCTTTTTTACTTTTGCATTCCACATACTTGCGCCCAGGCTTTCTCACTTTCCCCCCAGCCCTTTGGCTTTTTAAAATGAGGGAAGAGGCCATCCATCCAGTGCTTTATATTAAAGGCATAGGATCTCCAACTAAAGGGCCATGTATAGAAACATATACATAGGTAGGTGTTTAATTAAACAATGGGTGTAAATACATTAAAGACTCATAAAGACTCAATGGACACATTTTTACAAAAAAAGGCTGAAAATATAATTTAAGGGAAGTTATGTACAAACTGGACATTTTATTTTACTCGTAGTGCTAAATAAAAAGACTGGCTTGGCATTCCCAAGGATAAATTAAGACAATTTAGCAACTGTAGCAGAAATTTCAATTACTATTATTAACCTTGGGAGTAAAAGGCAAATGCACAATACGATCCTTCCTATGAACACTTATGTAATTGTTAAGGTTGAGTAGTATTTCGAGCATTGAATATCTAGCTATTCAGCCTAGGGGGGGATTTTTTTTCCCTTTGAGACCCTGATTTCCTAGTCTCAAGCTGTATTTTAAACGACACAATGAAAAGTGTTAAGGGGAAGTTAAATTACTTCCCCTTGACAGCACAAGAAATGTGTCTAATATGTCTACTTCTCTAAATATGCAAGATATTTTACATGCTTGAGGGCAAAAGCCACAAAACAGTATTTAATATATCAGCATCTTCAATTTCTATGTTATTGTTCCCTTTAACCCCTCTCTCTCACACACACGCACCTGCATACGCACACACTGTACTTTTAACAATGACTAGGAAGGACTCACCTCCCAGATGGAATCAGTTTTCCTATGAACATTTAACCTCTGTGATATTTTTTTCTCATCATTATGTACAATTGCCTGAATATCGAAGCAGAATGGAGTATCCTTTACCTACCTACAGTAACATATAAGTCTTACCATTGTGCTATATGATAGATCCCTGCTATTGACTAATCACATTGATTCAATTAATGGTTGTGCCCTGTGTGTCAGTGGGGAGGTGGAATATACAGTTTAATGGTAAAGGGAGCAGTGACTGTACAGAAAGATGTCATAGTGAAAACACAATTTAAATGTTAAGTGTGTATTTTGCTATGTACCAATTATTTGCAAACATTCAAATTACATGTTCACCCCCAAAAAAAAGAAATCTACCAACCTTTTCCCTAATTTAATTAAGCCCAAGCTGCTCCACTGTTATAATCCAAAATGTCTCCTGTAGACAGAACCACCACAGGAAACCTATAGATCTCCTCTCCAAAGGTTGCTTCCCCAACTCCCACACGTTATGAGTGGCTTTTACTATGATATGCTTAGTGTACCGTAATACATATTGGAATGCAGTTCAATAATGGGACCAATACAGACCAATATATCAGGTGGCACTGAAATAGATTAGGGTGCACTCACTATAATAGACAGTATCTAGAAATAAAATCTAATACCCTTCCCATCCCACTTTAAGAGTAACTAAGCCCAAAAAGAGCAGTGAGCTGTTAAATTAGCTTTTGTGCAGTGCACCCCTAGAATGACTAGCTGCAATAAGTGAGCAGTGAGCTTTTAGCTTTAGCTCCAAATTGGTACTTTGACAATTCACTGCAGCTACCTAGTAAGGTAGTAAATGATACAATTGGAGGTGCACTCTTGTCCAAGCTTTGGGTGCAGATGCCTCAAACGGTTCTCCCTTCAACCATAGCTATTGCAGCAAACATAAAAAAGTAGAGGATCGCACTCCAGTCAATTTAAGTCTTTATCGTGAACCACACATCACAAACACAACATTTCGGGGGAATAACGTGCCCCCTTCTTCAAGTGAACCCCCCCGAAACATTGTGTTTGTGATGTGTGGTTCACAATAAAGACAATAAAGACTTAAATTACCTAGTAAGGTAGGTCTAGGATTTCCTACCTCTGTGGGATAGGGACAGTTGCCCTTTAAGTTGTACTTAAGTTGCCAAACTAAGATCAACAAAGGGTTTTTCCTGGGTAATGAACTGACTTAAATAGTACCAAATAGCACACATATACTTAGATTCTTATACTGGGACAACTTTTCTAATCTTTCTAATCCAGAGCCATAATTTTATGTATGTATGTCCACTTTTGAAACACCAAAATAGTGACTAGTCAGTTATCTGCCCACAATCTCAACTGCTAGTTTCATTAGGTATTTAATTATAAATGATCTTCTGTTCTGGGTGCTTCCAGCTGCTCAAAGAGCTTTTTCATAATTTTGAGCATGTGCAGTGGATGCAGCAGGGGAAATAGCAGTCAATCATTGGTAGAGATGTTATGATGTCAGCAGTCACAGACTTGATTGACTACATGGAGGGAGGAGCCAGAATAGGGGCAATAATTATACTTAAATATCTGGCTAATAATACATGTAATAATGTGATGAATATTTCAGTTAGGTAACTGACATGTAACAAGTTTTTTTGTAAGGATGGACATGCCCTATAACATGGCCTTGAAAGAGTTGTTTGATTTTCTCTGTGATTCACACGCAGGGTAAACTTCAATGCACAGGGAATTTAATAAGAGATGCTGGATTGTTTAAATAGATGATATGATATGATGGCATCCTATAATAAACCTGAGGGGTGAGAGAGAGAGGCACCATGTTGGTTATGTGATAGGTAATATAAGAAAAAGTAAATAGGGGAACTCAAAAGCTAAGTGAATAACGTATTTATTATATATATTTATATTTACTGTATATACACAATAAGGCACACCATTCTGCTCTATAATAGCCTATTAAATAGGGAAACAAAGCCAGTGAGTAAATGTCCCAGACAGCTATTAGGGAGTGCCTGAGTGGAGCCAGATCTGGGGTGACACAGCCAGTAATAGGATTAGCTGCTTCTTCCCATGTTTGCATCATTTTGCTTTTCTTTTGTTACCATCAATTGAACCGCCAGGTGTGGGATGGAGCATAAACTTTCTATGTGATGTCAGAAACATTTACTTTACCTGAGAGAAACACAAGCCGGAGGGATTAGTCTATTTTTTTGTACAAACATGTATATTTACAGTGTTTGTGTGTGCACGCATGCGCCGCTTGTGAGCGTGAATAAACTATGTGCGCTACAGTTTCTAATGAGATCTGAAACTAGCTAAGGGCAAATGATCTTGGTTCTGTAAAAACAGAAAAGGGGGTATGTAGGTTCACTTATACCATCAAGTCATTTGCATTACAACTGCTCCAGAAGGTGGCGAATGGACCTCATACATACCAACATGGGCACTGACTTTTATAATTGGTATACCATTGTACAATGATGGGCAACTGTGTCATGGCATTGTCATGTGACCTTTACTCCAGATAACAATGCACACAGACTCTCCAGTTATGCAATAGTGGGGCCAGCAGGGTAGGTATGTACTATACAGTGTAAGCTGTGCTATTATAAGTAAACCTGGCTGTAATAAATGAAATCAGCATTTATCTTACCTAGATTATTGTGTGTTTTGTTTGAAAGGCATCTAAAGAATCTTGCATAAACCTGCTTAGGCCACCATTCCTAGTATGAATGGGTGGATAGAAGTAACAAGCATAAGGTTACCTGAGGTTGTCAAGTCCCTTATTCTCCTTCTATTGGTGATCCTCACAATAAGTAATATCCTCCAATTCACTGCTTAGTCAAGGATACCCATCCACGCCTTATCCATCCATATTCTAGACCTTTACCCTGTACCATCTTCCTTATTTATCAGGACCCAGACTGTGCTGGATTAGGGCTTTTCAATATGCTTTAAAATCAAAATGCCATTCATGTGTATAAAGCTGGGTACACACAGAACAAATGTATAGCCAATCACAAACAGATTCTATTGGAAGCTATAAATCTGGCCACACACATTCCTGATACTCTCCCAATGCAAAGTATTCTTTGGTGGCCAGTGTTTGCTATGGACGCCATATAAGTATATGGACACAAGCTCCCAAGCATTCTTGCAGCTGACATCAGTAGTTATTCGTCCACAAGCTCATTTATTTTACGGCCACACTGGATCCCATTGGACATGACTTTTTAGCTGGTCTACCCAGCCAAGTTTTGGCCTGTTACCCCCTATGCAGATTATTCATTCCTCTCTGTTCCAATATACGTTTGAGTACTGTTCCAACTACCATGTTATCAATGGAAAGACAAAGGGAATTTTTGTTTGATTGTTCAACTAGTCAGATAAAATGACTGACTATTAATTGAAAAGGAACACAGTCACATGGGAAGGAATTCTTGATTATTTACTAGTGTGATTCTTTACTTCGTAACTGATTTTCCAACAAGTGTCTGTGCCTGTTAATATGATCACACAAAGATCAATCTACATTTCTCAAAAACCTGTCAGATACTTCAATCAATTAACTGAAATCTTCCAACCGATCAAAATTCGTTCAAATCTACACTCTTCATTGGTCACTTCTGGTCATTTGAAACCACCCCCCATGTATGGCTAGCATCACTGGATAGCTTTTACGGTTAGCTTTACTGTCACCATTCCAAATAGTTTTATATACAATATGTATGGGGCAGATTGGGCCTCATGGTAGCACTGATGCCTTGCAGTGCTGAAGTCCTGAGTTCGATTCCACCCTTGGACACATCTGCAAGGAGTTTGTATGTTCTCCCCGTGCTTGCGTTGGTTTCCTCTGGGCACTCCAGTTTCCCCCACAATCATAAAGACATACTGATAAGTTGTATGTTTCAAATAATTATAATTACTATGTATTGAGAATTCTGTAAAGGGTATCTCCACCCCCAAACCACAAAATTCATAAGGTAATTCAACCCCCCCAACCATAAACGCTATCTATAAAAAAAAACTAAATCAGCTCCTGCATCATACTTTATAAAAAAAATTCTTACAAGGTAAGTCATCCCCTACCCCCCAATCATAAACTCTATTTAAAAAAACCTATATCAGCCACTAAATGTACTTACCAAACCTCGTTCCCTTGGTCATGGCCTCTTCTGCTGCTTCAAGGCAGAGAACAGCAGAAGGGTCCAGACTGGCAGTAGCGTCTGTGATTGGTTGAGATTCAGCCAATCCCTGATGCGGCTGCCAGTCAGCAGAGGGAGCCAAGTAGGTGAGTTAAGTACATTTAGTGGGTGATTTAGGTTTTTTAAAGATAGCACCTATGGTTGGGGGCTAATGAATTTGGCAGATCTCAGTAGTATTTGAGGCTGGGTACATACCATCCAATATTTTGGGCCAACCGACCGACATTTCAGTGTATCAGTCGATCTGCCCAAAATATTGTGGGGAGTTTTCTAGCGATGACCGATGTCTGACTGTCTGACGCAATGAAAAACCACAGGTGATCGTGCTGTCCTCTAAGGACCACACACTTGGCTACGATGAACTGTCGGCCATGGTTACTTTTGCCGCTACTGGCAGTGCTTAGTTCTGGTCGAACAGTTGCTAGTGGTGAACGCTCGGTCAGAACGAAGAAATCCCCTGGTGTCTACCCAGCATAATGGACATCATTACAGATGTACTTGTGAAAGCAGACCATGCAATCAGTAACACTTCTGAGACAGGTGTATCTAGAGGAAACCAACGTAGGAAACACAAACTCCTGGCAGATATAGTAGAGGGATGAACTGAACCCTGGTCTCAAAGCTGCAGGACATCAATGTTAAGGACTGAGCTAAATGACTGATGTTCCAAAGCTTTTCTTTTAGCTCTGCCATTCAAGACTGTTGCTGCATGGGACAGCAGTGAGTACAGCATTGAACACTAACAGCACCAAATAAATTTGAGTGGATGACCCAGCTTTATGTTTCTCGGCAATAAAAAAAATTAAATTCTTGAAAGAAAAGGATGACAGTCTTGGAAGATTTTTATGTGGAGAAGTTTTCCATGGAGCTGGGGAACAGCCCTGTGTCTAATACAAGGTTTCCCGGTGTTTCCTGGGTACACTGGTGAGCCATGAGACAGACAGAGGTTTTCCATTTGGTTGAATGTGAATATGTTTTACCAGCCTAAATGTTTATTTTGTCATGTCTGCCAATAAAAACATTTTCATGAAAGTTTAATGCAGTCAACGTAGGACAACTCACTGATTATTTGAAATACTATTACAATATTCAAGGAAAACAAAATGTACATAACCATACCATTTACACCACACCTGGGCAAAGTAAGGCCCGGGGGCCACATGTGGCCCTTTGGCTGCCCCTGACTGGCCCCTCAATGCTAGACCTGTACTCAATTCTTAATATTATTGATTTATTTTTATTTTATGAAAAAATTGGTGACCTGATCAATTGATTAATTGAATTTGAATAGATATTATACACCCTTTATTATAAATTGCAACTAATGTTAAAAAAATCCAATGAACCAGGGATATTAATTTAGCTTTTTATAACCGATGTATGAAATTTTATTTAACTTAATGTAATTTTTATCTATCTGTATAATGGCTTGCACTTATCCCCTTGTTTGTATACTCTGTATTTTATAATGTACAGCGCTGCGTACCCAAGTGGCTCTTTATAAATAAAATTATACATACATAAAATCCAGTTTTGCAATCTCTATAATGAAAATCTACCTATTGATCTTTACCTTCGCCACAATCCAAGTTTCTCATGAGGCCCCCTGTGAAATTTAATTGCCCACCCCTGATTTACACAGTCTGTCATTTCATCACAAAACTGAATTTTGCAATTGAAAGTTCAGATTAAACTTCTTCATAAAACTGACAAAATTGTATCATCAAACCCAAAAAGTCCCCGATAAATATGACCAAGTTTGTTGACGAAACTTTGGTTTTAGGTGAAATTTCATTGGTAATTTCACTAGACTGAGAGTAACATAAATAAGCTGTAATAATAATGTCCTCATACCACTTGCCCAGTAATCCTTTACAACTGGCTGCCTCTTCCTTAACCATGTAAAGCTGGCTATACACTACCTTAACATTACTCAGGTTAGTAATTCCATCTGAGATGAATGTCAAATTGATTGTAATGTTGAGTGGAGCAGCAGTTTTATCTGTCTACATTTCTATTGTGTTTCCCATCTGGAACATGTTTGGGATCATAATTATGAATGCAAAATGATGGGGTTCTTGGAACATCGACCGAAAGTCGTGAGGTAAGTTTGACTTGATTCCTCCTGTGATTTTTAGTACATACTCAGAGACAAGGCAAACGGATAGACATTATCTATTTAATCACAGCCAAGAAAGATCTACCATATCCAATTATCTGTTGCCATTGATGTCTGTGCAATTGGCCAAGCAGAACATATATTATGCTCTGTAACAACAGACTATCCTGTAATGTTCTTTCCTTTGTGTGAGATATATTAGGTAAAACCTCAGCAAACAGCTCTTCAAAAGGTTCTTCAAACTGGAAAGCAAATCCACCAGAAACTTAATCCTGCAATTTTATCATCTGGAAGTAAATCTGATGCATTTATTTATTTCTATTGGCATTTTCACAACAGCATCTCTATACAAACAACGGTGAACCAAAGACTGTAAACAGAGGTGAGCCAGCTATAGTTAAAAGATCTTTAATGTACAAATGTAAAACAGAGTCACATTGTACAATCTTGTAGTTAAACAGCACTGTTATACAGTCAGAAATTCAATATTAACTACTGGTGAAACACATAAATGCATAAATAAGGTCAGTTCTGCCCGCCAATAAAAAGCTGTTTCCCCTTTTTTCTGCTTCCTGGTTCTTACAGTTACCAACTGTCAGTCATGGATTTGACAGATGACAGCACAGCCAATAATTGAATGCTAATCCACTAGTTGACTCCTCTGAGCATGCTCAATCTCATAACCAGCTCACTAATTAGTCACTACCCCATTAGTTTGCACAGAGCATCCAGGAGCATAGAAGACATAAGCTATATTAATACATAATAATGTATTACATAATAATTCCAGAGGCCAAGGTAGACTTCATATTTTAAATTGTTCTTAAACCTGTTGGATATTAGTCTAATTCCACATTCTATCTCTGAACCCCGGTGGTTTTACCTCCTGACATTTCCAAGTCATTCCCGTCCTTGCCTATTCATTTTGCGAGTGAATGTCAACGAGTAAATGATCGGACCAGGCTGCCACACTATTAAGGCAATGGATAGATTCATCATTCATTCAGCAAATCTATCTAACGTCTTTAAAGCGCATGTCAGCCCCCACCCCGTAATTTTAAGAGGTGATGGTTTGTTCCATAGGATGAGGCACTCTTGGGCATGGTTTCAAAACCCCACCTTGCTTAATAGAGTTACATCTAGCTATCAAATTAAAGGGTACAATTACCAAAAAAAAAAGGTGCAGTAGCAGTTCAGGTACATATTGCATGGTAAGTAAGCTTTAAACCTGTGTTTTTCAACCTTTTTATACTTGTGGAATCCTTGATACAATTTACAATTATCCCTGGAAAGCCCTATATTAAAAAATAGTGACTTTTTCTTTAATCAATTCATCAAAATACATAATGCCCATGTATATAACAGATAGATCCATAATTATAACAATCAGTGTATTTATATTATTAAAGATAAACTCAAATTCATCACAAAGGTGGATCCATGCAGTTCCTGTTGCTAGGAACCTTTAACAGCTTCTAAGGGAATCCTAGGGGTCTCCAGACCCCTGGTTGAGAACCCGCTACTTTAAACATGTAATTCTTATGTACATGTCAGGTCAGAAGTGAGAGCGGCACTCACTTGTAAGTTTACCACTGCACTGCTCTAACTACTACTGTACGCTGCATTGTTATTTCCCTTTACATGCATGTTTCTGTGCATTGCTAGTGTGGCCTCAGCTTGAGAGCCTCTATAAGTACCAGGTCTAGATGCTTTAGATTGTTATAATACATACGAGGCTTAAATTATAATGGGAGCAGCAGTGGAATATTTTCCAACAGAATTTTTCAGCTATGTCACTGGATGATCATTAGAAGGAAATGGCCAGGTGCAGATCCCATACCTTTCTGGCCATGCACCATTCCAACCCTAAAACCTTTTTTTTAAAAATGAAATGTTAAAAGTTGTTTTTAAAGTAGATAAAACTGTCTATGATTTACTTTGTTTTCATATCCTCAGGTCAACAAGGTTTAATCCTCCGTAACTCAGTGATAGTTTTTACCCGCAATGCAAACTGCATGCCGAGAGCAGACAGCCTGCTGCTATGAGTTCCCTGCCCTGTATAACGGCACTTGGACTGCCGCCTTATGCGTTTATGTGGCCAGGAACGTAATATCCTTATATTACACTGTAAGGGGGCCTTATCTCTATATTTTTGCAGCATTGTATCATTCGGGAGAGATTGTACATGTGTACGAAGCTTTACACTTGTTCCAACCTACATAGACTACTACAAATGATTGCAGTTATTGAGCAAAACCCCGTCTGATAAATCATGGATGACCATATGTAAAGTTGCCAGAGGATGCCTACCAAAAACATATGCACCAAGGCCGAGCTAGCAGTAATGCAGATTCAGAGCAGCCCCGCCGGTCTATTGATCAGATGACTGGTAACCCTACATGTATGTTATTATATGAATCAATCAGTCGTGAGGAAACATTAACCTTCGCACTTTTTTGGAATTTTATTACATTTTACCCAAATACTCAATTGATGTGTCTGTTCTAGGCTCCATTTGCTGGTCACATGCCTTGTAACTTTTTAATTGGGTCTTTTTTGGAGGGGTGAGGGGTCAGGCATTATCAGATCAAATTGAATTAAGAGCACGTTTCCTTAATGCTCCTTCTCCCATCCATGATCTTTCACATTGGCAGAAGGGGAGAGGAACTTTTGGCCCTACTGCTATTTCCTATGTTTCTGGATTTTATATTTTCCAAAACAAATTTACAAATTTCCATTTACAATATGGGCAGTGACCGGCTGCTATAAAATTGGAGTCACATTTACTTTTCCCTTACACATTTGAAATCTACATAACATAAGGCTGGTTACCATTTCCTTTAGAAGAATGATGCAGGCTGCGATGATTTCAGTGCAGCCAAACAGCATATATTTAATAATTGCAGCTTGTAGATTAGATACATGTTCAGGTCTTAAAGGCAAAAGTGGCAGTCACATTATTTTCCCCTTTTACACTATGAACACTTATAGGCAAATTTAAATGAAAAAAATCTAATGCTACTATGAATTATCATCCTAATGTATGGCCACCTTAAGAGCCCCAAGGAACAGGCGTACCCTTTTACAAAGGGTTAGGGTGACTTTAAGAAGGGAATTGTGTTGGCTACACAGATCTTTGCAAACAATTTAATGTTGTAGTTTTGGGCTCGTCTAGCTAATGTCTGGCAATAGTCATACAGTGGGTAAAGGTGGCCATACACATGGGATAGCTATAGCATTATGCCGACAGATAGCATTGGTATCTGTTGGCACACAAAAGGTAGGGACTGCACACACAGATCCAACCAATCACCCATGTGCGGTATAGGGATTGGTCAGTTGTGCAGCCATACAGGAACCGATAGTATTGTCTACCTTTAATTAAATTAAAGGGAGTCGATACCACCCAACGTAAATTTTCCGCATTCCCTACCGACCGTAATGCCATCGATGTTCAATCGGTTTTCGACCCTACACACTGCCAATACTGGGTAAATCCCGCAGGCTCTTGATTAGATTTACCCATTATTGGCAATATGTAAGGCCAACTTAAGACTGAATCAAGATTTTCCCAGAGCCAATATTAAATTGTTGGGACTCCAATACCAGTTTATTCAGAAATCATATCGGGTTTCCCTTGAATAGACCCTATAACCGCTCTGGCCTGCCAATGTGCATCTAGAGATGGGCTTTTGGTTAATGTAGAGGCAATGAATGTTTCAATAACACTTGCCATGTGATGCAATAAGACAAGAAATCAATTATTACTTGTAGGACAAAGCATCACTTTTGGGAATTTGTGAAAAACATTGCATCTTCCCATTCATTTATTTGAAATTCCATGTACTTTCCATTTTATATCTAAGAGATCTTGGATATAAAATAATAACTTTAATTAAAAATGCAACCACTTAGGCTTCATCCTCAGGCATGATACAAGTCTTGTAAAGCACAGACTTTCTGACATTATACAGGGGTTATTTTGTGCCCCCATGCCTGGCAATGTTTGTTATAAATAAAACAGTAAATATACATTCAATGATATCAGTAGGTAATAGATGGTACAATTCTCTACTACTGTATACTTTCCACAAATTTATATTTAGTGACCAGCAGAGGGCGCTCCAGTTTAACAACCGTTTATGCAATCCTCAATAAGTCAATTGCATGAGAGAGATAAAACATTGAAGGGTATTTCTCTAGAACAGCAATATCCCACTAATGGAACACAACACTCACTAAATTACTGTCCAGCATAATATCCCATCAGTATCACCTATTTACGCAGCCGCTCTTGAAGATCTGTTCTTTGGAGGCTAATCAGTTGAAATGAGTCGAAAACCAAAACAAATGTCTGCAGTATTTCTCTGATAGTGAATTTGGGGCAAACACTTATCTCGGAACAGCATTGTTATTAATATGACTAATGACCCTTATTATAGTGATAGAAATTGTAATCGAGCTAACATTAAATGAGCTGTATCTGTTCCAGTGATTCTCATGCACAGTGCCTCCAGATGTTTGTAAAATCACCGGTTAAAGGGCAGTCCACCCCCCAGTCAAAAATGTATACTTACTTTCCACAGATCTGGCAGGTCAGAAATGGAAGTGCAGTTTAACACACTGCCACTCTGCATGCAAAGGATATTAGGAGGTAGGAACTGACTCCTACTTCCCATACCTAGGGTATGGACAGATCTAAGTGTGAGTTAGTTTCCCCTTTATTAATATTAATTCACCCCAAACCTCAGTGGTTACAATGGACACTTGGAGAGGCATTTCAAAGTACTTTATACATACACCTTATTAGCACCCATACGCTGTTTTGGTAGGAGCAAGTACATTCCAATATTAGCCTGGGGGTGAAAATAAATACTACAGCTTGGAGTATTAAAAATTACAGTATGCATCAATTGCCATACTAACTAATTACCAAAGATGTTCTGTGTGAAATGAGTAATTACCTACACCAAGCCCTGCAGTTATTTTCACTCTAACTGCCCCTCCCTTTAAGACAGAGAGATTTGAATATGCTCTTCCTGGATGCAGCACACTGAGCATGTCATGGTTAGAGATGAACGTAAGTGGAAGTTCTGTGCAAAAGCGGATCTGCAGCACCCATTGAAGTCCCGAAAATCTGATTAGAACCAAATACAATCATAATTTTTTAAATTTTCAATCACAAATTTATTTTTTTTCAATAGCATTTTTCTGTTTCAATGGATCTGCGCATTTTGGAAACCAGCAGTTCAGAACCAAAACCAGGTTCCTTTCCAAATCGGGATTGATAATTAGTCTGTTATTGCGTTAGATCAACTGGACTTAAAGTTTAGTTCTTGAAGATGTTTCGCTAGTCATCCGACTGGCTTTCTCAATTCAGAATGACTTGTACAAGAATCTGTTGGCAATATGTTCCCTGGAAAGTTCCAATTAACATATGACAGCCAGGTGTTAGGGACCTTCTGAATGCAAGGTGTGGATTGCATTGTGGCTATAAGATATTTTTATACTTTCCAGGGTAAGGCACAAAAATAACTGGCAGACCATAGACAATACATGGCAGACCATAGACAATGTCGAACCCCCACTTACCTCTTTCCAGGCTTGTTTTTTTTTTATTTTCATAACAATGGCTTCATCTCATTTAAACCAGTCTTCTTCTTTGCCTGAAGACACCAGCTTTGCAGGTGAAGGTACAGAAGGGACAATAAATTGTCCCTTCTGTGCTGGGCCACACAGCATGACTTGTTTCACCTCCCCCAAATATACATCACAGCACTCTTCACTGCACTACGGATATGGTATCACTCTTCTTGTTTACCGGTATTGGGTCTTTTGGAGAACAATACAGAAATCTAAAAGACCAAATACCAAAACACAAGAGCAACATCACATACACAGTGATGGGTGCTGATTCTACAAAGTTCTGCCCGTCGAAATTCCCAAAATTCTTAATTTTTTAATCTGCAGTTTCACCTCAAAACTAAGTTCAGTTTGAAATTGAAACTCATCACTAATACCCAGGGTGGCAATCCTGTCTAATAGAAGTTAAAAGCTCCTGCGTTCGGGATTGCGTCACAATTCTATTGAAAGGGGAGTGGCACCAGATACAATCTGCCCCCGGCTTTGCTCCCCCTACCAGCGCTTTGCTGATCCCCCCAAACTCACTTTGGTCTACAGAAGCTTTTCTCATCCTGGTTAAGCCCAAACCTGGCAGTATCTCCTGCTGGAAGTGCTGTAAGCCATGTCATGTAATCATAACTGTAAGGGTATTTATAGTAAGTGGTGAACTCTGTTGCTATTTCAAAGGATATTAGAAGTGACAAGGAGTTCTTATTTCCCTAACCATATAAAAGTATTGGGCCTGCAGCCAGCAGCTTTTATACAGGACATGAGTTCCAAGGTGGAAGCCTGTTAGAGGCTTGATTAATAATTTAGAGATGTGTTTTTGAGAGCGATGTTCTGAAATTGTGCTTCTTTACATTTTAGATTATTTTTCTCTTTTTTGCACAAATTACCGGTATTATGATTAAAAGCAACAGTGCCTTATTTTTGATTACGGTGAATGTGTGCCAGCCCCATAAAGACACCATTTAAAACTAAATTCTAAAAAGATCATTAAAACTAGGATTTTACTTGTCTGCCTTTCACAAAATAGAAGTCAGTTTGATACTACGTTAGTTAATGTTCTATGTGATTCCTAAACAAAGATAAACATACTGTGAAATCTTTTACTACAGCAAGCCCAGCAGTTACCTTCAAATAATATGTTCCAGTTAGAAGATTGGAATTATTCTGGTGTTTTGCAATGACTTTGACCCAACATAAAACAGCTGCATTTTCAGGGGTCTGCAGGGTCACCCTATGGAATGAGTGTAGAGAGAGACTACATTTGATGAAGACAGAACAGTAGCACATATGATAAGAGCTTACATGAAGCAATATCTTATAGTCCCTCCAATGTGGGGGAAGAACATTTCATAAGAGAACCTTCAAATGCAATGCACATTGTAATAAACGGCCGGGAGGCCGGGGTACTTACGAGTACGCTTTAGGAGGGGGTGCTCTGATGGCTGGTGGGATTGCAGAACTGGATACAAGAGACTGCTGGGAACTGTAGGCTGAGGAATGGCTGCTAGGAGCTGCCGGAGAGAAGGCAGGATACTGGAACTGGCGAGGAGTCACTGGAACAGGCAAGGTAAGTCTCTGGAGCAGGCTAGGTAAGTAGTTGGTGCAGGTATGGCAAGGAGTCTCTGGAACAGGCAAGGTAAGTCTCTGGAGCAGGCTAGGTAAGTAGTTGGTGCAGGTATGGCAAGGAGTCTCTTGAACAGGCAAGGTAAATCTCTGGAGCAGACTAGATAAGTAGTTGGTGCAGGTATGGCAAGGATTCTCTGGAACAGGCAAGGTAAGTCTCTGGAGCAGGCTAGGTAAGTAATTGGTGTAGATGAGGAACAGGATCAAGGGCAAGTAAGTAGAAGGAGCCGGGGAGGTAGCTAACGCTACTATCAGGCACCGGGTCCAGGAGGACGCCATTTTTTGAATTCTCGTGCCGTCTGGCGCGGGATCGGAGCAGCAGGTAAGTTCGTGACAGTACACCCCCCTTACGGGGGGCCACAGGACCCAACGGGCCAGGTTTCCCTGGAAAACTCCTGTGAAAAGCTTTGACTAGACAAGGAGCGTGCAAATCTGAATGTTTAATCCAAGCTCTTTCTTCCGGACCAAAACTTTCCAGTGGACCAAATACTGAAGAGACCTCCTCAACAATCTAGAGTCCAAAATCTTTTCGACCTCAAACTCTTGCTGACCATCAACAGAAATTGGAACGGGAGGTAGTAAAGATGTGGAATACTGATTAGAGCACACTGGCTTGATGAGAGAAATATGAAACACGTTAGGAATCCGCATGCTGGAAGGAAGTTGGTGGTGAACAGCCACTGGACCGACTAATTCCAGGATAGGAAAAGGACCAATAAATTTGGGTCCCAGTTTGGAGGAAGGAACATGTAGATTAATATGAGCAGAGGAGAGACACACTTTATCTCCAACCGAATAAGCTGGGGGTTCTCTGCGTCTCCTGTCAGCTGCAGTTTTTTGTACCAGAGCAGATTTCTGAAGGCTGATTTCCGTAGCATGCCAGATAGCTGACATCTGGGCCGCAGAGTCATTGGCAGCAGGTACTTGTGTGAAAAGAAAATCTTGAGGAAAACATCTAGGATTCCTCCCAAAGACACACAAAAAAGGAGATTTCCCAGTAGAGAGGCATTGAGATGAATTGTTATGGGCAAACTCAGCCCAAGGCAGAAGGTCGGCCCAATCATCCAGAGTATAGGAAATGTAACAACGAAGATATTGTTCCAAAGACTGGTTAGTGCGTTTAGTAACCCCATTGGACTGTGGGTGGTAAGCTGAAGAAAATTGTAACTTGATGTTCATCGATTTACAAAGTCCATGAAAGCGGAAGATATGAGAAATGAATAGTTTAGCTAACTCCGTCAAAGATGGTAGTTTGGGGAGGGGAACAAAATGGGCCATTCTGCTGAAGCGTTCTACTGTCATCCATATTGTGTGTTTTTCTTGGAAGGCGGTAGTTCAACAATAAAGTCCATGGATAGATGGGTCCAAGGTCTGGACGGAATGGGGAGGGGTTGAAGAAGACCACAGGGGAGGGTTCTAGAAGATTTGAGCACAGCTGGTACACACTTGAACAAAGTCTTTAACATCTTTTCTCATTTTGGGCCACCAAAGGGAACGGACAAGAATATTAAAAGTTTTATTAACACCGGAATGTCGGCTTGCTTGGAACAGTGAGTATGAAGAAGGATAGTTTTCCGAAGTGAAACAGGAACAAATATTTTGCCAGAGGGTGTGTCTGGAGGAGCAGAATCTTGTGCGGCTTGAATCTTGGTACAGAGTTGAGGAGATATAGAGGCCAAGATTTTAGTGGTTGGGATAATGGAGCCTTTATCTTGATTAATACAGTCGGAAGCAACAAATGATCTGGAAAGGGCGTCAGCTTTTTTGTTTTTGGAACCAGGTTGGTAAGTGATAACAAAGTTGAATTGGGAAAAGAATAAGGACCACTGTGCTTGACGGGGATTTAACCTTTTAAGATTCTGGATGTATTCGAGGTTCTTATGGTCGGTAAGGATGGTGATAGGTACAGAGGTGCCTTCCAATAGATGACGCCACTCCTCGAGGGCCAGCTTGATAGTAAGAAGTTCCCTATTCCTGACATCATAGTTCCGCTCGTTGGGTAGAAACTTCTTAGAAAAATAAGCACAGGGATGGAGTTTCCTTTTAGGGCCTTGTCTTTGGGAAAGGATGGCTCCTGCACCCAAGTCCGAGGCATCAACTTTGATGTAGAAGGGAAGACTAGGATCTGGATGTACTAGAACTGGTGCATCAGCAAAGGCTTCTTTGAGTCGTTTGAAGGCTTCAAGGGCTGCAGGGGTCCAAGAATGATGCCTACCACCTTTACTGATGAGGGCTAATATCGGAGAAATTATAGAAGAGAACCCTTGAATGAATTGTCTGTAATAATTGGCAAAGCCAATGAACCTTTGAATGGCTTTGGTTCCCATAGAAAGAGACCAATCTTGGATGGCCGAAACTTTCACAGGATCCATCTGGAAACCTTGCGCAGATACGATGTAGCCCAGAAAGGGTACTTGCGAACACTCAAAAAGACACTTTGATCTTGAGAAAAGATTAAAATGTCATTGAGATATACAACTACAGAGATCCCAAACATATTCCGGAAAATGTCATTCACGAACTCTTGGAACACCGCTGGAGCATTACAAAGGCCAAAGGGCATTACAAGATATTCGTAGTGACCGTCCCTAGTGTTAAAGGCTGTTTTCCACTCGTCACCTTTGCATATACGGATCAAATTGTATGCCCCACGAAGATCCAGTTTGGTAAATATTTTAGCCCTTTTTATCTGGTCAAACAGTTCAGAGATGAGAGGAAGAGGATACCGATTTTTTACTGTGATTTTATTTAAACCACGGTAGTCGATGCAGGGTCGTAAACCTCCGTCTTTTTTTTCAACAAAAAAGAACCCAGCTCCAGCAGGGGAAGTGGAAGGTTGTATAAAACCCCTAGACAAATGTTCAGTAATGTATTCTTTCATGGCCAGAGTTTCAGAGGGGGACGGTGGGTATGTGCGTCCCCGAGGAGGCATAGTACCTGAGAGAAGATCGATGGGGCAATCGTAGGATCGGTGCGGTGGTAGCTTTTCAGCTCGCTTTTTACAAAACACATCAGAGAAATCACGATAACATTCAGGGAGATTTTTCTCAGATTTATTTAATGGTGGTGCAATGAGTAGAAAGAGTAGAAAGGCAATTTTCAAAACAGAAAGGACTTGAGTTCATTGTTAGACCAATCTATAACAGGGTTGTGTAATCTGAGCCATGGAAGTCCGAGAATCAGGGGAGCAGAAGGACTTTGGATGACAAGAAAAGACAAACGTTCTTGGTGAAATATACCAATGCGGAATAGGACTTTGTATGTAGATTTGGAGATGAATTCAGAAGCCAAAGGATTATTGTCAATAGCCAGAACTCAAAGAGGTTGCTGCAAGTGAAGGAGAGGAAGCCCCAATTGTGCTGCATAGGTAGAGTCAATGAAGTTTCCAGCTGCACCGGAATCGACAAAGGCCTGGGAGGAAAAAGTTTTACCATTAAAGGTGATAGTTGCTGGTAGAAAGAGTTTCAGTGGTTCAAATTTGGCAGGAGACTTAACATTACCTAGAAGGAGCTCCTCCTTAACTTCTAGGTCATGGAGTTTCCTGACTTCTGGAGACAATTTCTTACAAAGTGTCCTTGCCCAGCACAATAGAGACAAAGTCTATTGGTACGTCGGCGTGAGTTTTCCTCAGGAGACAGATGAGTGCCGCCAATTTGCATAGGCTCTTCAACAGAAGATATAGGTTGCAGAAAGGTCTGAGCAGGCCTAGGAAAGGTCTTAGGGAAGCTGGAACGAGCTGCAGACCTTTCTGCCTGCCGTTCACGAAAGCAGGTATCAATCTGGATGCATAAAGTAATCAAGTCTTCCAATGGGACAGGTAATTCTCTAGATACTAATTCATCCTTAAGGCGGTCAGAGAGTCCCTGCCAAAAGGCTGCTGTAAGTGCCTCATTGTTCCAAGAAGTCTCCACGGCAAGGGTACGAAATTCAATAGCGTATTGTCCCACGGAACAAGACCCTTGGCGGAGCTGCATCAAACGGGAGGAGGCAGCAGAGGTTCTTCCTGGAGCATCGAAGACCTTGCGAAACATACTCAGGAAGTCTGTGACATTATTGACTAGAGGATCGTCTTTTTCCCATAGGGGAGAAGCCCAGGCCAGAGCATTGCCCTCCAACAAGGCGATGATGTAACCAACCTTGGCACGATCCGATGCAAAATTAGATGGTTGAAGTTCAAATTGGATTCGGCACTGATTAATGAATCCACGGCAGGCTTGGGCATCACCATCAAACCGTGAGGGCGGAGGTATGCGGGGCTCTCTCCGAAGAGAAAGATCACTGGATCCGGACGTTGAAGGAGTCGGCATAGAACCCGGAGCAGAGGCAGAAGCTAGGGGTAGCCGAACAGCGAGGGTATCCATGAATTGAGCCAACTGGCCCTGATGGTGTTCAAAAATGTCCATGTGTTTGGACAAAGTTTGGAGTGTTTTACTCAACTCTGCCATGGCCCCCTCAGGTGTTTCCATGGCCTGATAGTACTGTAATAAACGGCCGGGAGGCCTGTCTCTGGAACAGGCAAGGTAAGTCTCTGGAGCAGGCTAGGTAAGTAGTTGGTGCAGGTATGGCAAGAATTCTCTGGAACAGGCAAGGTAAGTCTCTGGAGCAGGCTAGGTAAGTAATTGGTGTAGATGAGGAACAGGATCCAGGGCAGGTAAGTAGAAGAAGCCGGGGAGGTAACTAACGCTACTATCAGGCGCCGGTTTTTGAATTCTCGCGCCGCCTGGCATGTCGGCGTCATGACGTCTACGACGACGCCCACCCGGGAGTTCAGCGGGACCGGATCGGCAGGTAAGTTCGTGACACACATAATACAAGAAATAATGAGTACTATATACTAATACTAATGAGTACTATTACAAATCACCATAAAGTGGTCACAAGCTAAATTCCAGAACTGGACTGGTATATGCATAGTTCAAAAAAAGAATAAGTTGGGGTAGGCAAGGTAGTAAGGGAGGCACTAGGGAAACTGCAGAGGCCCAGACCACCCTGCAAGTTTTGTGCCAGGCTCCTTTCACACAATGCCTAAGGATGCTAAGCAGGCCTTAGAATCCAGATTTACCAGTTATCCCATTTTATCATGTATAACTTGTCTCCTGAAGCTTTGAATAATAGGACAAGGCCAAAGGAAATGCAAGTGTGTGAGAATAAGCAATATCACATAAACCTATTAACATATATACTGTACTCGAATAAAAGTTGACCAGAGTATCTTACCAGATACTTACCAGAGTAAGTCGAGGTACATATTTTTACCTAAAAAATTAGTAAAACTGATTGACTTGAGTATAAGCCAAGGGTAGAAATTATGACCACTACTGCCTTCTGATTCAGTATTGCTTTTAGGCTTTAGTTGGCCTTTAAATTGACCCTAACCTATTGGTGCCAATAAAATAAGCCAAATCCACTCACCCCCAATTCCTTGTCACTCCAAAAGTTTGGAAACTACAACTCCCAGCATGCTTTGATTGCTGGGAGTTTTAGTTTCTAAACATCTCGTGTGGCAAGGTTCAACAGACTGCCTACCTCTAAAACCTAACCATAGGAGAAGAGCACTTGTCTTACCTGCTCGCACTGACAGGAGAGTCAGTCCTTCCTTCACTCCTTCCAGTCCTCCATTATAGTATGTCCGGGCTGAGAGGAGAGACTTTGTGGATGCTCACGACTATGTGCACACTAGTGCCTTCCTGCACGCTCCTGCTCCTGACAGCTCTGGTTTGCCAAAAGGAAGGCAAGTAATGCATGTGACCCGAATATAAGCCTAGGTTAGCTTTTTAGGCTAATTTTAAAACCTAAAAACCTTGGCTTATACTTGAGTATATACAGTACACCAGATGGAGTGCGCCCGTGGATTTTGTTGTTTCAAATGAAAATCCTGGGGTGGACTGACATTTAGGGCACAAAGGTCACATCGTCTAAATGCCCAATCTCTCACTCCCAGGTGACTTTATTTTGCAGATGAAGAGGAGCATGTCAGTGGGGTTATTAATTCTCTTTAGATAGATGTGATCAGTTTTGCAGAGGATGTGACCTGTAGTGCAGAATAAATTGGGTTTGTTGATAGGCAGCCTGTTTAAGTTGAAGGTATAGAAAAAGCGAGCATGAAGTCCAGAGTGAGATATGTTTGGATATCCATATTTGGAGTAACAGGGTGTTTGTGGGTGGTAAGTTGAGGAATTTTACCCTAAGGCTTCTAGAAAGCAAATACAGGGGGTTCTGGAATTTGGTATTATGGGACAGAATTTTTTGATAGTTCAGTGTATCGAAACAGAAGCAATTCAGAGCGCACTCCAGTCTTAAACAATTAAATCAATTTATTGAACACGTGACATCTCAGTGTCCGTGCGACACCTTCCTCAGACGTATAATATATAACTACCATTTGCTATGGTTTTTGGAGCAGCATCCAGCAACTTTAATAATATATTATAGGTGTGCGGGGGAACAATATACTTTTGATTAGTTCAGTGTATCGTTCGATCGGGCCAAAATAATTGCATGGATTTTTGCCCGTGTCTGACCATTCTTCCGAAAGGATGATCGGACATGGTCTTAAACCACATCTGATTGTGCGGCCTTCTGTGGACGCACACTCACCCACAACTGTCGGATGCGGCCACTATTGCTGCGAATGTCAGTCCTTCCTCCTGGCCGACCGGTCGGAGGAGCTGAGCGGTTGGTCAGGAGGAACCATTGCATGGTGTGTACCATGTTTAACTGACATTGATTGAGACCAACTAATTTTTGTCTAAGGATAGAAGCACACAGGCAAATATTTCAGCTCAGCCGACTGTAACCGGTCAGCCGTGGTAAAATATCTTTGGTTGCAGCATGTCTGATCATCCAATTTGGAATCAATAATAGGCATTGGTCAGTGAGCTAAAAAGTACTGGTTATATAGGCCCGTGTGTACCTAGCCTAAGGGCAGTCACAGAGGAGTTCTGTTTACATATAAAACACAAGGAAGAAGTCTGGATGTATAAATGAAGGTCACAGATCTCCAAGGTGATTTCTAATATCTTTATTTAAAGTAGAGGTACATTATGTATTCTAATCTACATTTTTAATTATTACCAGCAACTCGTTCCAACAGCCATACCGTGCAGTTGTGTTTGGCCATTGCCTTTTGGAGATAACGGTATGCTTTAATTCAATGATGCAGATCCAGAGGTGTTCTTTCCGGAAGGAAATAGTGTAAGACAGGGATAGAAAATTAATTTTCCCATTGGGCTGCATTAAAAACTGTTGAGCTCCTGCTTTTTATAAAGAGATCCCATTTATGTATTAATACATAATTGTATGTGTTTATAAATATCTATCATAGATACTGGTAGTAGCAGTTAATAAAATAAAAACATGAATTTCTTTTAAAAAGAGGGACCGGCAGATGATTAAAGGGCATGTCCACCCCTTCTATAAAAATTTAATATGTAGCACCCCCAAAACTCCAGATGCGTTGTACTCACTGTGTCCAAATATGCTCCCAGGCTGAGGAATACAACTTACAAGCTCCACAATTGACCACCGCAGGCTCCGCCTCTGCTGCAACGTGCCTTTTACATTTATGGGCAGCAACAGCAGTGGAGACTCGATTGGTAATGGTCATTAGCCACTGGCCGTGACTAATGGCCTTACCAGCAAGCAGAAGGGAGCCGCGGTGGTGGATCGTGGGTTTATAAGCTGAATTCTTCAGCCTGTGAGGATATTTGGACACAGTGGGTACAATGCATCTGGGGTTTTGGTGGGTCCCATTTATCATATTAAATTTTTATAGAAGGGGTGAACATGGTATATCTGTTAGATCAACTGGACTTTAGTTCTTGAAGACATTTCGCTAGTCATCAGACAGGTTTTCTCAATTCAGAATGACTTATACAAGAATCTGTTGGCAATAAGGTACACGGAAAGGTCCCAATTAGCATATGACAGCCAGGTGTTAGGGACCTTCTGAATGCAAGGTGTGGATGCATTGAGGCTAAGGGGTAAATAAAACTTCATACAAATAAATTGCCAGCACAAGATAATCGATTAAAGAGCATGTCCACCCCCAAATTATGTTTCCACCTTCTTTGTTATGGATCTCCCATCTCTTCTGGGCAAACCATCTGCCTAATAATCTACCCATGGCTTTTATGGTTGACGCCACAGCCAATGACTAGAGGGTCTAGCTAAGAAATCCTACTGTGCGGAAGCTCTCTGTGCTCATGTAACTTTCAGAGGAGGCACGGGGGGGTTGCCAGACATCAGGCTAACTTGTTGTTTTGTAGTATATGTGTAGTGTGAGAATTACAGATTCAGGCTTTGACAGGTGATCAAGCAGAAGTGTCAGTTTGAGGGAGGACACACCCTTTAATATTATTCAAGGTTTTTACTGGTACAGGTCTAGTAGCTGTGAGTTGGTTAAAGATAACTCAAAGGCTGAATGTGGATCATGGCCCACATTTTGTCCGGGTCTTGTGTACAAGATAGGGATGGTCTCCGTAGTATATGCATGTGCATCACCTTAAAAGATGCCCAAAAAAAACAAGCACTCAATGTTAGTAAAAAAGGAAACGCAGTCTTTAATAACTTTATGCAACAGTTTATTTTAATACCTTTTAAACACTTCCCACTCAGACCTTCCTATAAGACATAGTGTATATATACAGAGGCTGTGGATACCTGTCCATTCTGACAAGGCCCATGGTGAGGACTTAAAGCGCTAGTCCTCACCCCTGAGTACAGGCTCAACCTCCAGATATACTTACCTTTACTCTCCCTCGCCGCTCCGGTCTAACTCCGCCTCACGTACTGTCAGTGACAAGTCCAATGAGAAGGAACGTGTCTATCTATTGACAAGAACGTGGACAGATGTGAGATGCAGAACTACACCAGACCGGCGAGGGAAAATTCTGGATATATTCAGAATTCAGTATATCTGGAGATAGAGAATGTACCCAGGGGTGAGAACTTATCGGTTTAGGTTCCCACCCTGGTTACTTTCAATGGACAAAAGTGGGGAGCGAGGAGGGAATGTAGAATTGGATTTAATATATGGTTTAGGAGCTTTCTCTAACCAAGTGTTGTCAAACTGCACATACCAACTTTTCCCAAACACTGACAAAAACAGCCCCTTAAATGTGTATATCCTGCACAAAAATAGGATGAATACCACCAATGAAGTGTGTAATAGAAGAAAACAAATATTTTTAAAGGGTCACTTTACAATAAAAGCAACTTTCCTCACACTGAATCCATAATTCTGTAAAAGGCAAAAGCAACTATTCCTACCTCTTATATATTTATAATTTATATTATATATTATAAAATTATATATTTATATAATTTTGTAATATTGTTACAAATATAAAGTGTTAGGTAAGCCATTCAATACCTGATTTCTAACACTTAATATATGAAACATTTTTTATCATTAGGCACCATTCACACAAGGTGAGAAATGCATGCAGCAGTGCGTTTTGTAAATAGATCGGATTGATCCGGTCCATTAAAAAAATATTACTGCTGGCATTTCTATCCAGAAAATTACCTGTTTTTAGCATAGAGATAGTAAAAATGGACCACTACAAATAGAAAAGAGGTATAGATTTAGACTGTGTCTGTGGGGGGGGGGTTAGGGTATAGTTGCCATACTGCTATTGTGCTTTCTGTAAAATGCCTAGTGCATTTAAAACAACAACAACCAAATATTGCTTTTAAATGGCCAGTTACACCAAAATACAAAAGGACATTCACAGGTGATTTATTTCAATCAAGCTTTTGAGAAAGAAACTGCAGTAGCTGACCTCCTCTGTGTAGTAATGTTTTTATCTACGTCAGTTGCCAAGTTAAATTGTATGTTTATCATCAATAAAATGCTATACATGTGTGTATGTATGTATAATTTTATTTATAAGGCGCCACTTGGGTATGCAGCGCTGTATATTATAAAATACAGAGTATACAAACAAGGGGATAAGTGCAAGCCATTATACAGATAGATAAAAATTAAACGACATGACACTTTTTTTTTAAGTTAACTTTTTGACACCTTTTCTCTCATATATACTTAAAAAGTAAAGAAATACTGAAATTCAAACGGTTACTGTAAGTATACGTCAAACTACCATTCACCTCCCAATCTAACGTAGCAGATTACCTACACCAAATAAACCTGCTCCCATCTTACACAGCTGCATGGGAGTTCTTTCCTATTTAACATCAAAAGATGTTAGAGCTTTAGAAGTATGCACCCAAAACAGTGCCATGTATGAAGCACCTTTCTACCATTTTTAGTCCTTCAAAGTATAAGCCCCATGTCTGTGAGTTGTGCTCCAGTATAGACTAACCTGATAAAATATGCCAATTTACATATGGTACAGAAGGGTTTCTTTGTTATTCAGTCGCAGGCATCTGAAAATTACCAGCATTGTGATTTTGAAAGGACAGTTAACAAATAGCACCTTGACATAATTTAACACTATTCATTTAAATGATTCTGTGCTTTTAGAAGTGGAGATCTAAGTATGTAATCTGTCTGTATTTACTTGTTTGTTACTTACCGTACACAACATACAAGTTATTCCTCTTTATCCCAAATAGCCCTAAATTAGGTAAATACTTACAGGGGAATTCACAGAGGAGGGCTGCAGCTGTGCAGCGCTCGGAAGAGGCACTCGTGCAGCCGGCGCAAAGTGATTTACTAGAGGCTACGCGGGTCTTAGCGCGGAAGTATTTAACACCAGTATTTAGCTGGCGTTAAATACTTATGTGCGGATGAGATTCACCCAGAGCCACGCAGCCTCTGGTAAATCCCGTACGGGAGATTTGCCCTGAGCATTTGCGGCTCTGGGTGAATCTCCCTGCTTGTGTTTTTACCCTCTGAGGCAGCCCGGCATATGTGACATAAGATAGTCTTTTTTTCGTTGTTTAGAAAGGTATGGTGACCGACATTGGACAACCTTTTGAAGCCACAGCTACTTGACTGGGATTTCATTACTTCACTACTAGAATAGAGAGATGTTTTAATTGCTAAAGCTTTACATTTAAACATTTTCCAGAAACCAGAATTCACATAATAAAACCAAATACCTCTACCAAAGTAATAAACCATTCTCTACGGACGTATTTTTACAGCAAAAAGTGATAGGCCCACAATCATGGACAGCACTCCTGTAGAGTACCAGAAACCTACCTAAGAGTGAGAGCTAAGCATCCTCTTAAAATCACTGACCAAAACCTTAACGCACATCCCAACAGCACACTGAAATAACACACCGAAATAAAAAGGAATAATGAATAACATGGTAATAGAAAGGGTAAGGATCAATACATCTGGTCACAAAGTATGTGTTACAATTTAGGTGTCCAGCACCCACAGCGCTCAGCAAGACTTCTATTTACAGCCAATAAAACTTTTTTCTTTAACACTAGAAACAATAATATTGATTTTTGGCCAATAAGAATCATTTGTGTGACTCCCAGAATAATACCAATAAGGCCACTTACCGGAATTTCAGTAAAGACAGTATGGATGTTACTCTTGATGGTCCTCTTCCCACTTTCTCAACTTGTGTAGGGGCAAGAGAGGCATAGCAGGCCGATCTGTTGCCTGACATGACATAACCTGCCCTCATTCACTCTTAATATAATTTACCTTTGACTGCAGGTGGCTCTTTAACACCTGCCATCGCTTTACTGCCTCACACAAATACTCAACTAACCACACAGCAAAAATGTCCTGGGTATATGTGAAAATTGCAAAGTGCCAACTATATTTCAAGTAATAGGAAAAAAATAACTAAATCCCTCATTATATGTGAAACACTAATAGTCAACAGACACATAATTACAAGTCTAAAAAAAACAGCTATACAGTTAGCAAAAACTTTACTTAAATTCCTTCATTTGCAAAATTGGATCGGGCCAAAGCAAAAATTTGCTCTCCATCTGAATTATCCACCTTATTAAATGTGCAATAATAAAATGCGATTAGCGGCATCTCAATTGCCTGTGGAATACTACTAATAATGAAGAGTTCCTGCTGTTCCTGTGATGAAGGCACACAAGCAATGTGGAATAGAATTTTACTATATTCTCATAGGTGTCAAAGAGTACAGCCAGATTAGAAATAGGGGTAAAGATAGCCATACAACCAATCGTTTTGGGGTTTTTTTTTTTATATTTCAGCACTTTTTTCGGATTTGCCAGAAAACGATTTCCTCCCCCTTTGCCAATCGAAAAAGTGCACAATCGTGTATGGGAAGTTTTTCACTTGAGAATTAGAGACTGAAGCAGTGACATGCTAATGTGGTACCACATGGTACAAATGACCATTGTACTATCAACCTGTGTATGTCCAGCCTATGTCGTTTGAATACTTTAAGTAGATTATGTGCACAAGAACAGTTATAGAAACCACTATATACCTATCCTGAATATATTTACCCTAATTTTCACAGCAGAATGCAGATTATTTTATTAATGTAATTGCAACTGCTGTGGTGGCACAAAATTACCGAACCAACAGAATTCAGTACAATGGCACATTATGAAGGGATCTTCCTCCTGCACCGCACATGATACTAAACTACAGTTTATAACAAAGTGCAAAATTCCCAACCTATCCTATTTTCTATTCAACTGTCCCATTTCTGTCCTAGAAGATTATTGTCCAGCACTGGAAGGAGTAACCATATCAGAGAAACTTTGCAAACTACTTGAAGTGCAAGCAGTGTACATGAAGAGCAGTTTTACAACTGCTACAGGTGAACATTCCCTGTCTGGTTTTAAAGCCTCGTACACACGTCCGATACGTGGCGGATCAATGAACAATGCCCGACCAAACACATGCACACGAGCAATTATCAGGAGAAACAGCTATTCATCGTGTGAGCCTTGAACTCATGGATCATTCGTCGTCCAAAGTATCAGACGTGTGTACAGACCTTAAGCCTAGCGATTTGTTTATAGAATTGCTACCCACATGTGCTAGGTACACTTAAGCTAGCCATATATAGGTTTAATTAATTTGATTAATTACAATTGCTTTATCATTCGCTATTGATCAGTTTTGGTTGATGAAATGCAAAAAAGAGGAGCAAAGTTAGAGATTCTATTGAATCAAATGGAGTGAACAGTAAAACTTGTGCATAGCTGGGTACACACATCAAAGATTTATAGCAAATGACAGAATCCACTGTAAACAGTCTGTCATTGGCAATAAAAATGGCTACACACATTCCCAACACATTAGTATAGGGAGATTATTCAGTGGCTAGTGTTTTGCAAAAAAATTACATTGGACTCTACATGACTGTAATATCATTTAAAGGGCATGTCCACCCTAAAATAAACTTTTCTTAATGTTTAACATCCCCCCAAACCTACCGTATATACTCGAGTATAAGCCGACCCGAGTATAAGCCGAGGTACCTGTTTTTACATGAAAAATTAGGATAAATTGATTGACTCGAGTATATGTTGAGGGTAGAAATTCTGACCACTACTGCCTTCTGATTGATGCTAAAGTTGCCCTTTATATAGACAGCAGAATTCCCATACAGATGTTTTGGAAACTACAACTCCCAGCATGCTTTAGTGGCTGGGAGTTGTAGTTTCCAAACAACTGTATGGGAATTCTGCAGTTAAAAAGCAACTGCAGTGTAGAGCCCCCTCCCTTACTCCCTCCCTGGAGATTCCTCCCAGAATTACCACGATCAATGTTGCTGAGGCTCCAATGTTGCTGAGGCTGAGACTCCAAATCCGGCTGCCGCACGCTCTGTAAGTCCTGTGGATTGCCGGCTGACGTCACTACTCGGCGCCTCTCACTGCCCGGCGCCGAGTACTGACGTCAGCCGGCAAACTCACAGGACTTACAGAGCATGCGGCAGCCGGATTTGGAGCCTCAGCACCGATCGCAGTAAGGAAGACCTTGACTCGAGTATAAGCCGAGGTAAGGTTTTTAGGTTTATTTTAAAACCTAAAAACCTCGGCTTATACTCGAGTATATACAGTAGGTTTGGCGATATTTTTAAATGTCAAAGATGTCACTGAACTTGACCCGGTCCCTCATTCGTTGCTCCTACTGCTGACAGATGCTCCACTTTCTGGTTGCGGCTGTCAGTAAAGGTGTGAGGTGACGTCACACCCAATCGCCTGAAAACCTGTGTTTCTGTTTTTTCTCGAGGGACAGGGGAATCTTTAAAATTGCAGGGTTTAAACATTTTAAAGGAAACTTTTTTAGGGTGGACTTGTCCTTTAATGTGTTACCCAGCTTATGACTACCTATTGCTGCATCTGCAAGCCATGCTCTGGGACTTTCATGGCACTAGACTCTAGCACATCCAACCAATGCCATCCCCCTACCAATATTTTAAACCCCAAACAAGAGCCAGAGGGCTACACAGTGACAGTCACTCCTCCGATAAAACAATTCAGCAAATGTAAGGTCTGGTACACAGCAGGCGATTTTCCAGGCTGATGTTTTGGTAGGATTGGCTGGGTGATAGAAAGACAGCAGACTGACCGTTCACTACCAATTCTCAAGCAACAGTTGTCATTTTGAACAATTATTGCTGGTAAATGTTGACAATTTGTCAGCAGTGGTGTAACTAGGAATCACTGGGCCCCCCCTGCAAAACTATGATGTGGCCCCCTCCCTGCTTCATCTACAGTGGTTTTCTGGAAGGAGGCCGTATCTGTCACAGGTAAAGTAAGATGGATGAGGCCCCCTGCATTCGCCTCCCCTGGTAGTTACGTCCCTGATTTTGTGTTTATTCCTATCCACGAACAAGGATTGACCCCCAAAATCCTGTACACCAAACCAACTTACCAATCTATAGAACAATGGGTAACATGATAACTGGAGCCATGTTGACCCATATGTACCAGGCCTACCATAGAAACCTCTGATTCGCATACAAACAAAAGGCATGGAGGGTTTTCAGGCATAAGCAAACAATAGATCTCCAAATGTTTGACAACTCACAGCATACCTCTACATTCAACCTGTAATTAGGGAATTCTGGGAGTTGTAGTTTTCAAACATCTGGAGAGCTACTGGTTGCCTATCCCTATTGCTTCCTTTTTCTATATCCTGGTACCAGACACATTACATGGGTCATATGTAAGAAATAGTGCGAAGGTTCCGTGTCTGGGCTCTAATCAATAAACAACCAATCAGATGTTTGCTAACTGCAGGAGATCAGTAAGAAGCTGACAGCTGATTCGTTGGTATGGATAACAGCTCTGGGCCCATCTTGTTCCCCAGTCATTGTTCCATTAGGCGTCTCTCCTACCGGACTGGCTCCTGGCCCCGTCATTAGGATCGGGTCTGTATTTAAACCAACAGATAACCCACGTCACCACGACCGAAAAAAGCGCCAGCACGCTGGCCACTGACAGGCATATGGGGCCCGCAGGGGAGGGTGCGGGGGCCCCGCTGTACCGGTTCACAAAAACTAGGCCGGCAAATAGTAGGACTACCATAGCCAGGAAGGAGAACACAACACAAACACAACCCACAGTCAGCACGGCTCTTTTACAGCTCTGACACCGTTCGTAGCCTCTCCTGGCTGGGGGAGGTAGCGGCTGAGCAATGTGGGCCTGGGCTTCTACGGAGCCATGACCGGCTGTATGCGCCGTGTAGCGGATGTCGGCGTGGAACACAGCGCCACCCGCCGGGCCCTGGTGGTATTGCAGTCCACGGTGTTGATAGGTGATGGGAGGTAAAATGTCCTGGGGCAGAGGGTCGTCCTGCCTAACGTACAGAGGGAAAGCCTCGGCCACCTTGGTGTTAACCGGCAAGGCGTCCACCCGAGAGTCGGGCACTACTGTGCGATGTCGGCAGATGGGACAAGAGAGGCGCCAGGGCCGGTCCTCCCGGCGGTGCAGGGTGTTGAGACATTCCTGGCAGAAGGTGTGCAGGCACTCCAGCAGTTTGGGGGCCCTCCTGTCAAGGTCAAAGTAGTTATAGCAGATCTTGCACTCATATTCCTCATAGGAAAGGGTAAGGTCAGAGCCCATGCTGCTGTCCAGCTCCAATGCCATTGGGTTCTATGATACAGTAGATTATATTATCAATCCCATCAGTGATTGGCAGTCACTACAAGGGTCACATCACAGTCTGGGCTGGTCAGTGATGATCCTTTGTAAACAATGAGACCAGTGGTCCAGCAGGTGGTTGTTTGGAGGCAAGGTTTATTGGGAAAAGGTTTAATGGCTGTCATATCTCAGGATTCAGCCTCACCAATAATCAGCATGGAGCCAACGACTGTCTATCAAGTGCAGATAATGCAGTTCAGAATGGAAAAAATAAATCGAATTCCCATGAGATGCGTTCGCTATATAATAAGGTAATCTATAGAGCGTCTGTCACAGATTCCATACCCATTCATGTCATTCAACAGGCAAGCATTACTGCTGTTCCAGTACGTTTACAGAAAGTTGTGCTTCCCTTGCATGAGCATCTTTTAAATAGATCCTTCGATGTAAACACCATCAAGGCCATGGCAGCTTCTAGTAGTGCTTGGCAGCTTCATCAGTAGTAAAGCTCAGAAAAAGATGGCCAGGTTTGAATAGGAAAGTCTGGAATAAACAATTGGGATTAGAAATCCCGAATCTCTACCTACTTGGTGTTTGACGGCAAATTTCTCCTTCCCGTCCCTTCCTTTGTCTCGTCTTTTGGGTGTTTATTTGAAAAAATACATGTGTAGCCATGGGATATTTTTCATTATTTACCCTCGCATCCCTTTGTTAGGAAAGCAGACGTGTGAAGCAAAGCAGGATCTTGCAAACACATCTTCGTAGTACTTCATCCTTCCAGTGCCTTTATATCTCTAACAAAGGCAGCAGCTGCTGCTCCTCATTTCTGCCTTTTAGTGTTGCCTGCTTGCTCTTCAGTAATGTGATGTAATGCAAGGGATTTTGTATTGCAGGATTTGGCTTGCTAATGTGCAGGATCATACTGGTTTGGAGAAAAAACAAACAGCGGCATCTCTCACCTTTTTTTCTCCTTGTTCGTATCTGATTTCATTTGTGTTCAAGGGCGACATTGCCTTGTTTTATAATAGAGCATAGGCTGTGACTGCTGTCTACAGTAAATACAATGCATCCTGCCTTTCCTATTGGCTAACGCAATGGCTTACATAGAATGAAAGGAGCAATAGGGTAGCAATTCCAAATCAGCAACCAAGGATGCCAGACAGGGTAGAAACCCCCCCCCCCACACACACACACACACACGCTTTAACCCAGTTGTTTCCACATGTATTTAACTCAACAACCTGATCTATCCATCGTCCTCTCTTAAATCCAGTTCCTGGAATTTTTGGACCTAAATAAACAGCTTTAAATATATTTAAATTGTGATTTGAAGTTATTAGCTACAAAAACAATTTTTGTTTCCCAGGAAGCAAAACATTTATAGTTCTAAAGCATAATAATAAGGCAATATTTTTATTATGTATTTGATATATTTTTAAATGTGAGAACTGATGCAGAAATAAAACAAAAATAACCCCAGAAATTGGAACGGTTATTTAAACCTCATTTAATAAGGCTGATAGCCACATGTTTAGAGTGTATCCCAGGAATAATTAACTTCTCAGCCTATATCATAGTTTCAGAACAGTAATACAACAGTACTTCCATAATAACTATAACCCCAAAGTATGTGTACATTTGGGGAACAATTTACAGAAGAGCTTTCTCTCATACCAGGAATATATATATTTATTTATTTTAACTTTATATTATGTATATCTAGTTATTCTATATATTATCTTTCATTTTAAAAAATCAGTTGAATTTATACCCTTTGCTAATCCCTGCTGTACATTTCAGGTTCTGTAATGGTCCTTCTTCTTCCCAGATTGCACACTATCTTGGAATGTTCCTAACAGTAATTTCTACTGATTGTCTGTTGGATGGGTCAAACAAACTTAGATCTCTACTGAGCAACTGAATCAACCCAGGCGCTGGGTAAAGGGCAAGACCATAACGGTCTCTATTAGGGGTCCTGCAAACAGGAAGTCAGTATTTCGGAAGTTTTTATTTATACACAGACAAAATAATTAATGGGCAGGTTACGGTCATTGGGATGGAGAAATACTGCTCTTTTCTTAAAATTATATGTATTTGCACTGAACTTGGAATTTGCGGTGCAGTTTTGGAATCCTGCATACAAATTTGGACATCTTGGAAATGGAAGGGGTACAGAGAAGGGCAACTACATTAATAAATGGACTGTGGTGCTTGAATATGAAGACAGATTGGATAAGTTACAATAATGCAAGGGAAAGACCATAACTGTGTCTGTTAGGGGTCCTGCAAACAGGAAGTCAGTATTTCAGATACATTTATTTATACACAGACACAATGCTGAATGGACAGTTTAAGTTCATTAGAATGAATCAATACTGGTCTTTTTTCATAAGTGTATGTGCACATAAAAATGTATGTATTTATTACGAATTTGCGCATGCACATAGAAGACAGTCCGTCGGGACCTGTCAGACTACCCGTCAGGGGAGAGAGCAATCGCGTAAGCCACTGGGTGGGGGGTGATAGCCTTTAATACTAATCCAATGCAGGGTCAGGGAGACAACCTTCCCAAGAAAATGCAACCAAGCAGGGAGTGTCAGCCCAGATAAATGACCCAAGGTAAATTGTTAGGACCTTCCATACTGGGGTTACCTTGATGTGGTTGGAAGGCTTTTCACTTTTATGCATAAAACTGTAACTAAAACCCCCATGTTTTTACTGTTTGCACTAACATAGATATGATATATGGGGTCCAGGAATGTGCATCTCTTTTCTTGTTTGTTCTAGCGATCAGGTAAGTAGCTTACCTTCTCTCCTGGCTTCTGAACACTTATTGAAGAATGTGAAGTAAGACACAGCTCCTTTACCTCCCATTCTTCAATAAAACTAAATGGCAAAACTTTTTTTTTTCAGTTTAGATACCCTTTAAATCTGCAAGACGTGTGATGCCTCATTGGCCATTCTGGGAACAGTCCCAGACTTTGAGAGGAGGGGGTGCTAGATGAACAGTAACAAAATGCTGTTGGGAACATTCCATGGAAGAAGAATCCTTGCTGAAACTGAAATGGCAGCTCGCTACTGACCACAACAGAGCAAAAGATATGAAATTAACTGATTTTTAGAAAATGAAGACAATATGTAGAATCTATATGTATGTGCAATAAATAAAGGTAAATCCCTAGCATTTAGGGTTTTAGGATTGTATTTTCTTAAAATTCACTGCAGCACCGAGCGGTCCGGAGGGGGAAGAGGGCAGATACTGGAGGACACTCAGAGAGGCTCCTACAGTTTGCTGGACTTTAAGGAGCAGAGGAGAAAGGTAAGAATTTGTTTACACAGTGGAGCCAGCAGTAGGGCAAATTTTCGTTGAGGGTGGTGGACATGCCCTTTAAGAATTGTGGAGAATTCTCTCCAACTATCTTGTTTAGGTTATTGTAACAGGTAAACTAAGGTAAACCAAGGGATGAGGACTGTCAAGCATCAGGACCTACCTGTTTTTGGGGACTTCCACATAGGCGCGTGGCGCATCGTGAACAGGCTGGACTCCCGTGTGCGTGCACACCAGTGGTGATGCACAGGTGCAGCTGCTGTAGGTCCCGGTCTCCCACAGCCAAGAACAGGTTTGGGGGTTCACATGCACGGCACGAAAATATTACATGCCTGACCCTACATAAAGATCCAGAACATATATAGATAGGGAGGCACACTCCAAATAATCTTACAACAATAAAGAGTGCTGAAGACAACCATACACAACTTTTCGGGAGGTTAACTGCCCCCTTCCTCAGGTGACTGACAGCTGCTTCCCAGGCTGCCTCCTCTGCACATGTACTAGCTTGTAAAGCGCTCTTACAGATTTATGAGAAGATGGGACCGTGAACATCTGAGGGAAGATTTTTTCCAGGAGCATTATACAACTGTAGGAGTTTTACAGTCTAAAGGTTTTGTAGATGAGGATGGTAAGTGTAGATTTTAGAATGGCGCTTGGACAATGCATCAGCAAGTTGCTATCAAAATAAAGTCAAC
This sequence comes from Hymenochirus boettgeri, assembly GCA_019447015.1. Classification (NCBI taxonomy): domain Eukaryota; kingdom Metazoa; phylum Chordata; class Amphibia; order Anura; family Pipidae; genus Hymenochirus; species Hymenochirus boettgeri. Next base: position 232,962,107 of record CM033473.1, on the reverse strand, counting down.
TCAAATCCGTGGTTTTCTCTATTTTACATTTTTTGGGACAGTACTGAACATTGAATGGTATTGCTGACTCCTCTGCCTAAATGCTTTTATAAGGAGGGGAAAGACTGCACAGTTGCTTATAGTTACAACAATGATCATTTCTGTGTAAAATATAAAATGTAAATGAGCTGCTGACACTTAATTAGCTTGAAAGAGGCAATTTCCTGTTCTGTTTTTTCTTTGCTTTTATTCAGCTTTTTTGGACTGTATCTCATTCCAGTTTTCGAGCTAGAGACAGAAATGCGGGGGACACAGGATATGTTTGCAATTACTGAGCTATGGAATCTGTGAAAGTGTTTCCAAGTCATTGAGTTTTTGTTTTTTAGCATAAACTTTAATGGACATGTCACAGGCAAAATCTACACCTGCGTCTTGATTGCATCAGCTGTGAGGAGACCTAATCAGCACTGATTACCAGCCTCTTGATTAGATTCACCTGTGAGCAGACCTAATCAGAGTTGATTACCAGCCTCTTGATTGGATTCACCTGTTAGTAGACTTAATCAGAGCTGACTAGCTGCCTCTTGATTGGATTCACCTGTGAGCAGACTTAATCAGAGCTAATTACCTGCCTCTTGATTGGATTCACCTGTGAGCAGACTTAATCAGGGCTAATTACTTGATTGCCTATGTTGCATGCAAAGGGTTTAAAACTCATAGCACATGCAGACACTCAGACACTATAAAAGAGCTTTGCATAGCCTTTCAAGTCAAATTCAAAGTTTATACTTTGTCCTTCTAGACTTACTACTTCTTGGTTATACCACAAGTGATCACCCTGTAGGGTAAGTTTGCATAGAAATAGTCGTGGGAGACAAACATAATAAAACTGTGAAAGTCTTTCTCATAAGAATTTAAAAGACTTTCCACATTTGGAAAAGTAAAAGAGCATTACAAATATTTCTTTCATGTACGAATATAAACCATTTTTCGCTCCAAAATTTGTATTAAACTGGAAAGGGCAACTAAAGTTCCCCCAACTTGTATTCCCCTTACAGTTTTTGCCGGGGAGGTGGGAGGGGTTTTTTTTGAGTTTAAGGAGACCGTAAGCTTAAAGTAGAACTAAACCCAAATTTTACAATCCAGAATCTGAAAATATCCCACGTAAAAATACCAATAAAGTGTAAAATCCCACTACAGTAAACAGCATTAAAGTAAATATAACCCCTTGAAGAATTGGATGAAATAACTGTGTATGTACAGTGACTGGCCACACCCCTGCACTCCCTTACCTAATCTATTCTTTAAAAGGATTGGCTAGAGGCTACTAGAGGGTGTGACCAACTGTAACGTTCCTGCAGTATGTTAGGGCTGAGCATATTAAAGGGGAACTGTGGTCTCCAAACAAGTTGAGTTTAAATGAAAGGCCAGTTTCCTACCTTTAAAATAAGCCATCAACCACCTTTCTACGTGCTCCACAGCCCAAGATATACAGAAATGACTGACCAGAAATTTTATGGGTGGGAGGCTGACGTGACATTCCCAAGGCTTCTCCTGCATAGTGCCGCCAGTGAGCACAGCCTCAGACTCCCTCAGTGTGTGAGGGAGACAGGAAGTCCCTCCTCCTCTCTGCTGTATGAAGGACCTGCAGCTGCAGAGAAGGTAAGGGAATCTACAGCCCTTCTCTTTCACTATGTGAAAACAGCCATTTCTGACAGAGTTCTCACTCTGCCTGAAAGGCTGTTTCCATAGAGTTTTTGGGGGGGGGGGGGGGAGGGGGGTTGTCAGAGTGGCCCACAGCACCTGTGAGCGGGTGGGGCTTAGGCACCCATGAGTGGGTGGGGCCACATGGGGCTGTAAGGGAATGGGCCACAGGGGGGAGGGACCATGGGGTCCATGAGTGGGGGGGACCAGGGGGCTACAAAGGGGAGGAGACATGGCAGATTGACTGGCAGGTTTCAGAGCAGGAAGTGCAGGGGACCTGGTGATGCTGCTGCCATATCACACACAAAAATGTAAATATCTTCAAACTATGTAAAATAAACAATGGAAATTAATTGCAAAAACTCTCAGGAAAGCAATTCCTATCAATTTACCTAAAGTCATTTTTGGACCACAGTTCCTCTTTAAAGAACATAATGGTCAGTGACCACACTGCGATCCTGGAATACTGGGAAATAAGACACAAGGTAAATTTCTCAACAACCATAGACACAGATTACTGCTTTTATATGGAGATCTACCTTATGATTTAATGTTGTTCCGAGGCTTTGGTTGTCCTTTAAAGGGACTGTAAACTCCCCTAAACCCCAAAAAAGAACTATTTGCCATTCGTTTGTATTATTCACAGGGAGGTGAGAACGCTTATTCTCACCTCCCTGTGAATAATATTACGCTTGGGGGACCTGGAACTTACCTTCGCTCCGCCCCACTCGCAGCCGCTTCTTCACTGAACAGCTGTTCTCTCCCGATCGCGCGCCCTATCTTTTGTATTGGCGCGCGGTTGGGACAGAGCGGCTGTCAGTGAAGGAGCGGCTGCGAGTGGAGTGGCAGTAAGGTAAGTTCCAGGTCCCCGAGCGTAATAACAGGGAGGTGAGAATAAGCGTTCTCACCTCCCTGTGAATAATACAAACGAATGGCAACTAGTTATTTTTTTGGGGTTTAGTGTTCCTTTAAATATTTATAAACCTGAATGGATTCTGTAATTCCTAACCAGCAACTCCACAGATAGCTGGAACACTAACCTGTGAAACCAGTAAATTCTACAGGTTTAAGGCATGACCTCACTGCTGCAGCTCCTCTATTTCCAATTGGTCCTCTGACTTTCTTACAGGGTCACATGCAAGTTACCCAATGGCTTCTTGTCAGCTCAACTATGTTTGCAGTTCAAAACCTACTGTAAAAACCATAAATTGTCATAATTAAACCAATTATTTTCTCACAATGCTGCTGTTAAAGGGTTATTTATATATTAAGGCTTTTGTGAACTAAGGCTCAATATTCAACAATCTATATACAGTTTAGTAGTCTGTGGGTAAGAAAGTGGCTTTACCAATATTTCTGTCTGACCAATCTTGCAGCCTATTAATACCACAGGATTGGCTGTAATTTACTAACATGTCTGATCACTTGGACAAACCAATTTTGCATAAAAAATGTACAGGTCATAAATTGCTGCTAAAATATTGGTCCATGTTTATGATGTTTTCAAGCATGGTTACAGCTTCCATTAAATTATGTGACGTGTATATTTTTTAACAATCTTTATCTACATGCGCTGAAATATTCTCAAGATCGAACGTGCAAGATGGTGCATTTTGATAGCTGCTTCCAGATCAAATTTTAATTGTACACACAGTGCACTTCACATTCTCTCTAGTGCACAGATCAAAATAAGGAAGCTGCAGCCTTGATACATAAAAGCCGACAGCCAATACTATTACAGGACAGACCTGCCTGTAACCAGATATTTAATGATAAATTCTCTTATATTCTGGCAAAGGTATCTGCAAGTGTGCTCCTAGCATGAAGCATTGTGAAACTATTGCTCACGGCGCACCCTGTGGTTCAGTAGAAAGGCAGCAGTTAGTGCAGAGCAGGGGGGGATAAAATGCTAGTTTGTGAGCGAACTGCTACCTTTCTAGTGAGAAAATGCAGCCACTCAGGCATAGGGTAAGTGACTTTTTCAGTGTAGACAGTACATGAGGCAAAGGTATCTCAAATGTACCAATCTGTTCCAAGATGGGTATAAGCACATCTTATATGTATTAGTCTGTGTGAGCTGGGCATGAGGGCATCCTATATGTATCACTTTGTGTGAACTGGGTATGAGGGCATCTTATATTTACAAGTCTGTGTGGGCAGAGCATTTTATATTTGCCAGTCTGTATTTTGGGCACTTATATTTACCAGTTCACCAGTCAGTGTTAAGCCCTTCAGTTCACCAGTCAGTGTTAAGTCAGCCCCTCAGTTCACCAGTGTAATGCCAGCCATCTAGTTCGTCCCTGTTAAGTTAGCCCTCCAGTTCACAGCCCACCACACCCACCTCTACAAGTCATGCCCATTTTCCCTCACAAACCATGTCCACCACATGGTGCAAAGAACCCTAGGAACACCCCTGTCCTTCTGCTCAATGAGATTCTTTTGAAGTTTGAGCATGTGCAGAGGAAATGACAGTCAATGAATAGCTGTGATGTCAGCAGTCACAGACTCACTGACTACGTGGATGGTAGCCTGCCAGAATGGAGGTGATAATTATCCTTAAATGTCTGGTTGGTAATGCATTTAATTATGTGCTGAATATATCACATTATCACATTTAGCCCTTAGCTGTGTACCAGGCATTATACCATTTGTAACCTCTCGGGAGATAGGAGCACTGTTTCCTACCTGTAAAACACGGTTACTTAACATAGTTACTTAAATTTATACTCAATACCCATAATCAATATCCTTACTCAGTTTATAAATTTAAAAAACAACAAAGAGAACAATGTTTATTAAACTGCACTGGGGCACAGGTGTGCAACTTGAGAAAGCCAGAAATGGGACTTTGTGTGGTAGACTGAAAGAGATTGCTGCATATATTCTCCTCTGGATTTACTTTATTCTGTACAGTCGGTTTTGATCTCCTGTTCTTAAGATTTGTATACAAGAATGATCTTCCAGCTGCCGAAGGAACCCCGAGTGTTGATCCGCCAGACCGAACACATACATGTGTACCAATAGTGGCCAAAACGGAAAAGGCTTTTGAAAGATTGTACGAGGCTTTAGAAAGGAAAAGAATCAAAGTTTACAAAGGTCAGCACATAGTAAAAATTCAATTGTACAATATTAAGAACAATTTTGAGAATATCTGTATTTCTGATAAGATCCAAATACCATTAGGTTAGTAAAATCTACTTTTAAACTTTACTTTTCAAATATTTCGCATTGAATCCAAAAATTGCACCTTGAAATCTCGTGAATTTTCGATAATGAAAATGGAAATTTTGTGGTGGAAGTTTTGTTACAAAACCAGTTTCCTGATGAATTTACGCCCTTCTCTTCTTTTTATCCGGACTTTGGGATTGCAGTAAATGTGGTTTACACAGGGTTCTGTAGTGTTGCCATTTCTATTTAATCTGTTTTTCAGTTATTTATACGGTAAGTGGATATTAATACTCAGCAGGTTTGCCACATTTAAAAAAAAATAAGGCACCTAAATTTTACCTCCCAACATCTGGGACATCCATCTGGCCCAATCATTTTGTGGTTTATATTCAACCAAAAATGGAACGGGAAAGGATGGGAAATGTGGGAATGTTAGGAGGTTTAACTCCAATTTGACTTTTGAAAAGACACTGGAGCATTTTAACCTGCGACGTTTCCTGGCTGGATAGCACTTTACGATCAACCTCTTTAAAGTTTTGTCGTAAAGTTTTCTGTACAAAAGCGGTAGTATATAGGCACCTTTAGTTGTAGGAGCAGTGATAGATGGGAATCCCTAGAGAGCCAGCAAGATAGTATCTTGCATAAAGCGGGGTATGGATTCAAGGGAGAAAAAGATTATTCTCCCCCTTTTTACAAAGCAATTAAGACCTCATGTTGAATGTGCAGTATACAAATTCTGTTTACAGAAAGGACATCTTGGGACTGGAAAGGGTTCAGAGAAGGGCAACTAGATTAATAAAATAAGGATCTTCACTATGTAAACAGATTGAATGAATACATTTTAGTAGAAAAATAAAGCTAAAGGATTCATACAGGGTTTTTCATATTTTATCTTTATTTCTCCTTTAGTGTGCTTGAATTTTTCTAATGTTCATTGTTGATAAATTTGTAACCAAAGCTCAATGATTTATGACGTTAGACTGGGCACACAAGGGCTAAGATTCATCCCGACTGAGTGTTTCGCGGAAAAAATAGCTGTGGCCAGCAGTTCGCCGCATCTGATCCCATAGGGTCGCAGCTGCCCCCACCCACATTATACATTATTTCCAAGCGACCGATACTATCGGTTGGTCGGCCGGAAATATTGCATGTTGTGTACCCATCCTAACTGTGTAAAGACAGATCTACACTATACCTGCCTGTCACCAATATGGAGTTACACATTTGCAAACTGTATTCTATTGTTACCGTATATACTCGAGTATAAGCCGACCCGAGTATAAGCCGAGGTACCTGTTTTTACATGAAAAATTAGGATAAATTGATTGACTCGAGTATAAGTCGAGGGTAGAAATTCTGACCACTACTGCCTTCTGATTGATGCTAAAGTTGCCCTTTATATAGACAGCAGAATTCCCATACAGATGTTTTGGAAACTACAACTCCCAGCATGCTTTAGTGGCTGGGAGTTGTAGTTTCCAAACAACTGTATGGGAATTCTGCAGTTAAAAAGCAACTGCAGTGTGAGCCCCCTCCCTACTCCCTCCCTGGAGATTCCTCCCAGAATACCACGATCAATGTTGCTGAGGCTCCAATGTTGCTGAGGCTGAGACTCCAAATCCGGCTGCCGCACGTCTGTAAGTCCTGTGGATTGCCGGCTGACGTCACTACTCGGCGCCTCTCACTGCCCGGCGCCGAGTACTGACGTCAGCCGGCAAACTCACGGACTTACAGAGCATGCGGCAGCCGGATTTGGAGCCTCAGCAAATCGATCGGGGTAAGGGTAAGGAAGACTGACTCGAGTATAAGCCGAGGTAAGGTTTTTAGGTTTATTTTAAAACCTAAAAACCTCGGCTTATACTCGAGTATATACGGTAAATATTTACAAGTTGTTTCAAGTACAGTATAGGGATAAGGCCTAGGACACAGCATAGTTTTACTTCCATGTCTGTTTATTGAAATGCCCATGATTTTAAAGGAAAATCAACAGCAGGCCAATGATAACCAACCAACTGTTGGGTCCTTGTTTGCTTGCTTGCTAGATAAGTCAACATGTTGGTAAATCTGGTTTAAGAGTGCACAGATTGTATATAAACAATAAAGTACCAGTATATGTAATCCTAAGGTGCCATCTAAGTGCAGAATATTGTGCATGTACGTACAGAGCTTTTTTTTACATTGCTTGTACCATCTGTCATGTGCAAAATTGGCTACAGATCTGCTTGTGTGGCCCATTCATCAGGCCAATGCAATATTTCTGCTGATAGGGTAGAAATATCACCAAGAATTTGTGCTGTGAATGGACATTATTGTCTTTGATAGTTCCTGCAGAAATATTGGTGGTTTATTGATCGATAGTCTGTTGATCAGTAAGATTTGGCCAAAATTGACCCGTGTGTACCAGGCCTAATACTAAAACCTAGATAACAGACAACAGAAAAATATCAGTCAGATAACCCACAGGTATTATGTTCAATACCTTTATTGAACATAAAATGTCTTGTATGTGACATTTAAGGTGGCCATAAACATTAGCGATAGTAGGTAAATCCCGTTGGGCTATGGTGGGATTTACCTAATATCGCTAATGTGTAGGGGCCGAATCCGGCCGACCGTAATGCTGACGAATGTCCGTGGTTGGTCGCTTCCATGTGTGTGGTTCCCTTTGCAATGTGCCGACAGATACCGATGTGATCTGTCGGCACATTGCAATGGAAATTGCATGTGTATGGCCACCTTAAGCAGGTGTCACATTAGTTAACACAGTCTCAAGGCAATACTAGAACAGGATAGCAAATACATAAAATGACAGATACACAGGATGGCAGATACACATAATGGAAGGTACACAGTGCAGCAGAGACATAGAATAGCAGATACACAGGATGGCACATACACAGGATGGCAGATATAGCAGGGTCCACATACTGTTCTGTATAATCCAAATGGTTGATGTGGAGGAACCAGACTAGAACACAGGCTGACTTTTCTTGTTTTATATAGTTGATATTTTCATATAATAGACTTTATTTAGGGATTGTTAATTCATCCTTAAAACGTAGCACTTTACAATACTCTCTTGTGGAGATAAATATGGTTATTTGATTTTATTAATAGACTAGGTTTTGACTCTATGGCACTTTTATTCTATTTTATAGATGGTAATATGCAACACACTCGGATGTGGGGACACTTATTTTAAACATGGACATCTGGTAACATTTATATGTGGACTTTTTCATGACCTTGTTGGTAAAATTGTTGGGAATATATGTTAGCACTTGAGTCCCTTTAATTTATGTAATGTGTGGCTCCTGGAGGACCTTACACACAAGGATAATTCTTGAAGACACTTCATTGCTAATCTGCACTTTTTGCACAATGGCACTTTGAACTGGTATGTGCCATGGAGGAGTTTTTTGTACACTATAATACAGTATTGTTTAATCACAAGCATTAGAAATTCAATTTTACCTATGACCTTTTTATTTATTTTTTTTGAAAAATTTTTTTGTTATGTACACTGAAAGAATTGCTGTATGTACTTTAACTTTTTGAAAATTTGGACTACTTGACCTTCGTTTCAGAGGAAGTAGATGGGACGGTCTGTAATCAATTTCCTGTTTTAGTCATGTTTTGCTGAAATGCAGGAGAGGAGCTTGTTTGTTATGTTGGTGACACATAATTCTGTTTATTTGCAGAGGCTGATGTCATACCCTCCAAAATTCCCCTTTAAATAGGTACACTATTGAGAAATGCATTGCACACAAAATTGTGCAAAGATCAGGTTCACTTTATTATCCTCCCCTGCAGCTCTGGGCCATTTTGTTTCCAAGTGTGCCTATTAAAATTGCAATGTTGTAGAGCTTGTGATGTGGTAAGGAAATTTTCAATATGGAAGCAATGTATTTTGCTATATTATGGATCTTGGTTTATGAGAACACTACCGAACCCAGTGGCACATGCACCCTCTGCGCATGCAACCCCTCCACCCGTGCACGCACCCCTCGCATGCACAACCCCTCCCCCCAGTGCACACACCTCGATCCCCCCTCCCAGTTGTTGTGGGTGACGTTATGATGACTCATGGCGCGTGCAGATGGCTCCAACGTCCGTGCATATAGACAGGTGTGTTTTCTATATATGGATTATAAGCTGTCATTTCTCCAATGCCCTAACAGTAAGTTATATTATTAATTTATTCATAGTAAATGGAAATGATGGTTCGTTATTGATTACATCTGTACTTTAGAAATGTCTGAAACGTTCACCTGGCTGATAAATAGGACCAAAATATGTGATTTACCCAGAGTCCCAACAGCTATATTAAATCTGCTGCTCTTGGATAAACTCCCACTACTTGTTTTGTTAGTGTCCTAATTAAACTCCCTTTATTTGGGTCGACCTTGATTAGGATTATTGCTACATGCTTCATGATCTCCCATCAATACACTTTATTGTGTAGGATAAATTCTCGCTGTTTATTGATGGTTTAGGTTACTTTATAAGGCCATAAAATGATAATCAATTGTGTCTTTCAATAACGTATATAGCAATACTAAGGAAACATTTGTTTTACTTTTCCCCCCTAAAAACTGAAATATGTTGCTATGGAAACACCAGAAATCTATGAGCGGCCTATGAATCGTTCATCTCTATTTTGTATCTCTTAAGAGTTAATACTGAGACATTGTTCTTCTTTTTGTATTTTAATGAAAAATATGTAGTAACGGATGTAAATAAGCACATTTCAGACTTTATTAAATAGAATTGTATCAAATAGAACATCAAGGAAAGAATGATTCAACGAAACTGAGCCTAAAGGAAGTTTAGGCAGTGGACTAGAGTGTGGAAAGGTTTGATGAGCCCTCTGTGCCTCAATTTCAGAAAGTCATTTAAAAAGATTAAATGAATATTCCTGTTTCATTGTATTTTTTTTATTAATTTCAATTTTTAATAGAAGGTGTGTAATATTTTAGATCTATTCCATCAAATTTATTAAATAACATTTTTTAAATAAAATTAACTTAATAAAATAAATCAATTACTCAGCCTGAGACAATCAATATTACGATTTTTGGGGGGTACAGGTCTAGTATTAAAGGGCATGTCCACCCCCAAAACTATAATCCCCCCAACTACTGGCCCCACCATGTAGTGTAGTTTAATCCTTACCTCACATCCCAGCTCCATAGGGTTCTCCTGTAGTCCCCCCCCAAAGTCCCAAAAATGACTACCAGGAGGCTAGCAGAGTCCATATAGGACACTGCCTGCTAGCTGGCCTCAGTAGATTTTTGCCATGCGTACTCAGCCCTTCTCCCCCCTCCCTCCCCTCCCTCTCCCTCCCTCTCCCCCGTTCTACTATCCCTCCCCCTAGCATAAAACCCCTTAAGTATCATTTCCCCCATGTCTCCCAGCCCCAACCGCATTTTTTTTTTTTAGAAGAGCTCCCAAACTCTTACTTCACTCTCCTCTTTCCTCCGGCGAAGTGAGCTGCCGGCAGCCGCGTCTGTGATTGGCTGCCGTCCAGCCAATCACAGACCGGGCTGCCGGTCCCGCCCCTCTGCTTGCATTTCCTTGCAAGCAGAGGGCCGGGAGCGCGGCGGAGGATCGAGGGGAGGTAAGTAGAGTTTGGGGGGCTTTCTAAAAAAAAATTATAGCGGTTGGGGCTGGGAGCCCAGGGGGACCATTATAAAAAAAAATTTTCAGGGTGGACATAGCCTTAAAGGCCAGTAAGGGGCATCCAATGGGCCGCATGTAGCCCCAAGCCTTACTGCCCAGTCTGTTCAAATCCATTGCTTGTAAAGCAGGGATGTCAACCTGCAGACCCTCAGATGTTTTGAAAGAGAATGCTGGGAGTTGTAGTTTTAAACATCTGACGGCAGCAATTTTGTCATCCCTGTTGTAAAAGGGAAATGCTTGTAGTGATATAATATGAGGTTTAATAATTTAACATTACATAAAGGAGAATTAATTCATGCAATAACTGACTTCTTTCTTGCTCCTCCCACAGTCATTGTCGCTGACAATTCACTAATCTCTGACATTGGAGAACATATGTTAATGAAGAGGGGTGGAGATTGAAAACTGTCAGTTACTACATGAGTAAATTCTCAAAATAAATATATATTTCATTTTAACTTTGTTATTTTAAAACAGCCTGGCATCCTCAACACCATTACACTTTATGGAATGCTGAGATTGATCAGCAGAATAGTGAGAATGCATTAGAAGGTGCTGGTATTTTTCACTACCAGGAGTATAACTACCAGGGAGTAGAACCTTGCACTTCAGGGGGGAGGCATCATCTTTCTCTATAATAGATGAAGCCTCTCCCCAGAAAGTTTTGCTGGTTACCCCACTGCCCATAGTCACTACTATTCTCTCACTTTCCCTTCATGTATCTCCTGAACCAAGTCATTTAGAGAGGTTAGCATGGGCACAATTTAGTTGGTTCTATGTGATCCTATTTGGAATCAATAAGTTTATTTATGTAAGGCTCCTGTTTCAGTCTTATTGGGATATAAAACAATCATAATCTTTCTATCAATTATAACGCTTCCGTGTATTTTTACCACATTGGTGTCCTATTTAATACGAATGTAAGGAATGTCAATAATAAAAGATAAGTTATCAGTGACATTACAGTTCTGAGAGTGTGCTACTGGCATAAATTCAAGTGAACATGCCAACTAAAGTTAACTGTACAGATCTTACATCAAACAAGCATCTTCTGACTCCTTCTTATGCTGTCTAGAAGCGGTTGGGTTCATTTGCATATTTTACACATTTGTGGTTTTCCCACCATTGATTAGACATGTAAAATTGATCTAATTGTAAATTTTTATTAATGGACAAATTAAAGGAAGATAATGATTTTCTTTGCTGGGTTTCACTTTAGCCATTTAGCCCCTTAAAGCAGCAAGTTAACTTTCATCTTTCTCTAACTTTTTTAATGTTTTTTTAGGGCTAGGCCACACTGTCTCAATTCGATAGCGATATGCTACTAGCGTATGCCAATGGCAAGCATTAAGCCAGCCCCACTGGCTTTGTTGTTCTCCGTCCACTATTGCAATGCATGCATCACCATTTTGGTGTGGATCACGTGTTAACGATAAGGAACTATCTGGCCAAATCACTAGCGCATCACGCACACGAGAACAGAAACACACTGACAAAATTCCAATGCATTTCTTGTGCTTGTAGTGTATGCTGCTATATGCTGTTAGCATCGGGATTTCAGTTAGTCAAGAGAAATCCTGCTTAAAACTTCATTTAGCAAATATATTTTGCTTTTATTACCATGCTCTATTTTGTAAATTAAAAAATGATTTGGGGGTTCTGTAGATAGCAGACTTAGCTGTAGAAAACAATGCCAGACGCAACGGCTAGAGCTAGCAAGATATTGTCTTGTATAAGAGGGGAATAGATTCAAGGGAGAAAAATATTATTTTCCCTCTTTACAAGGCACTGGTAAGGCCTTGTTTGGAATATGGAAGAGGAGGAGGAGTTCAGAGGAGGCAACTAAGACTAGAAAGGGAAAGTTTAAGTATAAACTTTGAATTTGGCTTGAAGACTGCATTTTGGAAGGGAACTTTTGTGTTGGTGCTGCAGATTTTAAAACTCAATAATGCCAGTGAAGGGGTTAAATTATTGATCAATTTTGCTTTTTTGACTTTAGTTACCCTTTAAGTATGTCTGCCATAGTAATAAATAGGTAGACCAGTAGTGTGGTGTACCTGGGTGCGGTTAAGAGGGTATGTCTTTTTTGTGTTTACACCCAGAAAACTATATTTTATTGAGGATAAATCTAAATTAGTTTTTTTGACTTTAGTTACCCTTTAAGTATGGCTGCCACTAATGATAAGTAATCAGTAGGTGTGTACCTGGGTCTGGTTGAGGGGGTGTGTATTTTTTTGTGTTTACAAACATAAAACTATCTTTTATTGAGGATAAATCTAAATTAGTTTTTTTTTACTTTAGTTACCCTTTAAATATGGCTTCCATGGGAATGGAAAGGTAGGTCAGTATGTGGTTGTCTGTGGGGGGGTTGGGGGTATCACCATTTGTATTTATGACCATGAAACAAACTGTTTTGAAATATCCACATTTGAGGATTGTTTCCATTATAGTCTATGGGAAAAAATGTCCGGAAATTCGCAGATAATGCCATAACGCTTCCGCTAGAAGATAGCACACTTCTCCTACATGCCCCGCATGTCTAGCTTAAAAACTGTGGGAGAGAAACAGTCCAAAAAAGCGGAAGAAGGAAAAAGAGAAGAAATAGAAAGAACAGTATTTTGGCTTTAAGTCAAATTAAAGGGCATGTCCACCCCTTTTGAAAACTTTTTCAAAAGAAGGTAAGTAAAGATTGGGGACTTTCTAAACATAATATTAATGCGGTTGGGGCTGGGGGAGCATCCCTACCGCATACCCAAAGGTTTTAACGTTAGGGGGAGAGAAAAACGGAGGGAGAGGGAGGGGGGAGGGCTGCACTAAGCAGCCTCAAATCTTGACGAGGTTGAGGCAACTCAGCACAGCATGAGTCCACACTGCTCCTACACAGCGGTTTCCTGGACTTGGAGGGGCACAGCAGGGGAACCATTTTGAACAAATGTAAGGTAAGGCTTGTTTTTAAACTTCTTATGCAGCCAGTAAGGGTTTAAATTTTAGTTTTGGGGGTGGACATGCCCTATATAAAGGAATGGAGGGGCTTGAATATCCAACAGATTAACCAGTTAGGGCTGTTTACATTGGAGAGTGAGGTTTGCGTGGGGATATGATCACTTCATTCATATACATAATGGGCCACACAATAAACTCTCTGGTGCATTGTTACTAATAGGTCTATCAGGACATGAGAACATCCTTTAAGATTAGAAGAAAAGTTTCTTACAGTGTGAGAATGGTGAAACTGTGGAACTGTCTTCCAGCAGATATGGTAATGGCAAGTTCACTGAATAGCTTTAAAAGTGGGCTAGATAGGTTTCTAAAACTAAAAAATATTGAGAATTACTGGTATTAATACATATACTGTGGTTCTGGTTGATTCAGGGATACTTTCCGATTGCCTTTTGGAGTCAGGAAGGAATTTTTTTTACCCTTTTTGGCTGTTTTTTTTTTCCTTCTCTGGATCAACTGTTATGTAGAGTTAAAAAGGAGGTTGAAAAGGTTGGACTTGATGGATGTATGTCTTTATTCAACCTCAATTACTATGTTACTAGTAATATTAGGACATTACCCGGGTCCAGGTGTATTTATTCAAAAAGTTAGTAATTAGGCTTGATTAGCCTGGTGATTTAAAGGACAACTTAAGCCCCCAAACATGATGTGTGTCTTATTTCCCAGTGTTCAGGTATCACACAGTGTGGTCACTGACCATTTAGTTCTTTACATGCTCAGTCCTAAGCAGGAATTTGTTACAGTTGGCCCCACCCACTAGTAGCCTCTAGCCAATCCTTTTACAGAACACAATAGCAAGGGAGCATGTACTGAGGTTAGGGGTGTGTCAGTCACTGTAGGATACAGTTATTTCATTCACTTCATCAAGTGGTAACATTTACTTTAATGCTATTTACTGTATTGCTATTTTACAGTTTATTGGTGTTTTTAGAGGTATATGTTCAATTCTGGAGGTGTAAAAATTTGGGTTTAGTTGTCCTTTAATAAGAAAGTGGCAGGTGGGCTACAATTACATGTCTGTCCAATGTGAATGGGCATGTAATTATTCATGAGATTCTTTAAGATTCTTTATATAGCATTCATGACTTCTCCTATGTAATACAGAAACTGTGGGAGGAGATATAGTCATGAATATAGGAAAAAGAGATGGAAAGAACAGTAATTAGACTTTTCTAGCCGAATAATGATGTCCCCAGCTGCAGAGAACCATGGGAAGCAGAAAGAAATGTAGCGTCAATAAAAGGGATGTCATAATCCATATAGCTTAAACCTTGGGTCCTTTAAAGAGTTCACAATGGTTTTATCAAATAGGCAGTCTGTAGATATAGTCTAGCAACAATAGTCCAGTAATAGTGCCTGTGTTTATTGTTTGCAGTAACCAAGCTTTGAAAATTTTACTGGTCTACTGCAGTTAGATTCAGATTCTTTTACTGTCATTGTTCCAGCATTTTACCAGTTAATGAAATGTCTAAAACAGCAGCACACTAAACAAATGTGTTTACATTTTTGAAAGAAATACAACTATGTGATTACATTTAAAATTCTACAGCTGCTAGATTAAAGCTCTTGACAGATTTACACACTTCAATATATATTTTGATATTGTTTAACTGAGCATCACCTAAAAATATCCCTACGCACGCCACTGGGTGCCAGTCTGAATGTAGTGAACTAATCCCAGGTACTATTGCTGGAACTGCAGGAGCCTCCCCTTCACCACTGTTGTACCTTATGTTCAGCTATTTACTTTTAATCAGTGATTTAAGTATGTATTTGATGGATGGAGCACCTGAATGGTTTTTTGTTATAGAGCCATCATACATTTAAATTTAAGGCTGGGTATACATGAGGGGACTATGAGTGTTTTCTACTAGCGAGCGCTCAGCCGTACAAATGTCTGTCGGTCGCGGCAATAGTGGCTTATGTTATATGTAACCCACTGACATCTACCAGTCAGGAAAGGTAAAATTCACTTACGGTATAACGAAATTTCAGCAGCTCCCAAACTCATCTGCGTAAAGGACAATTTACGCTCCTCTTCTTTTGGTCAGTCAGTACCTTTTACCCAGGGTGAGGAGATGACCGATAGGTTCTCGCCTCTGGGTTTGCGTAACTTGCAGCATGGCCTTACTGACCACACTGCTCCGGTAGGTTCCGCCCCCTCCTATCCTTGCGCGACGAGGCCAATAGGAAGCACGCCCGTTGCAGAGCGTGCCTTCCTATTGGCCTTGTCGCTGACGGGGGGGATGAGGGGGTGGAGCCTACCAGAGCGCGAGGGAGGTAGTATAATTGATTATAAGTATCCTTTAAGAATCTATTTATTCAATGTCTGCTTAAAGTCTAAAAATAATATAATCTGACGTGTATTCGTCTTATTCAACGGGGATAAGCTAACATAACCATATTGATCACATCTTCAATCAACTGATTAGGCTCAAATTAATGGAAATTAAATTAAAAATATGATTTGGGACTATCTTTTGGCAAAATGGTTTTGGGACTATCTTTTGGCAAAATGGATTTGGGACTATCAACTAACAAAAAATAGACTTGTGGGGTTTCCCTTAAGGACTATCTAATATCTTTACAATTTTTATATATTTCAAATGCTTTTCTACATGTTCTATATAGTTCTATATGTGTTTAGATTTCTTATATATCTGCTAAAGGTCCCTTTTTAGATTAGTTTAAACGTGTTCTAGATTACCATAGTTTCTGGACCATCACACTAGAAGATCAAAAGGTATATCAGCCTTAACAACCCCCCAGGTTTTATTATCTATTATATCCTTTTTTTATAATTATAGATTTTTATACCTAGGCTTTATAATCACATTTTGATACCACATTTTACTCCAATGCAATATATAAATATATATGTGTACAGCCACATGACATTCAACTATTTTCCCCTTTGAAAAGTCCAGCCCTGGTAAAGGAGTCAAGGGCAAGTATTAATTTTCAACCACAGGGACACTGCAAAACCCTGTTTTCCCCAACACTTCCTAATGTTTTAAACAACCCATGGTAAGAATAGACAATGTCCCACTATCCCATAGCACTAAAAATGGCCAATTTAAACAGCAATTTAGAGCCAAAACCACCCAAAAGAAAGTTTTAAAAAATCCAAGATGGCAGCCGCAAGATTATGCATTCCACCAGTGAACGCATACCGGCACTTCTCGTATAGCTCGATTTTGCCGCAAATTATTTAGTAGCGAAATGCGTTCACACTCTGCATTGATATATAACAGCACAGACTTTTACTGTAAAGACTGTTATATGTTTTTACCATTTTTAACTAACTCTTAAAGTGAAAGTACTCTTATTTGTTTTAGAGTTTTTGCTGAATAAGAATTTTAAAACTACTTAAGTGTGAACCAGCCCTGGTATGTGATTAAGTGGATCTATAAGGAACACAGGCGGCTTGTGAACCAACCACTTTCAAACCGAATAGGGAAAATAGGAACACACAAAAAAACATAATTAAAGGCAAGTACCTTGATTTAAATACATTTTTAATATACTGTATTATTTATTAACCTGGTTTTAAGATATACTTTTTATCTCTTGATTTTATCCCTGTGGCACGAGTCACCTGCCAACCTTCTATAAACTGAATAAACCTGCTATCTATCTATCGTCAGCATTACATTTAACTATAGGCAGATTACCTAGCGAGTTTAATGGTTGGTAGTCTGTCTGGTGTAAAAATTGTTGTGTGCACACCTTATGGGGCCCTAACACACAGCAATCCTGGTCGTATATCTTATTGGTCCGATAATTTTTTTACAATCAAGCTCCTTAAAACAATTGTTGAATATGGGAACAAGGAAGCAGAGCAAGACAAAAGAACAAAAGAAACTTACCTGCGATCGCACTCCTCCGACACTTCCCATGACCGGTTCTGACTATAGCCCCGCTCCCTCACTATGCAAGCACATGCCCATACATTGTAAAGGAGTGTGATATGTCGGAACCTGTCAGAGGAAGCATCAGAGGAGTGCGATTGCGGGTACATTTGTTCTGCTCCTGATTGATTTAATTAAAGAATAAGAGGGAAAGTGGCCATACACAGACCAATCTTGATTGTATAATCGGCAATTGTTTGATCTCCTGATAAGCTGAAAATTGCCCAGTGGTTGGGGGCAATCGCTCATACACAATCTAACAATCGTACAATATTGCAATTTTTTACAAACCAGAGATTGTATGGGCCCCTTAAGACTAGCTCCGTTACCTCCCTTTCTCTAATTAAACTGAAAATTGGTATGACCATTTTACCAGTGGATACCCTTTAAACATGTTGATAAAAATGGGAAATCGCCGTATATTAGAATAACTAGGGATTTGAGCCAAGATAACCACTAACAGAATTTGGAAAGTCTAAATCAATATTTAGTTTATATTCATTTTGCTTTCCTTATCCCTGTAAACATTTTATATAGGGCTTTTTTAATAAGAGGTGCAAAATGTTGCCTGTGCTGTAAATCTGCAGCAACCACGTTATCAAATGTAGTAGACCATTAAAAAGGTATCATCTGATTGGTTGAGGCAAATTAACCTTGATTATTATTATTATTATGGTTTATATAACATCTTCTGTGGCGCTTTACATTACACAGAACATACTCATACACATTAGGCCCTGCCCCGAAGAGCTTACAATCTAAGCAATCTACCCTTTTCTTATGATACCAAGGTGAGAATCAAATCCTCTAACGAGCTGTACTACTTTAAATAATCATTGGATTTCAGACTTGTTGAGTCAACAAGGAAATATAATAATCTCCCTGATATCAGATTCATCTTTGGTTCAAAACTTTGTCAGTTAAAGGTATGTTCTTGGTTAATTATTCCAAACACTCATCAATTTTATCCCCTACAGTCCCACGCCCACATTGGTACATACTAAACATATCCAGGGCCGTATTTATACTTTTCTCTCCCCTAGGCCGCTACCTTTTGCCATCCACCCCTCCAATATTACCTTTTAAATGGTATCTCCACCCTAAAAGAAAGTTTTTATATTATTATATAAACCTTTGGTTCCTCTGCAGTGCTTGTCCAAAGTCCTGGAGCTGCAGAAGCTGTCTTCCTCTGAAAGGTTTCTTGCCTCTGACATTTCTGCCTCTGACATGCGCAAGGGAGCCCTTCCAATCCTTCCTCTCTTCACACCCTCCGATATTCTTTCCACCTTGCATTAAAAGCTTTTCTGTTTGTAGGGCACCCCCAACCACCAAGTTAAATTACTAAATATTTCACAGGAGCTCATAAAAGAAATATTATAACATAGAAGGTACAAACTATTTGATAAACCACTCACCCAATTGTGGGTTACTCCCCAGCACACACACAAAAATGTTCTTGTTGACTCTTTTTTCATTTGCCCGATGTACTTAAAGGGCATGTCCACCCCCAAAACTATAATCCCCCCCCACTACTGGCCCCATCATGTAGTGTAGTTTTAATCCTTACCTCACATCACCCAGCTCCATAGGTTCTCCTGTAGCCCCCCCCATAGTCCCAAAAACTGCCCACCAATCACAAAAATAAATAATTTATATTAAATGTACCTGCCGAAAGGTCTTTTGTGATGAATGTATATGATCTTTTGGGTTTAACAATCCTGTGCCACCCCTACACCATAAATACTATGTGTTAATTAGGTGAATCTCTAATGGAAAAAAGATTTGGGGGTTCTGGTAGATAACAGACTTAGCTTAGAAACAATGCCAGGCAGCTAGCAAGATATTTGTCTTGTATAAGAGGGAATAGATTCAAGAAGAAAATATTATTCTCCCTCTTTACAAGGCACTGGTAAGGCCTCATTTGGAATATGTGGTGCAGTTTTGGAATCCAATATACAAAAGGTACATCTAAAAATGGAAGGAGGAAGGGCAACTAAAATAATAAAGGAATGAGGGGCTTGACTATGCAGAAAGCGAAGTTTTGCGCAGGGATATGATCACTATATACAAATATATTAATGGAGGAAAAGAAGGTTAGGAGAAGTTTTCTTTACATGAGAACGGTGAAACTCTGGAACTGTCTTCCCGCTTCACAGATTTGGTAATGGCAAGTTAAATAACTTTAAAAGTAGGGTAATAAGTGACTAAAACTAAAAAATATGAGAATTATTAGTATTACTCATATACTGTAGTTCTAGTTGTACCGATTGTCATTTGGAATCGGGAAGAATCCCCCCCCCCCCTCTCTTTTTTAGCTGTATCAACCTGTTGGGTGGAGTTTAAAAGGAGGGGTGGAAGGTTTGGACTTGATGGACATATCTCTTTATTCAGCCTCAATTACTATGTTACTATGAACCTTATAATACCTGCTGTTATATATATGGGGAGAAGTCAATTTACATACTGTAAAAAAAGAAAAAAACGGTTAAAACTCTCTCATTTAGAGGTAAAAATAATACCTTCTGGGGGGGACTGAAGAGAGAGTCCTATAGTATCTGTAACAGTTAATTTCAGAGATATGTATGTATGTATGTATAATTTTATTTATAAAGCACTTGGGTACGCACGCTGTACATTAAAAATACAGAGTATCGAACAAGGGATAAGTGAAAGCCATTATCAGTAGATAAAAATTACATAAATACAATTTCATCATCGGTTGGGAAAGCACATATATAAATTATGTATAATTGATATAAGTGCAACAGGCCTCAACACATTAGGATGAGATCCCTGCCCCCAAGAGCTTACAATCTAAGTGGGGGGACAACATACAGATACAAGTGGGGGAGATGGCATATTGCGAAGGAGAAAATGGCAGGTCCTAGTGACATTGTTAATGTGATGATAGAAGGAATAGAGAGATCAAGGATCACTCCAAGGCAGTTGCTATATAGTTGCTATTACGTTTCTTAATGAGCTCCAGTCTTTTGTGAAGTCTGTATACATAGTAACAAAGTTCCAACATAGATACAAGTGATAATAAGTTAAAATGGTATGGTGACAGCACTATGAAATCACTGCTATAAAATAAAACTGTTAACTGTTAATGAAATTTGCAATTTGGGATTGGCTGCGACTCCTGTCCGTTGTCCCACCAGTGTTATTGCCACTTCTAACTGAAGTTGACACTTTCTCTTTTGCCTTAGCCTCTTCATGTAGGTGAGTGAGTTCCAGGTGGCCTATGGCAGTAAGTGTATGCCTACTTCAGGCCCTCCTTAAGTAACTCTCACGGGGCCCTTATTTCTTTTTTTTAAATTGACTTCATGGCTGTGTACCATGTGTTACAAGTGCCAGGGAGACTGTTCCTATGCGTTTTGGCTTTATACATAATATATACCAACCGCACGATGTGTGCAAGTATCATTAAATATGGGCGCTCGGTCAGGCCTTGTTGATTATCCGATCTGGTGGATCATGCCCAGATGAAGCCCGTTTCATCATTATAAAATTAAACGATAGTCGCCCAAAACGGTAGTTCATGTACACAATCATTTGTCGCAGACCATGCCTGATCCAAGTGTTCAGGCCTTTAGGAGTGCTTCAGCTGTGAATTCCATAGGTAGTATCCCTTAAAAAATATTACATGCTGTGTAAATTCACTGACAAATTCACACACTTTATTTTTGTGTGTGTAGGCCTAACATATATATAGTAATATATAGTTATATGTATCTAGTTGTTTTATTACTGTACTGATACGCATTTTGGTGCTAAGTAACAGTATGATGAGAATTGAACATTATTGTATAGGGGATATTACCTTGTTGGTTGCATTGTATTGCATTTAACACACTCAGTCCCCATTAGAACATAGGCATGCACCGACAATGTGATCGGTGTTCAGACCTGACGATTAGCTGTGCAGATGCTTTTTTTTTTTTTTTTTTTGTAATTGGCTATATGTGTGATTGCCATCGTCATGTCTGGATTTACCATTAGGCACAAGTCTAGGGGCCGCCCCACCAGTCCCACACCCTCATAGTCTTTATTATATTTCTTTATTTTATCTCTCCAAAAAAGAGATAATAGGTGTGGTTTAGGGGTGTGTTTCTATGTTTAGAGGTTGGTGCAAGGCTTTTTGGCCTACAGGCTCTTTAGGTGCAAATGCCACCTGTGCCAATGGTGAAATCGACCCAAGGAAAAATCGTTCAATTTGATTATCAGGCATGGTGATTAATGTTTATTATGCTATGAATATAATTGTTATATTTCTAGATCGATCTGATAATAAAATCTACGATGCGCGATTAATGACTACGGCCTGCCAGTGGGAGTTTTTTAATATATAAGTATTAAGGCACTGGGTAGGTCCCATAAGGTCTCACACAAGCAGCATGATTCACTCGGTAGGGTTTCCTTAGCGTTCACAAATGATTTTTGAGCTGCCCAAGAAGCACACTTGTGTGCTCTCAGGTACCAGTAACATTTCAGGTACCGATCTAAGCTTAAATACTATTTGAAATGTATGGCCTGTGCGGTATGTAGAATATGTAATTTAAGCTTTTTTGAGAGGAATATACTGGAGTGTAGTAAACTTAGGGATTTCCTATAGCCTGCCATGAATGAATGTGTTCTCAGTACCCCAGCAGTCATTGCATCTTTAATTAAAACAAGATGTATCCTACCATATACCTGGTGCTGTTTATGGTATATTCCAATAGGAAACTGGTCAGACCAGTTCCAAATCACCTGCAAGCTGTCAGGTTAATGCACAAGAATGAAAAGTGTTGCCTTCCCAGCCTGCAGAGTCAGGTAAAGGATGGGTAAGGTGTGTGAAGGCACTAGGACCCGCCTAGTACACCTGTTTCCTCCACACTCCTTCCCCAATGCAGCTGCAGCTTGCTGTATTTGTGTAGATCAAAGGCAGGGAAAGGCTGGGCTTTTTACTCATACAGAATATGGCTGAGTTGTTGAAAACATTCAGGACCCATACCTGGTGCTCAGTTTCAGAGATATTGTGGGCTGACCCTACATCCTAATGGAGACACTAATGGGCTTTCTCTAGGGATTATCCACCAGAGACGAATAAAGAACAAGGGTGTACGACTAACGGGGCAAGGCACTTCCACGCACAATGGACTAAAAACCAAGCAATGGATCATATGCAAATGGAGCACCTACACAGGTAACATGAATCCTTTTACAGAGCTAATTAGTGTAATGACATATTAATAATCTCCCTGAAGCCTCCTAACACTGAACATTTAATTACTTTTACAAGGACCTAAAGAATTAGACTTAAACTAAACATGCCAGGAAAAGGGGTAATTGTGAGTTTTTGCTCCTTTTTATATTGAGCTTGCAATAAACCCCTTTAATAATCCTTTATTATATAATAAGGAGCTGTAAAGATTATTTAGGCTAGTATTCCCATGTTAAAGGGATGGTTGAGGTCATCCCCTTTACATATGTCTTTAGTGTCATTTCCCTGTGTATTGCGTATTAACAGGAGGTACTGACGGGGTGGTACAAACAAGATAAACGTATATTTTTCAGTATCGTAATCATTAGCATGGTTTATTGTCTTAATACATGCTTTAACTTTAAAAAACAACAATCGTTCCATGCAAGCCCTAATACAAGTAGCCGTACAATTCTGTCCTTCCAACATCACTATAACTTAATACTACCTACCTAGTCATTTATGTTCTGGTTCAAGCCAATTATCTGATACACCTGGGCACCGAAAAACCCTGAAAAACAGAATGTATCTGACCAATAACACCAATAACACCACTGGCTTTCTAAAAAAAAAATTATAGCGGTTGGGGCTGGGAGCCCAGGGGGGACCATATATAAAAAAAAAAATTTCAGGGTGGACATAGCCTTTAAAGGGCCAGTAAGGGGCATCCAATGGGCCGCATGTAGCCCCCAAGCCTTACTTTGCCCAGGTCTGTTCTAAATCCATTGCTTGTAAAGCAGGGATGTCAAACCTGCAGACCCTCAGATGTTTTGAAAAGAGAATGCTGGGAGTTGTAGTTTTAAACATCTGACGGGCAGCAAGTTTGTCATCCCTGTTGTAAAAGGGAAATGCTGTAGTGATATAAATGTTAGGTTTAATAATTTAAACATTACATTAAAGGAGAATTATATGTTTATTACCTCTAATTGGGAGAGTTTTATTAAAATAGTGAACCGTTTTTTTTTCTTTTTTACAGTATGTAAATTGATCTTCTCCCCATATATATAACAGCAGGTATTATAAGGTTTTCATAGTACATAGTAATTGAGGCTGAATAAAAGAGAATGTCCATCAAGTCCAAACCTTTCCACCCCCTTTTAAACTCCACCCAACAGTTGATACAGCTAAAAAAGGGGGGGGGGGATTCTCCCGATTCCAAATGACAATCGGTACAACTAGAACTACAGTATAGGTAGTAATACTAATAATATCTCTAATATTTTTTTAGTTTTGTCACTTTCTACCCTACTTTTAAAGTTATTTAACTTGCCATTACCAAATCTGCTGAAGACAGTTCCAGAGTTTCACACTCATGTCTCGTTCTCACTGTAAAGAAACTTCTCCTAACCTTCTTTTCCTCCATTATATATTTGTTATAGTGATCATATCCCTGCGCAACTTCGCTCTCTGCAAGTCACCGCCCTCCATTTCCTTTATTATTTTAGTTGCCCTTCCCTCCTTCCATTTTTAGATGTCCCTTTTGTATATTGGATTCAAAACTGCACCACATATTCCAAATGAGGCCTTACCAGTGCCTTGTAAGAGGAGAAGTAAATATTTTCTCTCTTGACTCTATTCCCCTCTTTATACAAACAATATCTTGCTAGCTTAGCCGTGCTCGCCTTGTTTTCTACAAGCTCGTCTGTTACTACCAGAACCCCCAAATTTTTCCATTAGAGATCACCTAATTCACACATAGTTATTTATGGTGTAGGTGGCAAGGTTGTTACCCCAATTATGCAGTTCCCCATATACATCTACGCCTTGGGGTCTGTACTTGTTGTCCAAGTATTTTTGCACCGACTACTCATATCATTCTCAAAAAGACTTTCGCAGGTACATTTAATTAAATTATTTATTTTTGATTTGGTGGGCAGTTTTTGGGACTATGGGGGGGGACTACGGAGACCATATGGAGCTGGGAGTGGAGGTAAGGATTAAACTACACTACATGATGGGGCCAGTAGTGGGGGGGATTATAGTTTTGGGGGTGACAGCCCTTTAAGTACATCGGGCAAATGAAAAAGAGTCAACAGAACATTTTATGTGTGCTGGGTGAGTAACCCACAATTGGTAGGTTTATCAAATAGTTTGTACCTCTATGTTATAATATTTCTTAATGAGCTCCTGTGAAATATTTAGTAATTTAATTGGTGGTTGGGGGTGCCCTACAATCAGAAAAGCTTTTAATGCAAGGTGGAAAGAATCCGGAGGTGTGAAGGAGGAAGATTGGAAGGGCTCCCTTGCGCATGTCAGAGGCAAATGTCAGAGGCAGAAACCTTTCCAGAGGAAACAGCTTCTGCAGCTCCAGGACTTTGGACAAGCACTGCAGGAGAACCATAAGGTTTATATAATATATATAAAAACTTTCTTTTAGGGTGGAGATACCATTTAAAAGGTAATATTGGAGGGTGGGGATGGCAACAAGGTAGCTGGCCTAGGGGAGAGAAAGTATAAATACGGCCCTGGATATGTTTAGTATGTTACCAATGTGGGCGTGGGACTGTAGGGATAAAATTGAATGAGCTGTTTGGAATAATTAACCAAAGTAACATACCTTTAAGCTGACAAAGTTTTGAACCAAAGATGAATCTGATATCAGGGAGATTATTTATATTTCCTTTTTGACTCAACAAGTCTGAAATCCAATGATTATTTAAAGTAGTACAGCTCGTATAGGATTCTGATTCTCACCTTGGTATCATAAAAAGGTTAGTTGCTTAGATTGTAAGCTCTTCGGGGCAGGGCCTAATGTGTATGATGTATGTATCTGTGTAATTGTAAAGCGCCACAGAAGATGTTATATAAATTCATAATAATAATAATAATTCAAGGTTAATTTGCCTCAACCAATCAGATGATACCTTTTTACTGGTCTACTACATTTGATAACGTGGTTGCTGCAGATTTACAGCACAGGCAACATTTTGCACCTCTTATTAAAAAAGCCTATAATAAATGTTTACAGGGATAAGGAAAGCAAAAATATGAATTAAACTAAATATTGATTCAGACTTTCCAAATTCTAGTTAGTGGTTATCTTGGCTCAAATCCCTAGTTATTATCTAATATACGGCGATTTCCCATTTTTATCAACATTTTTTAAAGGGTATCTCCACTGGTAAAATGGTCATACCAATTTTCAGTTTAATTGAAGAAAGGGAGGTACGGAGCTATGTCTTAAGGGGCCCATACAATCTCTGGTTGTAAAAAATTGCAATTTGTACGATTGTTAGATTGTGTATGAGCGATTGCCCCCAACCACTGGGCAATTTCAGCTTTATCAGGAGATCAAACAATTGCCCGATTATACAATCAAGATTGGTCTGTGTATGGCCACTTTCCCTCTTATTCTTTAATTAAATCATCAGGAGCAGAACAATGTACCCGCAATCGACCTCCTCTGATGCTTCCTCTGACAGGTTCCGACATCATCCACACTCCTTTACAAGTATGGGCATGTGCTTGCATAGTGAGGGAGCGTGGCTATAGTCAGAACCGGTCATGGGAAGTGTCGGAGGAGTGCGATCGCAGGTAAGTTTCTTTTGTTCTTTTGTCTTGCTCTGCTTCCTCTGTTCCCATATTCAACAATTGTTTAAAGGAGCTTGATTGTAAAAAAATTATCGGACCAATACTGATCATACGACCAGGATTGCTGTGTGTATGGGCCCCATAAGGCTGTGCACACAACAATTTTTACACCAGACAGACTACAACCATTAACAACCCGCTAGGTATCTGCCTATAGTTAAATGTAATGCTGACGATAGATAGATAGCAGGTTATATCAGTTTTTAGAAGGTTGCGCAGGTGACTCGTGCCACAGGGATAATCAAGAGATAAAAAGTATATTTAAAACCAGGTTATAAATAATACAGTATATTAAAATGTATTTAAATCAAGGTACTTGCCTTTAACTTATGTTTTTTTGTGTGTTCCTATTATTCCCTATTCGGTTTGAAAGTGGTTGGTTCACAAGCCTGTGTTCTTATAGATCCACTTATCACATACCAGGGCTGGTTCACACTTAAGTAGTTTTAAAATTCTTTATTCAGCAAAAAATCTATAAAACAAATAAGAGTACTTTCACTTTAAGAGTTAGTTAAAAATGGTAAAAACATATAACAGTCTTTACAGTAAAAGTCTGTGCTGTTATATATCATAGCAGAGTGTGAACGCATTTCGCTACTTAAATAATTTCGGCAAAATCGAGCTATACGAGAAGTGGCCGGTATGCGTTCCACTGGTGGAATGCATAATCTTGCGGCTGCCATCTTGGATTTTTTAAAACTTTCTTTTGTTTGGTTTTGGCTCTAAATTGCTGTTTAAATTGGCCATTTTTAGTGCTATGGGATAGTGGGACATGTCTATTCTTACCATGGGGTTGTTAAAACATTAGGAAGTGTTGGGGAAAACAGGGTTTTGCAGTGTCCCCTGCTGGTTGAAAATTAATACTTGCCCTTGACTTCCTTTACCAGGGCTGGACTTTTCAAAGGGGAAAATAGTTGAATGCTATGTGGCTGTACACATATATATTTATTATTGCAATTGGAGTAAAATGTGGTATCAAAATGTATTATAAAGCCTAGGTATAAAAATCTATAATATAATAATAAAAAGGATATTAATATGATAATAAACCTGGGTATGTTAAGGCTGATATACCTTTTTGATTCTTCTAGTGTGATGGTCCAGAAACTATGGTAATCTAGAACACGTTTCAAACTTAATCTAAAAAGGGACCTTTAGCAGATATATAAGAAATCTAACACATATAGAACTATATGAAACATGTAGAAAAGCATTTGAAATATATAAAAAATTGTAAAGTATTAGTATGCCTTAAGGGAAACCCCACAAGTCTATTTTTTGTTTAGTTGATAGTCCCAAATCCATTTTGCCAAAAGATATTCCCAAATCCATTTGCCAAAAGATAGTCCCAAATCCATTTTTAATTAATTTCCCATTATTTGAGCCTATCAGTTGATTGAGATGTGATCAATATGGTTATGTTAGCTTACCCAGTTGAATATAGACGAATACACGTCAGATTATATTATTTTTAGACTTATTAAGCAGACATTGAATAAATAGATTCTTAAAGGATACTTATAATCAATTATACTTACCTTCCCTCGCTGCTCTGGTAGGCTCCACCCCCTCATCCCCCCCCGTCAGCGACAAGGCCATAGGAAGGCACGCTCTGCAACGGGCGTGCCTTCCTATTGGCCTCGTCGCGCAAGGATAGGAGGGGCGGAACCTACCGAGCAGTGTGTCAGTAAGGCCATGCTGCAAGTTACGCAAACCCAGAGGGAGAACCTATCGGTCATCTCCTCACCCTGGTAAAAGGTTACTGACTCCAAAGAGAGGAGCGTAAATTTCCTTTACGCAGATGAGTTTGGAGCGCTGAATTTCGTATACCGTAAGTGAATTTTACCTTTCCTGACTGGTAGATGTCAGTGGGTTACATATAACATAAGCCACTATTGCCGCGACCGACAGACATTTGTACCGGCTGAGCGCTCGCTAGTAGAAAACACTCATAGTCCCCTCATGTATACCCAGCCTTAAATTTAAATGTATGATGGCTCTATAACAAAAACCATTCAGGTGCTCCATCCATCAAATACATACTTAAATCACTGATTTAAAGTAAATAGCTGAACATAAGGTACACAGTGGTGAAGGGGAAGGCTCTGCAGTTCCACAAATACGTACCTGGGATTAGTTCACTACATTCAGACTGGCACCCAGTGGCGTAGCTAGGGATTTTTTAGGTTGATGCCATCAGTTAAACAATATCAAAATATATATGCAAGTGTGTAAATCTGTCAAGAGCTTTAATCTAGCAGCTGTAGAATTTTGAAATGTAATCACATAGTTGTATTTCTTTAAAAAATGTAAACACATTTGTTTTAGTGTCTGCTGTTTTAGACATTTCATTAACTGGTAAAATGCTGGAACAATGACAGTAAAGATCTGAATCTAACTGCAGTAGACCAGTAAAATGCTTTCAAAGCTTGGTTACTGCAAACAATAAACACAGGCACCTATTACTGGATATTGTTGCTAGACTATATCTACAGACTGCCATTCTGATAAACCATTGTGACCTCTTTTAAAGGACCCAAGGTTTAAGCTATATGGATTATGACATCCCTTTTTGACGCTACATTTCTTTCTGCTTCCCATGGTTCTCTGCAGCTGGGGACATCATATTCGGCTAGAAAAGTCTAATTACTGTTCTTTCCATCTCTTTTTCCTATATTCATGACTATATCTCCTCCCACAGTTTCTGTATTACATAGGAGAAGTCCATGAATGCTATATAGAATCTTAAAGAATCTCATGAATAATTACATGCCCATTCACATTGGACAGACATGTAATTGTAGCCCACCTGCCACTTTCTTTATTAAAGGACAACTAAACCCAAATTTTTACACTCCAGAATCTGAACATATACCCTCTAAAAACACCAATAACTGTAAAATAGCAATACAGTAAATAGCATTAAGTAAATGTTACCACTTGATGAAGTGAATGAAATAACTGTATCCTACAGTGACTGGACACACCCCTAACCTCAGTCACATGCTCCCTTGCTATTGTGTTTCTGTAAAAGGATTGGCTAGAGGCTACTAGTGGGTGGGGCCAACTGTACAAATTCCTGCTTAGGACTGAGCATGTGTAAAGAACATATGGTCAGTGACCACACTGTGTGATACCTGAACACTGGGAAATAAGACACACATCATGTTTGGGGGCTTAAGTTGTCCTTTAATGCACCGGCATATCAAGCCTAATTACTAACTTTTTGAATAAATACACCTGGCCCGAGGGTAATGTCCTAATATTACATAGTAACATAGTAATTGAGGTTGAATAAAGACATACATCCATCAAGTCCAACCTTTTCAACCTCCTTTTTAACTCTACATAACAGTTGATCCAGAGGAAGGAAAAAAAAAACAGCACCAAAAAGGGTAAAAAAAATTCCTTCCTGACTCCAAAAGGCAATCGGAAAGTATCCCTGAATCAACCAGAACTACAGTATATGTATTAATACCAGTAATCTCAATATTTTTTAGTTTTAGAAACCTATCTAGCCCACTTTTAAGCTATTCAGTGAACTTGCCATTACCAATCTGCTGGAAGACAGTTCCACTTTCACCATTCTCACTGTAAGAAACTTTTCTTCTAATCTTAAAGGATGTTCTCATGTCCTCTGATATGACCTATTAGTAAACAATGCACCAGAGAGTTTATTGTGTGGCCCATTAATGTTATGAGAAGTGATCATATCCCCACGCAAACCTCACTTCTCCAATGAAACAGCCCTAACTGGTCTAATCTGCTTGCATATTCAAGCCCCTCCATTCCCTTTAATTAAGGGCATGTCCACCCCAAAACTAAATTTAACCCCTTACTGGCTGCATTAAAGTTTAAAACAAGCCTTACCTTACATTTCTGTTCAAAGGTTCCCCTGCTGTGCCCCTCCAAATCCAGGAAACCGCTGTGTAGGAGCAGTGTGTGACTCATGCTGTGCCTGAGTCTGCCTCAACCTCGTCAAGATTTGAGGCATGCTTAGTGCAGCCCTCCCCCCTCCCTCTCCCCTCCCGTTTTTCTCTCCCCCTAACTTTAAACCTTTGGGTATGCGGTAGGGCTGCTCCCCCAGCCCCAACCGCATTAATATTATTGTTAGAAAGTCCCCCAATCTTTACTTACCTTCTTTGAAAAAGTTTTCAAAAGGGGTGGACATGCCCTTTAATTTGACTAAAGCCAAATTACTGTTCTTTCTATTTCTTCTTCTTTTTCCTTCTTCCGCTTTTTTGGACTGTTTCTCCTCCCACAGTTTTTAAGCTAGACATCGGGGCATGTAGGAGAGTGTGCTATCTTCTAGCGGAAGCGTTATGGCATTATCTGCGAATTTCCGGACATTTTTTCCCATAGACTATAATGGAAACAATCCTCAAATGTGGATATTTCAAAACGTTTGTTTCATGTCAAAATACAAATGGTGATACCCCCAACCCCCCACACAGACAACCACATACTGACCTACCTTTCCATTCCCATGGAAGCCATATTTAAAGGGTAACTAAAGTAAAAAAAACTAATTTAGATTTATCCTCAATAAAAGAAGTTTTATGTTTGTAAACACAAAAAATACACCACCCCCTCAACCAGACCCGACCGGTCACACACCTACTGATCTACTTATCCATTACTGTGGCAGCCATACTTAAAGGGTAACTAAAGTCAAAAAAACTAATTTAGATTATCCTCAAAAAAATAGTTTTCTGGTTGTAAACACAAAAAAGACATACCCTCTAACCGCACCCAGTACACACACCTACTGGTCTACCTATTTATTACTATGGCAGACATACTTAAAGGGTAACTAAAGTCAAAAAAGCAAAATTTGATCAATAATTCTTAACCCCTTCACTGGCATTATTGAGTTTTAAAATCTGCAGCACAAACACAAAAGTTCCCTTCCAAAATGCAGTCTTTCAAGCCATTCAAAGTTATACTTAAACTTTCCCTTTCTAGTCTTAGTTGCCCTCCTCTGAACTCCTCCTCCTCTTCCATATTCCAAACAAGGCCTTACCAGTGCCTGTAAAGAGGGAAAAATATTTTTCTCCCTTGAATCTATTCCCCTCTTTATACAAGACAATATCTTGCTAGCTCTAGCCGTTGCTGTCTGGCATTGTTTTCTACAGCTAAGTCTGCTATCTACCAGAACCCCCAAATCATTTTTTTAATATTACAAAATAAGAGCATGGGTAATAAAAGCAAATATTTGCTAAATGAAGTTTAAGCAGGATTTCAGTTCCTTGACTAACTGAATCCCGATGTAACAGCATATAGCAGCATACACTACAATGCAACAGAAATGCATTGGAATTTTGTCAGTGTGTTTCTGTTCTCGTGTGCGTGATGCGCTAGTGATTTGGCCAGATATCCCTTATCGTTAACACGTGATCCACACCAAAAATGGTGATTGCATGCATTGCAATAGTGGACCGGAGAACAACAAAGCCAGTGGGGCTGGCTTATTGCTTGCCATTGGCATACGCTGAGCATATCGCTATCGAATTGAGACAGTGTGGCCTAGCCCTAAAAAAACATTAAAAAAGTTAGAGAAAGATGAAGTTAACTTGCTGCTTTAAGGGGCTAAATGGCTAAAGTGAAACCAGCAAAGAAATCATTATCTTCCTTTATTTGTCCATTTAATAAAAATTTACAATTAGATCAATTTTACATGTCTAATCAATGGTGGGAAAACCACAAATGTGTAAAATATGCAAATAACCCAACCGCTTCTAGACAGCATAAGAAGGAGTCAGAAGATGCTTGTTTGATGTAAGATCTGTAGCAGTTTAACTTTAGTTGGCATGTTCACTTGAATTTATTAGCCAGTAGCACACTCTCAGAACTGTAATGTCACTGATAACTTATCTTTTATTATGACATTTCCTTACATTCGTATTAAATAGGACACCATGTGGTAAAAATACACGGAAGCGTTTATAATTGATAGATAAATTATGATTGTTATTTATATCCCAAATAAGACTGAAACGGAGCCTTACACTAAATAAACATTATTGATTCCAAATAGAGATCACATAGAACCAACTAAATTGTGCCCATGCTACCTCTCTAAATGACTTGGTTCAGGAGATACATAAGGGAAAGTGAGAGAATGTAGTGACTATGGGCAGTGGGGTAACCAGCAAAACTTTCTGGGAGAGGCTTCATCTATTATAGAGAAAGATGATGCCTCCCCCTGAAGTTGCAAGGTCTACTCCCCTGGTAGTTATACTCCTGGTAGTGAAAATACAGCACCGTTCTAATGCATTCTACTATTCTGCTGATCAATCTCATGCATTCCATAAAGTGTAATGGTGTCTGAGGCATGCCAGGCTGTGTTTTAAAATAACAAAGTTAAAATGAAATATAATATTTTTTTTTGAGAATTAACTCATGTAGTAACTGACAGTTTTCAATCTCCACCCCCTCCTTCATTAACATATGTTCTCCAATGTCAGAGATTAGTGAATTGTCAGCGACAATGACTGTGGGAGGAGCAAGAAAGAAGTCAGTTATTGCATGAATATACAAATGTTAGGTTTAATAATTTAAACATTACATTAAAGGAGAATTATATTCATGCAATAACTGACTTCTTTCTTGCTCCTCCCACAGTCATTGTCGCTGACAATTCACTAATCTCTGACATTGGAGAACATATGTTAATGAAGGAGGGGGTGGAGATTGAAAACTGTCAGTTACTACATGAGTATAATTCTCAAAATAAAAATATTATATTTCATTTTAACTTTGTTATTTTATAAACAGCCTGGCATGCCTCAGACACCATTACACTTTATGGAATGCATGAGATTGATCAGCAGAATAGTAGAATGCATTAGAACGGTGCTGGTATTTTTCACTACCAGGAGTATAACTACCAGGGGAGTAGACCTTGCAACTTCAGGGGGGAGGCATCATCTTTCTCTATAATAGATGAAGCCTCTCCCCAGAAAGTTTTGCTGGTTACCCCACTGCCCATAGTCACTACATTCTCTCACTTTCCCTTATGTATCTCCTGAACCAAGTCATTTAGAGAGGTAGCATGGGCACAATTTAGTTGGTTCTATGTGATCTCTATTTGGAATCAATAATGTTTATTTATGTAAGGCTCCTGTTTCAGTCTTATATTGGGATATAAATAACAATCATAATCTTATCTATCAATTATAAACGCTTCCGTGTATTTTTACCACATTGGTGTCCTATTTAATACGAATGTAAGGAAATGTCAATAATAAAAGATAAGTTATCAGTGACATTACAGTTCTGAGAGTGTGCTACTGGCTAATAAATTCAAGTGAACATGCCAACTAAAGTTAAACTGCTACAGATCTTACATCAAACAAGCATCTTCTGACTCCTTCTTATGCTGTCTAGAAGCGGTTGGGTTCATTTGCATATTTTACACATTTGTGGTTTTCCCACCATTGATTAGACATGTAAAATTGATCTAATTGTAAATTTTTATTAAATGGACAAATTAAAGGAAGATAATGATTTCTTTGCTGGGTTTCACTTTAGCCATTTAGCCCCTTAAAGCAGCAAGTTAACTTTCATCTTTCTCTAACTTTTTTAATGTTTTTTTAGGGCTAGGCCACACTGTCTCAATTCGATAGCGATATGCTCAGCGTATGCCAATGGCAAGCAATTAAGCCAGCCCCACTGGCTTTGTTGTTCTCCGGTCCACTATTGCAATGCATGCAATCACCATTTTTGGTGTGGATCACGTGTTAACGATAAGGGACTATCTGGCCAAATCACTAGCGCATCACGCACACGAGAACAGAAACACACTGACAAAATTCCAATGCATTTCTGTTGCATTGTAGTGTATGCTGCTATATGCTGTTAGCATCGGGATTTCAGTTAGTCAAGGAACTGAAATCCTGCTTAAAACTTCATT
This sequence comes from Hymenochirus boettgeri, assembly GCA_019447015.1. Classification (NCBI taxonomy): domain Eukaryota; kingdom Metazoa; phylum Chordata; class Amphibia; order Anura; family Pipidae; genus Hymenochirus; species Hymenochirus boettgeri. Next base: position 232,927,912 of record CM033473.1, on the reverse strand, counting down.
TAGCAAATATATTTTGCTTTTTATTACCATGCTCTTATTTTGTAATATTAAAAAAATGATTTGGGGGTTCTGGTAGATAGCAGACTTAGCTGTAGAAAACAATGCCAGACAGCAACGGCTAGAGCTAGCAAGATATTGTCTTGTATAAAGAGGGGAATAGATTCAAGGGAGAAAAATATTATTTTCCCTCTTTATAAGGCACTGGTAAGGCCTTGTTTGGAATATGGAAGAGGAGGAGGAGTTCAGAGGAGGGCAACTAAGACTAGAAAGGGAAAGTTTAAGTATAAACTTTGAATTTGGCTTGAAAGACTGCATTTTGGAAGGGAACTTTTGTGTTTGTGCTGCAGATTTTAAAACTCAATAATGCCAGTGAAGGGGTTAAGAATTATTGATCAAATTTTGCTTTTTTGACTTTAGTTACCCTTTAAGTATGTCTGCCATAGTAATAAATAGGTAGACCAGTAGGTGTGTGTACCTGGGTGCGGTTAAGAGGGTATGTCTTTTTTGTGTTTACAACCAGAAAACTATATTTTATTGAGGATAAATCTAAATTAGTTTTTTTGACTTTAGTTACCCTTTAAGTATGGCTGCCACAGTAATGGATAAGTAGATCAGTAGGTGTGTGTACCTGGGTCTGGTTGAGGGGGTGTGTATTTTTTGTGTTTACAAACATAAAACTATCTTTTATTGAGGATAAATCTAAATTAGTTTTTTTTTACTTTAGTTACCCTTTAAATATGGCTTCCATGGGAATGGAAAGGTAGGTCAGTATGTGGTTGTCTGTGTGGGGGGTTGGGGGTATCACCATTTGTATTTATGACCATGAAACAAACTGTTTTGAAATATCCACATTTGAGGATTGTTTCCATTATAGTCTATGGGAAAAAATGTCCGGAAATTCGCAGATAATGCCATAACGCTTCCGCTAGAAGATAGCACACTTCTCCTACATGCCCCGCATGTCTAGCTTAAAAACTGTGGGAGGAGAAACAGTCCAAAAAAGCGGAAGAAGGAAAAAAGAAGAAGAAATAGAAAGAACAGTAATTTGGCTTTAAGTCAAATTAAAGGGCATGTCCACCCCTTTTGAAAACTTTTTCAAAAGAAGGTAAGTAAAGATTGGGGGACTTTCTAACAATAATATTAATGCGGTTGGGGCTGGGGGAGCATGCCCTACCGCATACCCAAAGGTTTTAACGTTAGGGGGAGAGAAAAACGGGAGGGAGAGGGAGGGGGGAGGGCTGCACTAAGCATGCCTCAAATCTTGACGAGGTTGAGGCAGACTCAGGCACAGCATGAGTCACACACTGCTCCTACACAGCGGTTTCCTGGACTTTGGAGGGGCACAGCAGGGGAACCATTTTGAACAGAAATGTAAGGTAAGGCTTGTTTTAAACTTCTTAATGCAGCCAGTAAGGGGTTAAATTTTAGTTTTGGGGGTGGACATGCCCTTTAATAATAAAGGGAATGGAGGGGCTTGAATATGCAAGCAGATTAGACCAGTTAGGGCTGTTTACATTGGAGAAGTGAGGTTTGCGTGGGGATATGATCACTTCATTCATATACATTAATGGGCCACACAATAAACTCTCTGGTGCATTGTTTACTAATAGGTCATATCAGAGGACATGAGAACATCCTTTAAGATTAGAAGAAAAGTTTCTTACAGTGAGAATGGTGAAACTGTGGAACTGTCTTCCAGCAGATATGGTAATGGCAAGTTCACTGAATAGCTTTAAAAGTGGGCTAGATAGGTTTCTAAAACTAAAAAATATTGAGAATTACTGGTATTAATACATATACTGTAGTTCTGGTTGATTCAGGGATACTTTCCGATTGCCTTTTGGAGTCAGGAAGGAATTTTTTTTACCCTTTTTGGCTGTTTTTTTTTTCCTTCCTCTGGATCAACTGTTATGTAGAGTTAAAAAGGAGGTTGAAAAGGTTGGACTTGATGGATGTATGTCTTTATTCAACCTCAATTACTATGTTACTATGTAATATTAGGACATTACCCTCGGGTCCAGGTGTATTTATTCAAAAAGTTAGTAATTAGGCTTGATTATGCCTGGTGCATTTAAAGGACAACTTAAGCCCCCAAACATGATGTGTGTCTTATTTCCCAGTGTTCAGGTATCACACAGTGTGGTCACTGACCATTATGTTCTTTACACATGCTCAGTCCTAAGCAGGAATTTGTTACAGTTGGCCCCACCCACTAGTAGCCTCTAGCCAATCCTTTTACAGAACACAATATGCAAGGGAGCATGTGACTGAGGTTAGGGGTGTGTCCAGTCACTGTAGGATACAGTTATTTCATTCACTTCATCAAGTGGTAACATTTACTTTAATGCTATTTACTGTATTGCTATTTTACAGTTTATTGGTGTTTTTAGAGGGTATATGTTCAGATTCTGGAGTGTAAAAATTTGGGTTTAGTTGTCCTTTAATAAAGAAAGTGGCAGGTGGGCTACAATTACATGTCTGTCCAATGTGAATGGGCATGTAATTATTCATGAGATTCTTTAAGATTCTTTATATAGCATTCATGACTTCTCCTATGTAATACAGAAACTGTGGGAGGAGATATAGTCATGAATATAGGAAAAAGAGATGGAAAGAACAGTAATTAGACTTTTCTAGCCGAATAATGATGTCCCCAGCTGCAGAGAACCATGGGAAGCAGAAAGAAATGTAGCGTCAATAAAAGGGATGTCATAATCCATATAGCTTAAACCTTGGGTCCTTTAAAAGAGGTCACAATGGTTTATCAGAATAGGCAGTCTGTAGATATAGTCTAGCAACAATAGTCCAGTAATAGGTGCCTGTGTTTATTGTTTGCAGTAACCAAGCTTTGAAAGCATTTTACTGGTCTACTGCAGTTAGATTCAGATTCTTTTACTGTCATTGTTCCAGCATTTTACCAGTTAATGAAATGTCTAAAACAGCAGCACCTAAAACAAATGTGTTTACATTTTTGAAAGAAATACAACTATGTGATTACATTTCAAAATTCTACAGCTGCTAGATTAAAGCTCTTGACAGATTTACACACTTGCAATATATATTTTGATATTGTTTAACTGATGGCATCAACCTAAAAATATCCCTAGCTACGCCACTGGGTGCCAGTCTGAATGTAGTGAACTAATCCCAGGTACGTATTGCTGGAACCTGCAGGAGCCTTCCCCTTCACCACTGTGTACCTTATGTTCAGCTATTTACTTTTAAATCAGTGATTTAAGTATGTATTTGATGGATGGAGCACCTGAATGGTTTTTGTTATAGAGCCATCATACATTTAAATTTAAGGCTGGGTATACATGAGGGGACTATGAGTGTTTTCTACTAGCGAGCGCTCAGCCGGTACAAATGTCTGTCGGTCGCGGCAATAGTGGCTTATGTTATATGTAACCCACTGACATCTACCAGTCAGGAAAGGTAAAATTCACTTACGGTATACGAAATTTCAGCAGCTCCCAAACTCATCTGCGTAAAGGACAATTTACGCTCCTCTTCTTTGGTCAGTCAGTACCTTTTACCCAGGGTGAGGAGATGACCCGATAGGTTCTCGCCTCTGGGTTTGCGTAACTTGCAGCATGGCCTTACTGACACACTGCTCCGGTAGGTTCCGCCCCCTCCTATCCTTGCGCGACGAGGCCAATAGGAAGGCACGCCCGTTGCAGAGCGTGCCTTCCTATTGGCCTTGTCGCTGACGGGGGGGGATGAGGGGGTGGAGCCTACCAGAGCAGCGAGGGAAGGTAAGTATAATTGATTATAAGTATCCTTTAAGAATCTATTTATTCAATGTCTGCTTAATAAAGTCTAAAAATAATATAATCTGACGTGTATTCGTCTTATTCAACTGGGATAAGCTAACATAACCATATTGATCACATCTTCAATCAACTGATTAGGCTCAAATTAATATTGATCAAGCATGGGAGAAAGATCTAAAAATGCAATTGAAGCTAGTAATATCAAGACATATGGGGGGTCATTGGGCTCCCTAGTCCAAGAGATTCTTTTGGCAAAATGGATTTGGGACTATCTTTTGGCAAAATGGATTTGGGACTATCAACTAAACAAAAAATAGACTTGTGGGGTTTCCCTTAAGGACTATACTAATATCTTTACAATTTTTTATATATTTCAAATGCTTTTCTACATGTTCTATATAGTTCTATATGTGTTAGATTTCTTATATATCTGCTAAAGGTCCCTTTTTAGATTAAGTTTGAAACGTGTTCTAGATTACCAATAGTTTCTGGACCATCACACTAGAAGAATCAAAAAGGTATATCAGCCTTAACATACCCCCCAGGTTTTATTATCATATTATATATCCTTTTTATTATTATATTATAGATTTTTATACCATAGGCTTTATAATCACATTTTGATACCACATTTTACTCCAATTGCAATATATAAATATATATGTGTACAGCCACATAGCATTCAACTATTTTCCCCTTTGAAAAGTCCAGCCCTGGTAAAGGAAGTCAAGGGCAAGTATTAATTTTCAACCAGCAGGGGACACTGCAAAACCCTGTTTTCCCCAACACTTCCTAATGTTTTAACAACCCCATGGTAAGAATAGACAATGTCCCACTATCCCATAGCACTAAAAATGGCCAATTTAAACAGCAATTTAGAGCCAAAACCAACCAAAAGAAAGTTTTAAAAAATCCAAGATGGCAGCCGCAAGATTATGCATTCCACCAGTGGAACGCATACCGGCACTTCTCGTATAGCTCGATTTTGCCGCAAATTATTTAAGTAGCGAAATGCGTTCACACTCTGCTATTGATATATAACAGCACAGACTTTTACTGTAAAGACTGTTATATGTTTTTACCATTTTTAACTAACTCTTAAAGTGAAAGTACTCTTATTTGTTTTATAGATTTTTTGCTGAATAAAGAATTTTAAAACTACTTAAGTGTGAACCAGCCCTGGTATGTGATTAAGTGGATCTATAAGGAACACAGGCTTGTGAACCAACCACTTTCAAACCGAATAGGGAATAATAGGAACACACAAAAAAACATAAGTTAAAGGCGAAGTACCTTGATTTAAATACATTTTTAATATACTGTATTATTTATTAACCTGGTTTTAACATATACTTTTTATCTCTTGATTTTATCCCTGTGGCACGAGTCACCTGCGCAACCTTCTATAAACTGAATATAACCTGCTATCTATCTATCGTCAGCATTACATTTAACTATAGGCAGATTACCTAGCGAGTTTAATGGTTGGTAGTCTGTCTGGTGTAAAAATTGTTGTGTGCACAGCCTTATGGGGCCCATACACACAGCAATCCTGGTCGTATGATCAGTATTGGTCCGATAATTTTTTTTACAATCAAGCTCCTTTAAACAATTGTTGAATATGGGAACAGAGGAAGCAGAGCAAGACAAAAGAACAAAAGAAACTTACCTGCGATCGCACTCCTCCGACACTTCCCATGACCGGTTCTGACTATAGCCACGCTCCCTCACTATGCAAGCACATGCCCATACATTGTAAAGGAGTGTGGATGATGTCGGAACCTGTCAGAGGAAGCATCAGAGGAGTGCGATTGCGGGTACATTTGTTCTGCTCCTGATGATTTAATTAAAGAATAAGAGGGAAAGTGGCCATACACAGACCAATCTTGATTGTATAATCGGGCAATTGTTTGATCTCCTGATAAAGCTGAAAATTGCCCAGTGGTTGGGGGCAATCGCTCATACACAATCTAACAATCGTACAATATTGCAATTTTTTACAACCAGAGATTGTATGGGCCCCTTAAGACATAGCTCCGTTACCTCCCTTTCTTCAATTAAACTGAAAATTGGTATGACCATTTTACCAGTGGAGATACCCTTTAAACATGTTGATAAAAATGGGAAATCGCCGTATATTAGAATAACTAGGGATTTGAGCCAAGATAACCACTAACTAGAATTTGGAAAGTCTGAATCAATATTTAGTTTATATTCATTTTTGCTTTCCTTATCCCTGTAAACATTTATTATAGGGCTTTTTTAATAAGAGGTGCAAAATGTTGCCTGTGCTGTAAATCTGCAGCAACCACGTTATCAAATGTAGTAGACCAGTAAAAAGGTATCATCTGATTGGTTGAGGCAAATTAACCTTGAATTATTATTATTATTATGGATTTATATAACATCTTCTGTGGCGCTTTACAATTACACAGATACATACATCATACACATTAGGCCCTGCCCCGAAGAGCTTACAATCTAAGCAATCTAACCTTTTCTTATGATACCAAGGTGAGAATCAGAATCCTCTAACGAGCTGTACTACTTTAAATAATCATTGGATTTCAGACTTGTTGAGTCAACAAGGAAATATAAATAATCTCCCTGATATCAGATTCATCTTTGGTTCAAAACTTTGTCAGCTTAAAGGTATGTTACTTTGGTTAATTATTCCAAACAGCTCATTCAATTTTATCCCCTACAGTCCCACGCCCACATTGGTAACATACTAAACATATCCAGGGCCGTATTTATACTTTTCTCTCCCCTAGGCCAGCTACCTTGTTGCCATCCCCACCCTCCAATATTACCTTTTAAATGGTATCTCCACCCTAAAAGAAAGTTTTTATATATATTATATAAACCTTATGGTTCTCCTGCAGTGCTTGTCCAAAGTCCTGGAGCTGCAGAAGCTGTCTTCCTCTGGAAAGGTTTCTGCCTCTGACATTTTCTGCCTCTGACATGCGCAAGGGAGCCCTTCCAATCCTTCCTCCTTCACACCCTCCGGATTCTTTCCACCTTGCATTAAAAGCTTTTCTGTATTGTAGGGCACCCCCAACCACCAAGTTAAATTACTAAATATTTCACAGGAGCTCATTAAGAAATATTATAACATAGAAGGTACAAACTATTTGATAAAACCTACCCAATTGTGGGTTACTCACCCAGCACACACTAAAATGGGGTCATTCATTGCACCTTACTTACAAAAGTTAAGCAGGTTTCGTTTCGAAAAGGCAAAGCCCTCACTCACTCACTCACTCACTCATCACTAGCTCATCACTAATTCTCCAACTTGCCGTGGAGGCAGACGGCTTAAATTTGGCAGGCTCATTCATTGCACCTTACTTACAAAAGTTAAGTAGGTTTCGTTTCAAAAAGGCAAAGCCCTCACTCACTCACTCACTCACTCACTACTAATTCTGCAACTGGCCTCACTCATCACTAATTCTCCAACTTGCCATGGAGGCAGACGGCTTAAATTTGGCAGGCTCATTCATTGCACCTTACTTACAAAAGTTAAGCAGGTTTCGTTTCGAAAAGGCAAAGCCCTCACTCACTCACTCACTCACTCATCACTAATTCTCCAACTTGCCGTGGAGGCAGACAGCTTAAATTTGGCAGGCTGATTCATTGCACCTTACTTACAAAAGTTAAGCATGTTTCGTTTCGAAAAGGCAAAGCCCTCACTCACTCACTCACTCATCACTAATTCTCCAACTTGCCGCCCTCACTCACTCACTCACTCACTCATCACTAATTCTCCAACTTGCCTCACTCATCACTCATTCTCCAACTTGCCGTGGAGGCAGACAGCTTAAATTTGGCAGGCTCATTCATTGCACCGTACTTACAAAAGTTGAGCAGGTTTCGTTTCGAAAAGGCAAAGCCCTCACTCACTCAATCACTCATCACTAACTCATCACTAATTCTCCAACTTGCCATGGAGGCAGATGGCTTAAATTTGGCAGGCTCATTCATTGCACCTTACTTACAAAGTTAAGCAGGTTTCGTTTCAAAAAGGCAAAGCCCTCACTCATTCAATCACTCATCACTAACTCATCACTAATTCTCCAACTTGCCATGGAGGCAGACGGCTTAAATTTGGCAGGCTCATTCATTGCACCTTACTTACAAAAGTTAAGCAGGTTTAATTTCAAAAGGCAAAGCCCTCACTCACTCACTCACTCACTCATCACTAATTCTTCAACTTTCCTCACTCATCACTAATCCTCCAACTTGCCGTGGAGGCAGACGGCTTAAATTTTGCAGGCGCATTCATTGCACCTTACTTACAAAAGTTAAGCAGGTTTTGTTTCTAAAAGGCAAAGCCCTCACTCACTCACTCATCACTAATTCTCCAACTTGCCTCACTCATCACTAATTCTCCAACTTGCGGTGGAGGCAGACGGCTTAAATTTGGCAGGCTCATTCATTGCACCTTACTTACAAAAGTTAAGCAGGTTTTGTTTCGAAAAGGCAAAGCCCTCACTCACTCACTCACGCACTCATCACTAACTCTCCAACTTGCCGTGGAGGCAGACGGCTTAAATTTGGCAGGCTCATTCATTGCACCTTACTTACAAAAGTTAAGCAGGTTTCTTTTCGAAAAGGCAAAGCCTTCACTCACTCACTCACTCACTCACTCACTCATCACTAACTCATCACTAATTCTCCAACTTGCCGTGGAGGCAGACGGCTTAAATTTGGCAGGCTCATTCATTGCACCTTACTTACAAAGGTTAAGCAGGTTTCGTTTCGAAAAGGCAAAGCCCTCACTCACTCACTCACTCATCACTAATTCTCCAACTTGCCTCACTCATCACTAATTCTCCAACTTGCCTTGCAGGCAGACGGCTTAAATTTGGCAGGCTCATTCATTGCACCTTACTTACAAAAGTTAAGCAGGTTTCGTTTCGAAAAGGCAAAGCCCTCACTCACTCACTCACTCATCACTAATTCTCCAACTTGCCTCACTCATCACTAATTCTCCAACTTGCCGTGGAGGCAGACGGCTTAAATTTGGCAGGCTCATTCATTGCACCTTACTTACAAAGGTAAAGCAGGTTTCATTTCGAAAAGGCAAAGCCCTCACTCACTCACTCACTCACTCATCACTAACTCATCACCAATTCTCCAACTTGCCGTGGAGGCAGACGGCTTAAATTTGGCAGGCTCATTCATTGCACCTTACTTACAAAAGTTAAGCAGGTTTCGTTTCGAAAAGGCAAAGCCCTCACTCACTCACTCACTCACTCATCACTAATTCTCCAACTTGCCTCACTCATCACTAATTCTCCAACTTGCCTTGCAGGCAGACGGCTTAAGTTTGGCAGGCTCATTCATTGCACCTTACTTACAAAAGTTAAGCAGGTTTCGTTTCGAAAAGGCAAAGCCCTCACTCACTCACTCATCACTAATTCTCCAACTTGCCTCACTCATCACTAATTCTCCAACTTGCCGTGGAGGCAGACGGCTTAGATTTGGCAGGCTCATTCATTGCACCTTACTTACAAAAGTTAAGCATGTTTTGTTTCAAAAAGGCAAAGCCCTCACTCACTCACCACTAATTCTCCAACTTGCCGTGGAGACAGACGGCTTAAATTTGGCAGGCTCATTCATTGCACCTTACTTACAAAAGTTAAGCATGTTTTGTTTCGAAAAGGCAAAGCCCTCACTCACTCACTCACTCACTCACCACTAATTCTCCAACTTGCTGTGGAGGCAGACGGCTTAAATTTGGCAGGCTCATTCATTGCACCTTACTTACAAAAGTTAAGCAGGTTTCGTTTCGATACTAATACAAGGCAAAGCCCTCACTCACTCACTCACTCACTCACCACTAATTCTCCAACTTGCCGTGGAGGCAGACGGCTTAAATTTGGCAGGCTCATTCATTGCACCTTACTTACAAAAGTTAAGCAGGTTTCGTTTCGAAAAGGCAAAGCCCTCACTCACACACTTATCACTAATTCTCCAACTTGCCGTGGAGGCAGACAGCTTAAATTTGGCAGGCTCATTCATTGTACCTTACTTTCAAAAGTTAAGCAGGTTTCGTTTCGAAAAGGCAAAGCCCTCACTCACTCACTCACTTATTTATCACTACTTCTCCAACTTGCCGTGGAGGCACACGGCTTAAATTTGGCAGGCTCATTCATTGCACCTTACTTACAAAAGTTAAGCAGGTTTCGTTTCGAAATTCCACCTGTAACGGTGAGTATCTGACATTGCACCTGTAACGGTGAGTATCTGACATTGCACCTGTAACGGTGAGTATCTGACATTGCACAGACTGGTTGGTCCAATTTCAACCAAATTTGGTATGCATATACTCCTTTACCAGTAAAAGATTAACAAAATATTTTTTTTAGGGTGGGGGTGAATGGGGGGGGGGAATAGAATTTTGAACTCCTGCACACTAACGGCTGGACCGATTTTTACCAAAAATTTAGGGTGTGTGCGGGGACTGGCTGAGGTGTAAGGAGAAGTGTTTGGAGGGCGGACAGAGAGGAATAGTGGGGGGTATTAGGGGCGGACTGGGAGGGGTTATTTTCACCAAAATTTCGTAGTTGAATAAAAAATATAATATTAAATTAAAGTTAATGAGTGTTGCATTATCATAAAGCTTATTGAATTGTCTTTCTTTAATATATCAAGTGCCGAGTGATTACAGCAATCTTCATACATTATTGCTTTCTTACTAAAAACGCTATTTCAATACATCTCCGCTGCGAAGCGCAGGTATTTTGCTAGTAATATTATAAAATTTACTTCCTTCACATGCAAGCTACTTTTGAGCTTCCGCATACGATCATCATCCCATATTTGAGGGTTCACAAATTCGGTAAACCTGCTGTACACCTTCCATACACGGAATCGAGGGTTTACAGATTCAGTATTTCTCCCTTGTATACGTAATTGAGGGTTTACGAATTCAGTATTTCTCCCATGTATATGTGTAATCGAGGGTTAATGAATTATTTAAACCTCCAAAAAAATGAATCCCAATTGTGAAAATCCCCCACCATTCGATAATTATTGAAAAAAGTTCATTGAGTTAGAAAATTCCGAAATATAAAAGTCAGAGTACATTTGTATCCATAAAATCCATCTCTAATAACAGTAATAAAGTAAACATAATTTATTAGATTTTATATATATTGTAGAACCAATTTGCACGTAAGTAGCTTTTTCATGTAGCTCTACTTAACTAAAGTATTTCCATTTACAGAGACCATTTACTTTACCAGCACCACATTTCAAAGTTAAAGGACAATTATACTCACCTTCCCTCCAATAGGAAGGCACGCTTGTTGCAGAGCGTGCCTTCCTATTGGCCTCGTCGCCGACGGGGAGGAGGGGGCGGAGCCTACCAAAGCAGCGTTGTTGCAACAAGCTGATGTAGATTTCGTGAATCCCGGGGTGAGGACCTAGCGGTTCAGGTCCTCACCCTGGGTAAAAGCTACTGCACGAAGATGTGGAGCGGAGGGAAGGTGAGTATAATTGTCCTTTAAAGTTCCTACACTGCACTATACAAGATCTGTTGGAATGGATAAAAAAAACAGGTAAAAACTAAGCACTCACAAGCGCACCAATCAAGGTTCAGCGCAATCTTAATGACGTATTAAACAATTGGTGTGTCAAGAGTGACATCAGTCTTTTCCCCTAAAATGAGTTGATGAAGCAATATACTGTTACAATATGACATCATAACTATTAGACATCACTTTATTTTTAGCTTTGCTTCTTTATTACATTTGAAGGAAAATGCATTTGTACCTTTACTCAAATGGAATTTTAAAGGTAAGACATTTACTATTATTGTTGTGATAGTTGACCAAGTATATGGTTTGTGTGCTCTGTCCACCACTGATAATAAATAGAGAGCAAGCCTTATTGTAATTTGACTTGTACAAATGTAATAACAAAGAGTAACAGTGTCCTTATCAGGTCTAAGCCAACCAAGAGTGTCGGTAGTTATATCTGTTATTGTGTCTATAATGCACAACACAGGCACAAAAGCCTTTTCCTTTTTCCAGTCACTGATTTCATAAGAGTAACCACTATTAAATGGTATTAATAAAAGCCACAAATGTTTGAAATAGACAGGTCTGTTAATTGACAGTAATGTATTTAGTTACTTATGGAAGAGTTCAGTAAAATTAAAAAAATTATAATAAATGTACAATGCCCCCTGGAGGTAGAAGAGCATATTGCATGTAAATATCAAGTAAACCACGTATATGTAATAATCTAAAACAAACTGCAAATCTAAGTATAGTCTAACCCCAGTATCATAACAATCTTGTTCTAAAATTCTGATTTGAAAAATTATAAATTATTTTTGTAAACAAAGATATTTGCTCACTTGAATTTTTGTTACACAAGATTCATCAATTTCCCGTAAAATATATCTTTATAAATGGTGCTTAGGGAAGTAATCTATTATAATCAGTGCATAAAGGAGAACCCACCTCCCCCATCTGCTTGGTCTAGCATATACTATGTCCCAGTGTTTGTGCAGCCAATGGGAAGACAATGTTATTGCAGAGCATGTCTTTTAATAGGTTGGATGACCTGTCAAGTAAGGTTTAACAAATAGTGTGTTATTTTATTAATGTTAAGGTTAACATGCATAGCTCACAACCAGATTCTCACTGCAATGCAGCAATAATCCTTCTGTCCCATGGATAGCTGCATAAGTCCTGGCAGTGTAATTTCCTTGAGTTAAACCAGTCACTTTCTGCCCTTAACAAAGATGGTGAGCAGTGCACGTATAGGACACCTGTCCCCAAGCGCAAGGAGAACTGTAATTGGCTGCCGGTATGAAGAGGAAAGGTTTTCTTTTGTAGTGAGTTGTCTTGACACAACTGGAATATTTGTACAATACACATATACCGAATATTTGCAGTTGTGGTGTTAGTATTTATTTTATAATACAATTATATATAAGGGCAGCACAGTGGCTCAGTGGTTAGTACTGATTCCTTGCAGCGCTGAAGTCCTGAGTTCGATTCCACCCTTGGACACATCTACAAGGAGTTTGTATGTTCTCCCTGTGCTTGCGTGGGTTTCCCTGCGGGCACTCTGGTTTCCCCCACAATCATAAAGACATACTGATAGGTTGTATGTGTCAAATAAATGTGCCTAGATTGTAAGCTCTTTGGGGCAGGGCCTGATGTGAATGTATACATGTAATTGTAAAGCGCTATGGAAGATGTTGGAGCTATATAAATCCACAATAATAATAATAGTAATAATAATATAAATCAAAACTTTCTAAAAGAACTGTGTTCTCCATATAAGTGGCCTTTATTTAAAAAAGGGCACACTCCCCGGAATCATGTTTCTAGCTACTGTTATGTATTATGCATTATATACTTAGCTGTGTTATCATTGTCACCTGACTAATTTAAACTTGTGTAATACAGAAAGTAATGCACCTTCTACCTAAATGAATAAGAATATCAGAAATGATCTTGCATGGAGTACAATGGTGGAACCTAATTATTCACTGTATTTGTACAATAGAGGTAGATAATTCCCACTAGGGGTCATATTTATAAAGGATCGCTATTTTCGCTATTATCACAGGACATTGCAAATGGCAAAGATTGTTATTCGCGTGCATTTATAAAGCAGATTGTTTTTGCTGCGTAAAGAATCGTCGCGGTGGCAGTATCTCCTCTTTTTGCCATGACAGAGGACTGGATGCAATAGCTATGGCTATATCACGGCGATACATGTGACAGGCTACATATATTGGGAATTTTCGCCACCTCAGACATGGCAATTTTAAATGGTAGTGTAATGAATTTTCACTGACGTTATCGCCGCTTTATAAAATGTATTAAGTCCAAATTTGCAGAAAATGGCGGTTGAAAAATTAACAAACCTTGATAAATATGCCCATATATGTAAAAATACGTAGTAAATGCCTATCTAGAGGTTTAACATTAGCACACACACATTTCTTTATTCACTGCGCCATCTAGTGGCCATACATTAATAATGCGTCCATCAGCTAAACGAAAATGGTTTACAAGTCCTGTCTGAAAAACACAATAAAAGCCATTTAATGAAACTTTTATTTTGTTTCATATTAATGAAGACAATAATATTTGCATATAAATAGCAGTGAACAATTTGTTCTTTTGGGGCTCCAGATAGATGTCCAATCTTTAAAGGGCATCAATAAGGATTTTTAAAAAAAATTTGAATCTATATTTTCTAGGGAGGTATGGAAGAACACTCCTACTTCCCTTATCTGCAATAGTAAGGAGCGGTGAACTGTCATAGATGCTACTTAAAGCTGAGACCCCACTATAACGCACAAAATAGCAATGGGTATTTCTGTACACTTTTGCAATGCGCTTTGTACATTTGTATCTGCGTTTGCGGTTGCGTTTCTCAGGAGATTGAATGTCCTATTGGTTGTGTCCGCTTGTGTCCTCTTTTTCCTGCAATTCCATTGACTTGTTTAAGGGTGATTTTGACAGAAAAGGACCAAAAAATGGTGATTGCACGCTTCGAAAAATTCCACGGATCTCAGCACAAACAGCTGGAACATCTCACGATTTACATTATATATAAAATGTCACTGCAGATTGCAAAGCGCGAATGTAGTACAAAACCGAGCACAATCGGAGCAAAAGGGCCTATCAGTATCTGACAGATTGCTCCTCCCTCTGTCAGCTTCCATGACTCTCCTCCATTGCCTAACAATCATGCATGAGTACTACATTAGAGAGTAAAGGTTCGTACACACATGTGGGCACTTTCTCAGCCAAAATGGCCGCTCGTTCGAAGATCCGCACAATCAGCTGATCGCATGCACTTACTAAGATATGGGCGATCAGCTGTTTAAAAACGGTATCTAGCAGGCAGAGCTATAGTTACACCGCTGTTTGGAACTGCACAAATGGGACTTGCAAAATGGATAACAGTAAAATTACGCTTGGATGCTGTCACCTCTGTAACAGCTGATGGGAGAGAGGTGTGACAAATGGCCTGCCATTGGAGTAAGGTTGGCATTCCACATTAGCACATGATCGTGCCATAGGCAGTGGTCCCAGTGCAAAAGTGTGCTTCATACCCTTTCCCTGCCGAGACCCAGCACTAGGCACAAGCGTGACAGAATCCCAATCCTGCATCTGCTGAGTATCTTAGCAGATGCTAAGATACTGTAGCTTTCCCCAATCTTGTAGCCCATGAGAACCCTCCAGGGAAGATATTTTACAACTGGACTAAATGTATCTATGTGCACTTGGTGTGTTCATTTGGGCAGAGTTGCAGAACCCTAGCAAACTAGAGCAAACTAGAACTAGAGCTAGAAAACCATTTTTTTTACAAACTTATATGTGAGAATCAGAAGTTGTCTATGGAGTTTTCTTTAATTCTGCTCATTGGACCTGCTGCATTAGTGAGTAATAGTTTATTTAGAACTATTAGAAGATTTTCACAAACATCTGTTACTGGAAACAAATTCCAATTAAGGTGGCCAAGCAGTGATATTAAAGGGCTTGTTCACCTTAAATTTATATTGTACATACAGGCTAGGCCGCCCTCCCTACCCCTTTTTCGTTATACCTCCACACACCAAAGCCAATCCTAAAAGAAACAACCCGATTCCTCACCGGCACATTCAGCCTCTTTGCTGACTGGTTGCAAACTGGTTTTGAGCTGGGTACACACCATACAAATGTGTATATTTCCATGTTATTGCATCATAGTCTGTCCTTTGTAGATAAACACAAACATTTGATTTATAAAATAGACAGTTTCTATAAGTCACAGGTGCCCAACTTGTGGTCTGTGGGACGACGCGTGGGTGGGGCCATGTGTGGGCTCAGTTACTTGCTGAGAACCAGCCTCAGCCATTGAATGTCTGTGGATTCTATATTGTTTATATGTACAAAAGTTTTAATCATTAGTTGCACTTTGTATAGCAGTGTTTCTTTTTTATCCATGCACAGACCACATCATACAATTTTCGTGGCTTGGGTAATTCGTTTTTCTATTCTTTTCTCAGTGATCAATTCATACCTGTAAATAAACAGAACAATAAATATATCTAGTTTTGAAAAATGTGCTCAGATCCATTACCTATGAGTCCCTGAACATCTGGTTGATAAACATTGCTATATAGCGTAACAGCCTTGTTTTATATATATTGCCCATATAAACACAAAAGATTGGCACATTCCTCACCCTCTAAGAAAATCTATTTTGTTCCCAAGTGTCATAAGCACATGGTATGTTTCTAATCCTCCTGCTTAGAGAAGACAAATTAAACCTTATTTAGCTTGGTTAAGATCCCTCTTTACTCCATTCATTGTATGGTACTACAGAAAGATCCTTGATGCAATCAAAACAAAAAAAATAGAATTTCTTTTGTTCCTAATAAAATATAACCAGACGTCTGTAGCATCAAAACAAATACTTCTTTCTTCTTTGCTTATTAAGCATTGAACCTTAAATGAACCATGTGGCAGGCACAAGAACTGTAATTTACACTGGTTGAAGGGCTGCAACGTTGCATTAAAAAAGGAAAACTCTGTTGAATAGGTTTGATCATTTGATTTACCAATAACATAAAATGGTTTTCAGTTGTTTTATGTGTTGCGGTTATCATCCTATTACTTAGGATGGGGAAAAGTAGAATTGATTGGTTTTAAGTACTTTTCGTATTGGAATGTAAGTATATCTTTCTTGTATTTTGTTTCCAACTTCTAATATTTGGTTATCTTCTGGTAAATCCTTTAAAGCTAGGTACACACCGTACAATAATTCAGCCCGACCAAATTATTGTATGGTTCCTTATGGTGGCCACTACCGGCCATTCCTTCATCCGAATTGGCCGAACGCAGGATCGGACAGGTCGGAAAACCGTGGTCCTCTATGGGGCGACATGTTTGGTTGTGGTTACTGTCAGATGCGGCTCTTTTTACCGTGATCGACAGTCCTTCCTCCTGGCCGACCGATCAAAAAAACGGTCGGTCAAGAGGAAGAATAGGAGCACATGTACCAGCCTTTAGAAAAGGAATCTGCCAGTAACCAATGGATGCTCTGTAGTGTGATTATGGAATGTAAACATTTCAAAAAGTGTTTTTGACCTAAATCAAACATGTCAAACACAAGGCCCGTCTGTCCCTTTTTCTTGCCCCCTGTGACTGTTCATTGCGTTTAAACAGTTGATTGCACGCACCTTTACTAAGATAAATGCAACCAGTTGTTTAAAAACTGCTGATCCAGGTATATAGCAGGCAGATCTATAGTTACACTGCTGCTTTGGTCTGCATGGATAGCAGTATAGTAAGGCTTGGATCCAGTCACCATTGTAACAGCTGATGGCGTATCTAGTCTGGCACTGAAGAAATAGGTTTGACAAACGGCCTTCCATTGGAGTTGACTATTCTATTATTGCGCCAGAAGAGTAAGGTAGGTGTTCCACATTAGCACATGACCGGGCCATAGGCAGAGGACCCAGTCCAAAACAGTGTGTTTCCCTGTGCATGTCACTGCCTTGCTGAGGTTGAGGAAGAAACTGGCACTAGATGAGTCACTAACAGCTTCTACTCTGCACTTTCCTGGAGTTTAAAAAGGCATAGCAGGAGAACCATAAGGAGCAGAGATGTAAGGTAAGGTTTATTTTAAACTACAGAGTGGGACCAGTATGGGGTTAAATCTTGGTTTTGGGGGTGGACCTGCCCTTTAAGAACTACAAAAAATGTTTCATAGTTTAAAAGTTACATTAACTTTTCAGCACAGGCTGTGAACAAATTAACAGAAGTAAACAGTTCCATGGTCCTTATCAATTGTCAATGAAAAGTGCAAACTAAGGGCTACAATAAAGAAATCTTCAAGCTGCAAATAGGTGTGTGCTAAGTGAATACCTGTGTGTGCTTCCAAATAACAGTAGCAATATGATTATCGACGTCTGACAAATTACCACTGGAGGCCTCAGCCGTT
The DNA here is from genome assembly GCA_019447015.1 of Hymenochirus boettgeri. NCBI lineage: Eukaryota > Metazoa > Chordata > Amphibia > Anura > Pipidae > Hymenochirus > Hymenochirus boettgeri. The sequence continues at coordinate 232,910,165 of CM033473.1, read as the reverse complement.
TCTGGCTGAAGATTTCTGTTGGCTGCTTATACATTAGGCAGCCACCCATGAGTACTATGTGTGGCCACCTGAGCAATCTTCTGAATACTCTGATTGGAAGATCAGGCTGGGACAGTGTGTAGCTACACCTTAAGAAGATCACAGACTGAATCCAATGGAATGTACCCAGCTTTAAGCTGCTCATATACTATGCGATGTACCTCCCATTGTTCTGGGCATTCTGACATTCTCTTGGCTATGAACGGTGTACAGGAACGGAGTACAGGAACGCCAGAATAATAAATTGATATTAACCTGACATTAGATAGAATCAACGATTGAACATTGAATCAATGTAATAATTATTTACTGTACAGCCAGCATAAGTTATATCTGGCTGTATTAGTAAGCGTTCGCATGATTTCTGACCAAGACCTGATTTTCCAGGCTTTTTCTAGGGATGGACCAAAACTTGAAGTCAAACCCGAGTTCGAGCCAGATTTTATGTGTTCTTACGTACTCAGACTTTTTAGAACTCTCTGAACTACAAACTTTCGGGTTTTCCAATATTCGAAATTTCATAACCCTAGAATTCTAGCGAATGGTTAGCGAACACTACAGTCTTAGGTCACGGACCTGTAGGTCAAAGTTGTGCATCAGTGCCACAGCCCCTTCAGTTATGATCCTGCAGATCAAAAAAATGCACCATCCCACATACTGAGTCCCAACACACATAAGCCTTACTTAAGATGTCTGTATGCTGTGTTTTTCTGTCTGTGCATTTAGTATGTTACGTGTTATGTAATGATATGTGCACGTTATATACAAGCATGCACTGAAGTTACTGGAAGACAGTAAGCGCAGGTGGGGAACTTGATTTGAAGCAGGCCAAGGCAAGCAGTATTCAAAGGCATATTGTGTGTGCCCGTGGGGGGGTTGGAGGGGGTGCCAGGCGCCAGTAACTAATCTTGCACAGGGGGCTATTTATCCTAAGGCCGGCACTGTTTACAGAGTCATGCAAATATCCTCCAATGTAGCATTCGCAAACCTTCAAATTCATCTATAACTCTCAAATGTGCTGATAACCCTTGAATTTAGCGTTTCCTAACCCTCAAAATCGGACATAACCCTTGAATGTAGCGCTTGCTATCCCTCAAATTGGGACATAACCCTCGAATTCGTCCATAAATGCGGCATTTGGTAACCCTCGAATTCGGCGATAGCCCTCTAATGTGGCGATCATTTTTCAGTAACCTGACAATTTGCAGAAGCCTGACAATTGCCCAATCATAAAGAAAGTTAGTGTTTAAAGAAGTTTTGGTGATATGGACATGTTCCCCAGACCATTTCCCAGGTCCCAGAGCCATTTAGTAAGTTAATTGCTATTTTAATTGTATTTTATCAAACTATTTTTCCCGTTGACTTTAAAGGGTCTGTTTTCGAACTATAGAACTTTTACTGAAGTTAGAAGGTTTGGCCATCTCTTGCTATTTCTTGGGTACCAAGCCTAGCACATTAGAATGACATCTAAAAAAAATGTCCCCACCAGCTTTAATTCCTCCTTGATTTTATCACTTGCCACCTTTGGGTCTTCCTGTATAGATTTTACAGAATAAACTAAACAGAATTTTGAAACCAAATGTAGACACCATGGGTAAAAGCTGATCTAATGAGGCCTGACTTTGTCCCCTGTGTTTACATTGGGAGAAGTACAAGTGATACGACTTTGAGAAATTCAGTTCTGCAGCTCGAAATCGGGACCATTGCAGACCCTACAAGGGCCCACACACCGTTCGGAGGGCCTTTCATACATAGGGTCCCGCAGCTCGAAACCACAACATGGCCCATAGTGCTTCTGTGGCACTTACAAGGAACCTTAAAGTACAGTATGTGAGTCCCTCAGGTCGAAACCTGGATCCATGTTGCCTTTAAAGTATATCTGAGACAGCTGTGGTCCTTTATGGGCAGGTGCCACACCCCTTCTTTTTATTTGTGAACTATTATGTCCTATTGCCATTTTATAAATGGCACCACAAATTTCCACTGTGTCTTCCATAGCGACGTATGGTGGTATCGAGTTTAGTAATGTGCGTTGCAAAATTTCTGATTATTTGTATCTGAAATAGAACAAATATTACATGATGGATAATCATAATTCTCTGAAATGAACAATTTAGCCTCTTTCTTTGGGCTCAATGGCTTATAATTTAATCAATATTTATAGAAGATTATAAAGTATACCGTATACCTTACAATACATGTGAAAAAAAGAATAAACAACATTTAATTTGAAACTAAAACTTTATTCAAAATGTATTGACCTGACAAAAAAGATAAAGAAACCCAAAAAAGGTACAGCACCAAGTGGACAACCCTAGTTTTTTGCTCCATTTTCCACTAATAGTCATGGGAGGAGATGGACCTTTTGGACTGGGGGCAAGACTATATTTTATTTTCTTACTTACAAATTTTATGAATGTGGTTTGAAAGAATCCAACATACTGGTAGAACAACAGGTAAAATGAGACATTAGAGAGATTCAACATTTGATGGCTGCATCTACCTTATGTCTATAGACAGACTTATTCCGGCCATATACTACTTAGACATTAGACAGATTCGATATCTACCGGTATTGACTTTTTGCCTGTGTTTTTTTCCTTCAGATGTTCCTGTCTGGCCCTTTTAAAAGACCAGGCCTGGTGGATTTTTGATGTTAAAGAACCCGGGAGGTGATGTAATGAACCAGCACCTTTATACTAGCAATACTGGTTTGGTGGAAGATCGATTCAGCATTTAACCCTACGTGACTGATCATAACATCACCAGTGCTGCGGTTTTACCTGTCATCCTAAACTTTCCCTGCTGGATCACAGTGTGTGGTTGTAATATTGAGCATAAAATGACTGGCCCTGATGGTTTTCACCACATTGTAGGAACATTGAGAGGTAAGTTGAGTGATGTACCTTTAAATGATTAGGCCAGGCAATGGTCCAGTCATCACAGAAACGTCAGGAGGTAAGTTTATTGTTCTGAACTTCCGTTTTATATGCAGGTGCACGTGCTGAACATGCTTGGAAAAAGTCCTGTACAAAGCTGACTTTCTCCATTGCAAGTTCATGCTGCAGTGTCTCGGCTCTGGACTCCTGCTGGCAAAACAAAACTACTACCACAAACAAATTACCAGAAATAAATAACAAGAAATCTAACCCACGTCGCCTGTTCTCAATCTACAACTTGCTTTTGCGCCACTCGCCCGCTGATTCTCTCCTTCATCCCAGGACTTTGCGCATTACTTCCAACGTAAAGGGGAGTCCATCCGTATGCAGATCTCTGGTCCTAGGGATGACTATCCTGCTTCTGTCCTGTTCACTTGACCCCATGTCCTCTGTATTACTGAAGCACTGTAATCATGTGCTTACCCCTATACTCACCCACATATTCAATGCCTCCTTTACATCTGGAATTTTCACTTCCATCTGTAAGCATGACCATGTTAAGCCCATACTAAAAAAGCCCTTGCTAGACTTCTCTAGCTAACTACCACCTGGTCTCTCTCTTACCAGTAGCCTCTAAACTGCTAGAACGATTAGTCTTCTCCCGTATTGCTAACTACCTTCATGCTCATAACCTATTAGATCCTTTGCAATCTTGATTCCGTCCTGCGCATTCTACTGAGATGGCCCTGTGTAAGGTTGTGAATGATCTGCAGGATGCAAAGTCCAATGATCAATTTCTATTCTTATCCTTTTTGACCTCTCCTCTGATTTCGACACATCAATCAATCCCTCCTAATGCAAATATTTTACTCCTTGGGCATTTGGAATGAAGTGGCATCCTGGTTTCTATCCTATCTCTCTAACCAACTTTTGCGAACACCTCCTCTCTGGTTCTTCTTAGTGTGGGGGTGCAGCAGGGGTCTGTACTTGGGCCCTTATTGTTCTCCCTCTACACTATCTCCTTGGGAGATGTCATTAGCTCTTTTCGCTTCAAGTATCTCTTCTATGCAGATGATACACAAATCTACTTGTCCACCACTGACATCCATTCACGTGTCTCCGACTGTCTCCTTGCCATCTCCTTCTGGATGTCGTGCCTTAAACTGAATCTTTCTAAAACGGAACTAATAATTTTCCCACCTAAACCTGGTCCTGTCCAATCTTTCTCTATTTCTGTTGATAATACCCCCATTTTTCCTATCCAATCAGCACGCTGCCTAGTGGTAATTATTCTCTCTCTCATTTTCTAACCACATTAACTATGTTGCTAAAACCTGATGATTTTTCCTACCCAATATAGCGAAAATCTGAAGGTTCCTTTCTCTCCCAACCACCGCTAAGCTTATGCATGCTCTAATCCTATCACGCCTGGACTATTGTAACCTACAACTGGTCTTCCTGCTTCCCACCTCTCTCCCCTTCAGTCCATACTAAACTTGGATACACATATTGTTTTGCTCTCTAATAAACAGGATCCCAAATCTCCTCTGTACGGGTCAACAACCTGGCTCCCCGTTAAACAGCGCATTGTACACAAAATCCTTCTCCTAACATTTAAATCCCTATATTTCCTCTCTAGTGTCCCTATATATTCCCACCTGCAGCCTGCGATTGTCACAGAACCATCTCTTATAAAGACTCCCAACTCTTACTGCTTTCTCTTTCCTTAAACCTTTCTCTCTTGTGGCTCCCATCCTCTGGAATTCTATTCCCCTCTCTCTACATTAAGAAACCTCAATTATCAGGTAAAATCTACCCTTACATGCTACCTTATCTGGTAACCAGCACAGTATGTGATTGTTTTATTTGCACTGCATAAGTCTTACTTCTGCACTTATACCCACTCCACTGTATCTGTATCTTACCCACCTAACTAGATTGTAAGCGGGGCAGTGACCTGCTTTCCTCTTGTGGCAAGGCTCTAGTACTTATTAGAGATGTCCGAACTTCGCAAAATCCGGTCCGCTCGAGGATCCGCGAATTTTCGAAAAAATTAGAAAATTCGAAAATCTGCGAGCGGACCCATTAAAATAAAAAATTCCCTTGAAATTACTAGATTTTTCGTATTTTCGAAAATTTTCGAAATTACTGGTTTTCGCGTATTTTCGAAAATACGAAAAACTAGTATTTTCGAAAATATGTATTTATGAAAATAAGAGAAATCCTTGCATTTTCGAAAATTTTCGAAATTACGTGTTTTTCTCGTATTTTCGAAAATTTTCGAAAATATGAAAAATCCGCGAATCGGAAGTTCGGAAGGCGGAAAATCCGGAAAAATCCGCCGTTCGCGAAAACGGGATAAATCCGCGGCAGATCTGGGTTCGGATCTGCGAACCGGCCATCCCTAGTACTTTATTATATATTATATTTATTATATATTTATTATATTTATTTATGCAATTTTTAATGTATATATTTATGTCCAGAACTATTTATGTATTTGCTCCCCTTGTATGACTTTTTTTGTATTTTGTTATTGTACAGCGCTGTGTCACTCTTGTTCTTGCAGCTGGGCTTCTCTCCAGATCCTGCCTGCTCCTTGCAGCCTGACTCCTTGGTCTGCGTCCTGCTCCTGACCTTATTTGCCTGTGGTTGCCTCCTGTTGACCCATTCTCCTGACACTGTGTGCTCCGATAATCTTGGGGTCTCCCCCTCGGACCATGACTTGGTACTTCCAAGTAACATCCTCACCTTCAGAGGCTCTCGTGAAAACTTTGTTGGGGCTCGGGGTACCACTGAACCATAACATTAATAGTGTATGGCCACAGTTATAGATCATGTTGTTAAAGTTCTGACGTCCTTGAAAAAATTGTTATTGTACTTTGACCCCAATATTCTGCTCACTAAACCAAATAACAAAAAAAGGACCAAAGGAAATAAAGGGGCATATTTATAATGGTTCGTTAACTTTTCGCGGCCATTATTCCCGCCATTTTTGCAAAAATCGCGTTTTCCGCAATTTAGAAATGGGCAGAAAACGGGTGTGAAAAGTTAACGAATTGTTAACTTTTCGCGCCTATCTGAACAGTTACCGCCACTTCTATTTATAAAGCGGTGGTAACTGTTACGTGCTTTCTGATTGGTTAATGTAAAGCATGTAAACCAAGCATTAAAAAATTGACCAATCAGAAACAGATTAAGGTTTTCTGCAAACCTATATAAAGAGGTGCACTCAGCCACGGACCTCAGATGCCATCGCAGTAGATGGCTGAAGAAAGAAGATGGAGAGGGTGCCTCCACCCCTCCCAGCGGGCCCTTCCCTTCCTCTCTCCGCAAGCAGGGCAGGGGGCTTGGAGGGGCTGCTGGGGAGGGGGTGCATGGCGATATTGTACTTAGCATCATGCTAAGTGCAGTATTGCCGGAAAAGGGACTTAAAATTACCGCCGTAATTTTATGTTTTATGTTTGTTTATGTAGTGATTTATAACATTTTTCTTGTGTTATCCTGATTAGTTCTTCTTTTGCTGTTGTATTAATTTACTTAACAAGCTACTACATATGTACTCCAGTGAAATATACGATTTTTTGTTTTAATGTTCATTCATACAATTGTTATAAATGTAACAGTGTACAGAATGTATAATGACAAAATATATAATGCAACATTATATGTAGCCACAGCTGTAACACTTTTATTCATCTGTTTATTTGAAAATAATAAAATTGTTAATAAGAAAAAAAAGAAAATGTAAACTTCTGCCTAAAATTAAAATAAAAATAGCAATGGTAGCTTACTGTAAATGGCTCAGGGACCTGGAAAATGGTCTGGGGAACATGTATCAAAGCCCAAAATACAACAAAACAACTTCCAGTACCGTAAACTTCATGCGCTTCCTGTTTTGACATTTTGCATAGTATTTCCAAAATCTATTTTTTTAATATTGGGCACATACACATACACCTTGCTGATATTAGGCACATACACCTTGCTGATATTAGACACATACACATACACCTTGCTGATATTAGACACATACACCTTGATGATATTAGGTACACATCACATACACATACATCTTGCTGATATTAGGCACATACACATAGATAATGTTGATATTAGGCACATACACATACATCTTGCTGATATTAGGCACATACACATACACCTTGCTGATATTAGGTACATACACATAGATAATGCTGATATTAGGCACATGCACACACATCTTGCTGATATTAGGCACATACACATACACCTTGCTGATATTAGGTACATACACATAGATAATGCTGATATTAGGCACATGCACACACACCTTGCTGATATTAGGTACATACGGTAAACACACTCACCTAGAGATGTTCAAAACTTCCAAGTTTCCTTCCGTTTTCGGATTTGCTTATCTCTTGGAAATAATCGAAAGATCTAAAAACGGATCATACTTTCGAGGGTTTCGAAAGTATTTTTGAGGGTTACAGAAAGAACTAGGTTATAACCTTGTATGTTTGATAACCCTTGAAAATACAACCAAAAATATGCGTTTTTTTTTTAGGGTTACTAAAAATAACCCCATACTTTCAGTAACCATCGAAAGTACGTTTGGAAGTTCCAAAATCCGAACGGCCCGCTCGGTTCCAGCAGAACATTTGGATTTTGCATCACACTTGCGAATGCGCATTGCGTACTAAGTCTATTGGGACTGGTTATAGGACGCAGCGGAGGAGCGAGAGATCAGGTATGTTCTCTAACTTTGTTCCCGGCTTCTGCACGTTTTAAGACACAGCTCCTTTACCCCCTGGTCTTCAATAAAACTGAATACAAAATAATTTTACCAGTGGATATACCCTTTAAAGTTTCTAGAAAACATTGTCTCAATAGCCAGAGCACATTCACAAAGATACGAAAGCTGTGTGTCACCTCTCCCTGCTGCTATAAGATTTATGAAATTAACCAGTGGGTACTAGGAGCCAGCTCCCATAATCCTCCCAAGGATTTGCAACCTCATGTACTCTGTCTTGTTAAAAACAGAGCATTTTAATACCCGAATAGAGCTACTTTGTAGAATATCTGTACATGCAATCGATCCCCTCCCAAATCTAATATCAGGTTTGCTTGTGGGTAAATCCCAAAAGGCATTTACTTACAGCGAGAGTTTTACGCCAGCTATTATTGGTTATCGGGAAGCGCAACTATGCAGTTAAAGGGAATATCCACTCAAAAAATTTACTTTCCTTAAAGGAGAACTAAAGTATCCAAATAACATTGTCCCAATAGACAGAACACATTCACAAGGATACAACAAGCTGTTCTAGGGGTCAGCTCCCACAATCCACCTTAGCTAGGTAAACCCCCAGCTTAGTGTCTGTGTACAGGCACATGCTCTGTAGTGCTGAACAGATCAAAACAGTTTCAGCCTTGCTTTCTAGAAGCTAAAAGCCAATCACATTACAGCACAGAGATCCTCCCTCTCCCTGACACAGAACAGGGATTTAAATTTTTTGTTTTCAAACACATTCCTAACAATGATATAATTGTTTACTTTTTATACAAAAAGAAAAGTAATCTTTGCAGTGTATTTCATAGACAGCGTGGATGTAAGAAATGGAATACTAACATTTCAGCAAAATAAAAAAAAATAAAAAGTCTGGGGAATAGAACTTGTACAATTACTCTGTCTTGCAAAAAGCAGAGCTCTTATCTCAAGGCTAACAGAGATACTGTACAGATCACTGGTACATGTAGAACCATTAACTATGAACATAGTCATAACAAAACATAAAGGTAAGCCTGGGGATTTGAACTTGTGACCTACTGATTTGTGTTTTTCTAAACCTGGCGACTTACAAGGTGAGACACCTCTGAATAAGCTGAATATTTAGGTACATTTAGAAGCTTTTTTCTTTGCTTAGAACATAATAGAAACAAAAAAAACAGTAAGTCTGGGGTATTGAACTTGTAAAGTTCTGAATTGTGTATTTTTAAACCTGGTGCCTTACCCGGTGTGCCACAACACTGAATAAGCAGAAAATCCATGTACATTTGGAAGCTTTATCTTTTGATAGGAAAAGAATAATGATAAAAATGGAATATGGAATTCCCTGATAAGACTTTGGAAGCTGCTTGTTACCCTGCAGTTTATTTACCAGCAATTCATACTGACTGGTAACTAAATTGCAGGGTAACAATAAACTTTCAAAGTCTTTTCAGGGATTCCATATTGGTGTATTCTGTATAGAAAATACTTTGTGCATAGAGACAGTGAATACTGGGGGCAGGGGGTGTGGCTCTTTGATGACTTCATGGGCTGTGGGTTGTACTGGCAACAGCATGGAAGCCGTCTTATTTACAGAATCTATTTCTCACATGTACTAAATGCAACTTACTAGAGAAGAATTTTACAATGTATAGGTGTTCTAGGGAGAAAACCTTTTTAGGTTTAAAATATTTAGGTTTAGTTCTCCTTTAATTCGGTTTAATTGAAGAATGGGGTGTAAAGGAGTTATGTCTTACCTCCCGTTCTTCAGTTAAACATAACTATACACCTTGCTGATATTAGGTAAAGGAGTTATGTCTTACCTCCCGTTCTCAGTTAAACATAACTATACACCTTGCTGATATAGGTAAAGGAGTTATGTCTTACCTCCCGTTCTTCAGTAAACTAAATATACACCTTGCTGATATTAGGTAAAGGAGTTATGTCTTACCTCCCGTTCTTCAGTTAAACATAACAACACCTTGCTGATATTAGGTAAAGGAGTTATGTCTTACCTCCCGTTCTTCATATAACATATACACTTTGCTGATATTAGGTAAGGAGTTATGTCTTACCTCCCGTCTTCAGTTAAACATACTATACACCTTGCTGATATTAGGTAAAGGAGTTATGTCTTACCTCGTTCTTCAGTTAAACATAAATATACACACTTGCTGATATTAGGTAAAGGAGTTATGTCTTACCTCCCGTTCTCTTCAGTTAAACATAATATACACCTTGCTGATATTAGGTAAAGGAGTTATGTCTTACCTCCCGTTCTTCAGTTAAACAAAATATACACCTTGCTGATATTAGGTAAAGGAGTTATGTCTTACCTCCCGTTCTTCAGTTAAACAAACTATACACCTTGCTGATATTAGGTAAAGGAGTTATGTCTTACCTCCCGTTCTTCAGTTAAACATAAATATACACCTTGCTGATATTAGGTAAGAGAGTTATGTCTTACCTCCGTTCTTCAGTTAAACATAAATATACACCTTGCTGATATTAGGTAAGGAGTTATGTCTTACCTCCCGTTCTTCAGTTAAACATAACTATACACCTTGCTGATATTAGGTAAAGGAGTTATGTCTTACCTCCCCGTTCTTCAGTAAACTAACTATACACCTTGCTGATATTAGGTAAAGGAGTTATGTCTTACCTCCCTGTTCTTCATTAACATAATATACACCTTGCTGATATTAGGTAAAGGAGTTATGTCTTACCTCCCGTTCTTCAGTTAAACATAATATACACCTTGCTGATATTAGGTAAAGGAGTTATGTCTTACCTCCCGTTCTTCAGTTAAACATAAATATACACCTTGCTGATATTAGGTAAAGGAGTTATGTCTTACCTCCCGTTCTTCAGTTAAACATAACTATACACCTTGCTGATATTAGGTAAAGGAGTTATGTCTTACCTCCCGTTCTTCAGTTAAACATAAATATACACTTTGCTGATATTAGGTAAAGGAGTTATGTCTTACCTCCCGTTCTTCAGTTAAACATATATACACCTTGCGGATATTAGGTAAAGGAGTTATGTCTTACCTCCCGTTCTTCATTAACAATAAATACCCTTGCTATATTAGGTAAGGAATGTCTTACCTCCCGTTCTTCAGTTAAACTAAATATACACCTTTGCTGATATTAGGTAAGGAGTTATGTCTTACCCTCCCGTTCTTCAGTTAAACATAAATATACACCTTGCTGATATTAGGTAAAGGAGTTATGTCTTACCTCCCGTTCTTCAGTTAAACATAAATATACACCTTGCTGATATTAGGTAAAGGAGTTATGTCTTACCTCTCGTTCTTCAGTTAAACATAAATATACACCTTGCTGATATTAGGTAAAGGAGTTATGTCTTACCTCCCGTTCTTCAGTTAAACGATGAGAAGACGGGAGAGAAACCAGCGTACTTACTCGCGATTATGCTCCAGCTCTGCTTCCTCTGACAGTTCCTGACAAACCTTTACAAAGTATGCACATACATGCCCGTTCTTCAATTAAACTGAATTAAGGCAAGTTAATTTATGAGTGGACATTCCCGATAAAGTCACACTAACTGACACTGACACCTCCCCATAAATAAGCATATCTAATACTGGGAACATAATGGGGGGAGGCAGTAAAACAGCTGACTATTTTGTACTGGAGACTTGAACCTTGTTTCTGGTAGTTCTTCTTTAAGGGAATAATTGTTATTTTTTTAAATATAAACCTTGGCAAGACACTAGATGGCAACCTTGTACAAAAACTAAGAAACCTATTCACAGATCATTTAAAGACATGATTAATGATAACTGATTAATGGGAAATTATAACCTTGCCCTTCACCATCCTCTTACCCAGGATGTTGACATCTCCTCCTAAAGCGGTACAAGCTCTGCATACCCATTATTGACTGTAGAATTGAGAAGGAAGCAGAAGATGGAGGGTGAGTATCTCAGTTCAGGAATGCTAGGGAGTATGCTTGTGAAGGTTCTCATTCATCCAGGTCATGGTATATATGTTTTATTCAATTAGATCAACTGGACTTGAAGTTTAGTTCTTGAAGACGTTTCGCTAGTCATCCGACTGGCTTTCTCAATTCAGAATGACTTGTACAGGAATCTTTGGCAATTACGTACCCTGGAAAATCCCAAAAATAGAGGTGGGGGGGGGGGGTTCGACACCAACTGTCTGCCATGTACAATGCTGTTTTGACACCTTACTCTGGGCGTTCCTATAACACCTCTTAGCCACTATCTAACTAGTGTTAACTAGTGTTAATCACGCCCTTAACACTTGGCTGTGATATGCTAATTGGGATTTTCCAGGGTACATAATTGCCACAGATTCTTGTACAAGTCATTCTGAATTGAGAAAGCCAGTCGGATGACTAGCGAAACATCTTCAAGAACTAAACTTCAAGTCCAGTTGATCTAATTGAATACAACAGATAATGCTAGGGAGGTAAGTAAGGTTTGCTAAGGCTGCGGCCACACTACACTAGAACTAAGTTTTTTAAAGTTTTTTAGGGGTTTTTTCTTGGGGGGGGTTGCAAAGGAGATCTTCATACTATTTTAAATGTACCATGCTCTATGTTGCTGTGTTTAAAGAATATATAAAGCACATAATAAAAATAACCTTACTAAGAAAATCAGTTTGACACAGGGGAACATTTTTATTGTAGCAATATATTATATTGTATGATCTCCTATTAGCATAGAAGCCATTACTCCAAACATTACTGGGTTTATAAATAAGCCTCTATCAGGCCTATGTAATAAAAGTTCTTATCGTTAAAGGGTATCTCCACTCAAAAAAAATTTGGGCCATTTAGATTTATTAATGTGTCTTACCTCCCGTTCTTAATAAATCAATCAGAGCCAGGAGAGAAGGCAGCGAACTAACCCAATCGTTCGCTCCCCCAGAGCGTAGTCTGACAGGTCACAACAGACTCTGTCTTCTATGCGCAAGTACGATGCGTATGCGCATAGATGACTCCTGGCTCTCCTGGCTCCTGATCGATTTACTGAAGAACGGGAGGTAAGACACAGCTCCTTTACCTCCCATTCTTCAATAAATCTAAGGGCTAGAACACACTTACGCATTTTTTGCACGTTTGAGCATGTGTTTTGTGCTCGCGATTGCGCATTCAATTTGGATAAAATGTGAATGTGATTTACAATGCGCATGCGGTTGTGCATACCTTTCAATTTTTGGTAATGCATGCATTCATCCTTTTTGGTGCGTTAACACATTTCCATAGCGGAAAACGGCAAAATCACATGCGCAAAACACACACGCAAATGCACAAGAATCACGCACACAATGGCATGCGATAACGCGCATGACTCTGTGCGCAATTCCTGCGCTTTGCAGTGTGGCCTCAGTCTTAATGGCTCAACTTTAGTTTTTAAGTATAGATACCATTAAAAATACATATATACTCGAGTATATACAACCTGAGTATAAACCGAGATACCTATTTTTACTTGTTTTTTCCTTTTAAAGTACCGGTAATAAATAATGGTAATAATTATGGTAATAAATGGTAATAATTATGGTAAAAAAATAATTATGGTAATAATAATAATAATGATGGTAATAAATGCATTTAATACAGTGCCACCCAGCCCCCCTTTCCCCCCTACCCACCCACTGCATAAAGTAGGTAGACTTAATAGCCCCCCCTAAACATAAGAAGATGCTCCTTACTAACTGAGGGCTGAGGTTTTAGCTAAGGGCTGCCAGGTTCTGGGAGTGTGTACCTTGAAGGCTCCTCCATCTTCAAAGCCTTGTGAGGATACGCTGATTATGTAAGCGGGCGCGGGACATGCGTAACTTACATGCCCAACGTGCCCATGACACTGACTGCTCCGTTGCTCGTCTCTCCGGTCTCCTTCTTGCTCCCGATCTCCTTCTGGCTAAAATCCTTCTCCATGCCGCAAATTGAGGTACAGTCTGGTGACTACCATTCTCCTTGCTGCAGATTGAGGTACAGCTTTACTGGACTTTTTTGACTGATCGCCTGCTTCATTTTTCATATGACCAGAGTATAAACTGAGGACAGCTTTTTAAGGTATTTTTAAACCTAAAAATCTTATACTCGAGTACATACGGCAGTGCTAATTTTGCCCCAACCAATAAGAGGTTATTTACCATTTCAAAGATTGCATTTGATTGGTTAGGGCAAAGTTAGCACCATTTTTAACAATTAGAGCTTTTATTACATAGACCTGTATGTTTCTTATTGAGCTGTTAGTAGTATAAAGCCAGTAAGTTGTACATAATCCACTAGGTGGTGCTGGTATGATATGTGTTTACATGCAGAATAAAACAGGCCTTTAAACACCATATCACAGGATCTGAGTGCCCAGATAACATATAAAAAAAACTTACCTCTGTAAAATCAACATTACCTTCCTGTTGTGAAAAAATTACAGAAATAGTTTTAAACTGATTCAGAGTATGATTAAAAAAAGTAACCGATATAACAGGAAGAACTGAAGAGAATCCGAGATTCTTCATTGAATATCAACATTGTTTGACGCTCAGGATTGTTCCGGGTTACATCACAATGCTGAAAGTTTTTAAAGGCAAAGCTATTAACTTATCAGTGATCTGATCCATTTCTAAAGTAAATCATTGCTGGGACCCTTGTTGAAATGACACTGCCTAGGGATGTAAATTTAATGTTATGTATATTATATCATATATTATTTGTAATTATATACATCCAAACTGTTATGTTTATAATGTTTATACTGTTATTGGTAGCTCCGGCCCGTGGTAGGGACCGGAGCGTCTGACCTGGGGCGGGACACGTGACGTCATTACGTGAGGCCGGATTGGCCGCGGCCGTTCTCATGGGAGGTGGGAAGATGACGTCAGAGCTGACGTCTTCAAAATTTTAAAGGGGGCAGGCCACGAGGCTCAGGCGCCATTTTGTTGAGTGCTGGCAGGGAGAAGGATCTTCTCCTGCTCAGAGTGACACAACAGCGGCAAAAAATACTGAAATAAGCCATGGAGAAGGCAAAGCAAATGCTGAATAGGGTAATGGAGAGGGTCAATATGGAGGTGGCAGGGTTGGCTACAGGAGATGTTGGAGCAGGGTTCACCGGCTGGGAGGTTAGGGCTAGGCCCAATACCAGATCTACTAGCCAGCTGGTTGGCAGACCTGTCCAATGCCCCACTGCCCCACCGCCCCCCGTACGCTTGAGCCCCAGTCCCCCACACACCTATCAAGAGCGGCTACCCCTAGGCGCAAGGCAGCTACAACTAAAAGCCTTTAAAACCATTCATCCAGCCCAATTAGCACAGGCTGAAACCCGTCTCAAACCTCTTCCGGTGGTGATGGAGGAGGCCGTGCCCCCCCCCCCCCCGCTGCCGCCAAACCAGAAGCTAGTAGAGGGAGATCAAGGGGCAGGGGAGGCCATGCCCCTTGGTTGCAGAGAACCGCCCACCCAGCTGTCGCAGCAGCATCGGCTGGGGATGTAGCCCGAGACTCTCTGCCTATTGGGCAGGATGAAGCGTCAGATGACGGTGGGCAGGAATTCGTAGACGCTAGGTCCACCATCAGAGGGATCACCCCAGTGCCAACCAGGCTGAGGGATGTAGAGGAGAGAAGGGGTTCAGAGTCAGAAGCCCCCCCGAACCTCCCCTAGAAGGGAGAGAAGTAGCCACAAGAGCAGGAGGAGGAGGGGCAGATCCAGGAGGAGGAGGGGCAGATCCAGGGCCTCATACTCTTCAACGCCTGACAGGAGCAGGAGGTCTTCAGTAGCCCCACCTGAAAGAGATCTTAGGGAGGACGTAGCTGCCGCACGTGAGGGGTCCAGCACTCAGCAGCTGATACCGGAAGGGCCCGGAGGGGCATCTACCAGTGCAGTCCCTTCTTCAGGAGACGGTGAGTTCACTTGTGCTTGGGGTACTGCAAGTGGGAGTGAGCTGGTGCAGGTTTTGCGGGTCTTAATAGGCAAGATCAACACCATGCCATCTGGCTCGACAGCGAGTCCAGTCCCAGGGGACTGTGTCGGGGGGGTTCCATCAGTTGAGGCGCTGAAGGAAACCTATTTTTGTGGGGTTAGCCCCTTGGGGGTTCACCTGTCGGGGGACATAAAGGAAAAGATTTGGAAGAAGGAATACATTGATATATTGTCCCTGGTAACAACCAACATGGTGACAGTCAACAAGGAGTTGGCCAAAACTGAGAAGGGAGAGAAAAAACCCAAGGTTGCAAAGACCTTCGGTAACTGGCTTCAAGCCTTTTGTGTACTGGCTGGGGTTATCGTCCAGAAATCGCCTCAAAAATGCTCCGAATTATTTGTGTATCTGGACATGATATTCGGAGCATATAAAACACAAGGGGGCTCTGCCTGGCGTCAGTATGATGAGGAGTTTAGGAGACGTCTGGCGGTTAGACCGGAAATGGGGTGGGACATGAAAGCCATGGATTCTTGGTTAAGAATCATGCTGGCCCACCGGGCTCCAGCAGGGCCCACCACCGGTCAAAGCAGCCTACCGGCCACGAGTAATTTTCAGGCCTCAGGAGCCAAAAAAGCCCATTCCTGCTGGCTATTTAACGAAGGTAACTGCAAGTTCGGTTTGGCTTGTAGATTTGAGCACGAATGCTCCTTTTGCGGTGGGGGTGGTCACTCCACCGCTAAATGTTTTCGCAAAACCCGCCCTTCCGCGAAAAGAGGAGGGGGTAGTAGGTCAGCAGATGCCGGTGACCGCAGAGGCAATGGAGCCCTGGTTATGAATCTACCCGGAGAGAGCAGCAGCAGGGCTCATCAGGGAGAGATTTAGGCATGGTTTCAAGATCCCCTTTTGTTTTTCTGAGTTTCCCAAGTTTGCCCAAAATTTTAAATTGGTCAAGGAAGCACTCGAATCGGCTAGGAAAAAAGTCATGAATGAGGTTAGGCTAGGTCGTATAGCTGGCCCGTTTTCCGAGCTGCCGTTTTACAATCTAAGGGTTTCTCCCCTGGGGTTGGTAACGAATAAAGAGAGTGGAAAATTTTGGTTAATACATCACCTATCATACCCAAAGGGCAACTCGGTGAACAATGGCATTTCAAAAGAGGACTCTTCGGTATTGTATGTATCGTTTGACAGGGCGAACCACTTGGTAAGGAGAGGGGCCTTACTGGCCAAATCGGATATAGAAGCAGCGTTGTGGTTACTACCAATTCATCCGAACTGCTTTCACTAGTTGGGTTGCCAGTTAGATGGTAAATACTATTAGGATAAATGCCTCCCCATGGGATGCACTATATCTTGTTCCCTATTTGAGGTTTTTAGCTCCTTTCTGGAATGGGCTATATCCTATGTTTGTTGGCCCGGGAAACTCAGCACAATGTTCCTTTTTGTTAAGTTCATTTAGATTTCTAATGAAAAAAATTAGGGTTCCCTTATCTGAAGAAAAAACGGTCGGTCCAATGACAGTCCTATCCTTTCTATGAATCGAGATAGACACAGTTAAAATGGAATCTAGGCTCCCAGCAGGTAAAGTCCAGGACATGCTAGATGTGATTTCAACGTTCACCCAGGTGAAAAAAGTTACACTCAGTTACAATCAGTATTGGGTTCATTGAATTTTGCACGTAGAGTCATGCCCATGTGTAGAGTTTTCTCCAGAAGACTATCTTGGCTTTCTGTGGGGTTCCATCACCTCACTATCATATCAGGATCACTAGGGAGTTGATTTAATAATCTGGCAGAAATTCCTGTCCACAGGTTGGGGCGCTGGTGATCCAACTGTGTGGCACGATACATCCGTCCCGAACTGGCTATTAATTGAATTTTCTTTTTTAAGTGCACGCCAACATTCTGTCTGGCTAATAGGGCACTCCTATCTTTTCTGGGCGGCTCAAAGAGCAGATGTGTGACCTGGAGGACACAATCTGGGTTTCCAAGCATCCTCACTGTACTGGAAAGGGATTAGGGGTCTGGCTTGGTGGCAAGTACTAGTTGAGGTGGTACAGATTAGTAGGGCTGACCCAGGTCCCACAGTGTTAGTAATACATGTTGCAGGCAACGGCATCTGTCTAAATCAGTTGTCGGATCTGTTATTCCTAATGAAGGCAGATTTTCAGCGCTTTCGCTCCTTCTTCAAGGAGGTAGTGATAGTTTGGTCAGAGGTCGTTCCCAGGGTGCAGTGGCAAAGGGCAAGAGATCAAGGAACCATGGAAAAAGCTAGGAGAATCCTTAACACTAGGATTCCAGATTGTCAGGTCGCAAAGGTGGGGTGGTCATCAGACATCGCCAGTTGGAGGCGACAATAGGTCTCTCATGAGGCAGGATGGGGTCCACTTAAACAACATTGGACTGGACATTTTTCTAACAGGCCTTCAGGAAGGGATAGAACAGGCACTATACTTGTTGGGTGGCGGATGGAGTTCCGTGTAGGCATACAGCAACTCCTTGGTGGCGGATGCATCCTTGCGAAGGTTATGTTTTGAGCCGTTATATGCCCTCTGGGGATCCAGAGGCTTGGCATTTAGCATTGGCTATGGCTCGGGGACTTATTGGTTAATTAACATGCAAGGATGCATAAATTATGATTTGAATAATTAAAATTGATCACATGTTGTAATGTGTCAATAATAAAAGCTGTGGCCTTATGTTTTCACCCAACCAGTGTGTCTGACTGTTCATTTTATAACAAAGAAGTAATTTACATGTAAAGTGTTTAATTTTCCTGTAGGCAGCCGTAGCTCCAGCCCATGGTCAACCTACCCATGTAGTGGATTTCTGTGGGAGGAACTGTACTATTATAGCTTTATAATTTTACAGTTTCAGGAAACCAGAAGCCACAAAGGGGTAGGTTATAATAAATAATGCACCCCGAACTGTAAATTAAAGGGATATTAGAAGTCACCTTGGAATTACATGCCCTGTATAAAAGGTACTTGGCCTGCGGCCTCGTGCTTTTATATGGACACGTAACTCCTCTGTGACCTCTAATATCCTTATCATTTACAGTTGGGGGTGCATTATCCACTATATAATCAGCAAGCTACTACGTTTGTAGTATGTAATATCTCAGAATGTAAACTTTCTTTTATGCTTGTCAATTAATGCTTATAGCACAGAGGACAGTAGCTGTACTAAATGGGCAAATTGACATGTTTAGGCATGGATTTACCATTAGGCACGTGCCTAGGGGCGCCTGAGGTTGGAGGGGCGGCTGTAAATATCCCCCCACCCCTCTACCCCCTATATAGTCTATTTCCTTCCCCAAAAAGATAAAATGGGTCTGGGTTTAGGAGTGGGGGTCTGGGTTTAGGGGTGGGGCTAAACAAAGCTTTTTGTACCTGGCTCCTGAGGTATAAATCCATCTCTGGATATGTTATATGAAATTTTATATGAAGGTAACAACACCTATTTTTGATGTTGTGTGGCCTCTTTCTCTGCCTATGTGAACAAATTTACATGTGCCCTCAAACTTTTTTTAACACTTTCCCCTGTCACCTGACCTCAGCAGGGGGCTCAGCAAGTTGCTGCTAGGGAGAATTAGGGCAGCATATCAATCTCCTAGGTACCAGAACAGGGGCCCAGGGGGATTCTGGGCATCTGTAAACCCCCCCCCCCCAATAAGCCCTGTGTAGGTTGTGTACTACAGGGGGCTAGCCCTCCCCACGAGATTGGAGGCCGAGTCCATTAGTTGGTATAGTGGAGACCATAGCTGCCTTCCAAGCATTTGATCTAGGTTTTATTCTCAGTCAATGCAAATGTTTTCCTAGACTGTAAGCTCTTTAGGGTAGGGACCTCACTCCACGGCACACCACACATATAATATCTATTCATACTAATTTATAAATATGTAATTTTTTCTATTTTTTGTAATGTACAGCACTTCGTACCCACCTGGCTCTTAATAAATGATCATACATACATTAGGTTGAGAGTCGTTGCACCCTGTCCTACCAAATTGTAAAAAAAAGCATATTAAGCAAATTTGTTTCATTTTTAGAGTATTAGTATTCCCTGCTTCAACCTCTCAATGATCTACACATGTTCGTATGTAGGAAACAAGCCCCAGCTAAATGACAGCCGAACAGTCACTTTGGCAGAAAATTGCATATATGTGGCACGTCACATTGGCATTGTTCTTTCCAGCAGGATGGATCCCCAGTGACGCCAACAGAAGCAGACACACGTATGATTGTCGGCCAAGGCAGATGTTCTTTCATTGTTAATCAGCTAATTCTGCACAATCATACATCTGCACATACTTTTAAGCTGGGAACACACCTGGAAATGTTTTTGATCAGCCCGCAAAATTGCGTAGTGTGTACCCAGCCTAAGGTTTCATTCACACTGTAGAGCGATTTGGTGTGATTTCCTGTGGGCACCGTTCACACCTGCGATACAGTGCGTTGTGTGCAATGCACTGCATGCAGCAGTTTTGTGCATTAACGCAGAGTGGTGCCTTTGAAAATAATGGCTGACGCTATGCGTTAACGCAGCGGAACATCACACTAAATCACTAGCAACGCACAGTGTGAACAAAGCCTTAGTCTCACTATCTGACCTTAATGAAAATATTGATATACTTAATTTCCCTGCCTGACTTCTACTTTTAACAATATTTTTTATTTAGTTTTACAGGTCGGTCAGTTGGAGGTACAATATCAGTGCTAAAGCTGACAGCTTGTATATTGAGCATATGTTGGCCAATACTGTATGTACCAGGTCTACGACTGTTAAATCATCATAAATCCGTAATCATCTTGGCTGAGTTTTCTATGAAAATACTAATCCAAGAGGTGGAGTTTGGGGAAAGTTTCAGTTGGGAATGTGGCAGACTTGGTTAGGGCACCACAATGGCTAGAACTGGATATATTAATGTATTATCCATAATCATCTGTGGCTATTTCCAGAAAGAAAATGAAGCTGTGACAGCAGTCATTGATTCCACAAGAAAATGGAGGGATCTGAAAAACTTTTTCAAAAATCCACTTACTTAAGTAGCAGTTGTTATTTGGTTCCTAATAATTTTTATTCATAATCTATGCTTCTGTCCAAAGACCTGAAGAAATCCACTGTCATACCAGCACCTTCCTGTCAAAAAAATCCTTCAGTGGAGGGACCATAAAGTGTATTTTGCAGCTTGTCTGCAACCAACATGGGGATGGGAGGAGAACGCGATCAGGTGGCAGTGACAGAAACCAATAGAATTTCTTCACTATTTTGTGATTTCAGGTAAGAGGCACATTAATCTAATAGAGGATCATGGAATCCATTCAAGCTCATTAACTCTTTACCTTCCTTTCAAACAAACAAACAAGTGTTTATTTTCCTAATCTGCACTAATCTTGCCAAATTACGATACATATAAATTTACAATAAATTTAATCTACAGAGAAGCATTTACAATATTCTACCTAGTAGACTCTGAAACAGATGGTAGCGTGGATGTTCCTAACATAAATCCTAGGCATAATAAACTCCTCTTCAGTGGTGGGCTATATTAAGGACGTTGTGCTGTTTGAATGAGCCAAGAGCTGTGGGTTAGTACAGAATAAGTTACATGTGATGATTTTATGTCTGGGGCCCCTACTACAAGATATAGGCTTCTTTGAAGGCATGAACATTTTATTTTCACTTTGTAATGATCTTGATATATCAGTGTGTGACTTGCCAATGGGGAGCAATGTGGGCCCCCCTAGATGCATTTCTCTATCTTCTGTTTTGGCAGTCACCATTTTTGCTGCGGATGACATATGGTGCGATTGTGGACTAATATTAACTTGTGCGCAGTGCACACGAGTGCACAGAGACGCATTGCCAAAATGGCCGTATGTTTCTTGTGAGTTGCGGTGGGGCCTCAGCCTTAAGATTTATCAGATATAGAAAGTTGTAGACTGTAGGTAGATGTGGAGCGTTGCAGGTTATTGTTTCCATTCTATTTGTGTTTAAGTTTAGATCTCTTAGCCATTTAAATGGCAACTTACCTTGAACAAGAATTGGGCTGGAAATTATGGAAACATGAAACAAAAATTGTATTTTTATAGCAAAACTGAAATATGAATTAACAACCAAGTGACATGCCTTGCTCAATTGACACGTCAGAAACTGGCAGGGCCAATGGAATTGGTAGTTACCATCAGATGGGGAATCCTCCCTGACACTTCATAGAAGGTTCGAACGATAGTTTGGATCCACAAAGCTAATATGCAGGGATCAATGCTTAAGATGGCCATACACATTAGAGTTTTTAGGAAGATCCCGCCGTGGACCCATCATAATGTGCCGACAGATACCAATGTGATCTATCAGCACATTGTGATGGAAATCGCATGTGTATGGCCACCTTAAGAATGGCTCTTCAGGATAGTAAAAGTAAAGCAGATGAAGGTCCAATGAACATAATGAGAGAAAACCTGAAACAATGAAAATTTTTGTTTTTCAGTTTTTAAGCCATGGAAAGAACTATAGTTAATGATGTGAAATGAAATAGGGGTTGCACAGCCCAGGATCATAGAACAATTATTCCTTTCATAAACACTGTTCCCTAGTGGTTTAAGGACCTTTTGGAATCTGGTGGTATTCTTGAAACAGAACGGGATAATGCACACCGCAAACAGTCCGAATTATTGTGTGTGCAGCGGCACTGTCCCCTTGCCTAGTTAAAGGAATTTTAAAGGTGTGCACTTACCATATTCAGATTTGGATGTATCCTTAACATACACTTCCTGAACACAAATTAGTGTCTCGCCTTCAACAAAAAAGAGACTTATAGCAATGGGACTTAAGTTAGGTACACACAGTACAGATCAGTGAAAGATCTGCATACACACAGTCCCGAGCGTTCTCCCTACAAACATCATAGGGAGACTCGGGACTGTGTGTTTCCATTGGCCGCGCTAGACTCCTCTATAGGGAGTCTAGCGCAGCCGATGGAAATTTTCGGTCTTTCCCGATCAAGCGTTTGGCTGACCCGATCGTTCAGGTACACACAATACTGATACAGCCCCGATACCGTCGGATCGTTAATGTGTGTACCCAGCTTTACATCTGAATAATGTTCAGAGATTCCTAGCGATGGCACAGCTGTACCAGGGGCACGCTTTATAGGCTAGAAACCTGCTGAATTAAACAGACAATTTCTCTGCTGGTTTCAGAATGGAGAGATACAGCTCTATTATCAATTACAGAATTCAGACCGGGACATTTATGTTTGCTTTAGTCGCCATTAAAGTTGGTCAATGGACTGTCAGTTCATTTTCACATCTTTTCTGAAGCAGCTTTGATGGTTTGAAAAACAATTGTATTTCTTCAGAATTATCAGATGTGACAGAATCGTTAGTTTTCTAGTTACATGGTATGAAATGGTATTACTGTAGCCCCCTACCTGGCACGAATTGTCACAGTCCATTGGCCTTCACGCAAAACATTTCTCAGAATCGACGGCTGTTTTTATTACAGTGCTTTGGTACAATACTGTTAAGGTAAATATTTGCACAAAGCTGTGACTGATTTCTGGTTTCTTGAAGTGTAAGATGTCCCATCAGGTAAATAATTTAGATCTTGCTCTCCCAGCACCAGTGCATAACAGTGGTTGATACAAGGTTTATGATTTCTCAGTCCTCTTTGATAATCCATAACTGTCTAGTGCAATTATTTTCTTTGCCCAGTGAGGCAAGGATAAAATGCACAACATGCCTCTCTTAGCTTCTCCCAGGGAAATGTAATTATCCTTGAAGGGTCATATGACAACTTGGTGACCAATCCGACGTTAGTGCGGAAGTCCACTGGGCAATCTCTGTAAGAGTAGAGAATGAAGCTGTTACCAAACAGAAATCTTCAGTTGGGATTCTTATTAATATTTCAATGAGTAACTAAAAACAGCTTGGTGAACTTTAAACAGCTGTGACAGCTAAAACTGCTGTAGAAACCAGGGTTCCTTGTGGAGCAGCGAAATCGGCCAAATGACGAATAAAGAAAAAAACAAAACAAAAATAACAAGATGGGGATACTGCAACAATACACACAACTATGAAAAGGAACCAACAGTTGGATGACCAGCATATAGGTTTGCACATCTTTCTAAACAAGGGAACAATAGGAAAGTGTCTGCAGTATGCCCACATGCTATAGGGCTGATTAGCAATTAGTTCAAATGCAAACCAGTGAAACCTGCAGTGTCCATTCGATCTGATTAGCTTTGCACCATACAGATCATGAAGGTCATGGAAATGTGGTAATAATCATGTTCATTACTGCCTGTGTTCAACAGGTAACATATTACCCCATAGATAAGGGTGGGAAATTTTGGAAATATCCTTGTAGTAATAGTTTAAGGGTACTCCTCTTGTTATGTGCTTTGTAGTGCCACAGGTCAGACACCTCTGGTCTGGTACCCAGTGTTCCCTCTAAGCTGTGCACTGTGAAAACACACAACGCAGTAGGTCTGTGCACATAGGCTGGTGGAATATTAGCACTGCAGTGTGTAGCACTCAAAGTGTAATTTTGTATGCACACAGATTGTCAGGGAAATTCAATAAAAGTTCTTATCGTTTAAAGGGCATGTCCACCCCTAAAACTATAATCCCCCCCACTACTGGCCCCATTGTGTAGCGTAGTTTAATCCTTACCTTACATCCCAGCTCCATCTGGTTCTTTTGCTATCCCCCCCTAAAGTCCAAAAAAACACCCACCAGGAGTACTGCAGAGTCCATATAGGACTCTGCCTCCTGTCTCCCCTTCGGGAGAAATTTGGTATGCGCACAGCAGCCCTTCTCCCCATCCCTTCACCTCCCTCTCCCTCCCGATTTTGATTCCCTCCCCCTAGCGTAATAACCTTTAGATATAATATTCTTCCTGTCCCCCCATCCCCAACCGCTATAGTTTTAAGTTCAGAAAGTGCCCCAAATATTACTTACCTTCCCTCTTTTCTCCGCCGCACTGAACTCCCGGCAGCCGCGTCCGTGATTGGCTGCCGCTCAGTCAATCACAGACGCGACTGCCGGTCCCGCCCCTCTGCTTGCATTTTCTCGCAAGCAGAGGGCTTGGCAGTGTGGCAGAGGAAAGAGGGAAGGAAAGTAATATTTGGGGCACTTTCTGAACTTAAAACTATAGCGGTTGGGGATGGGGGGACAGGGAGAATATTATATTAAAAGATTTTAAGAAGGGTGGACATGCCCTTTAAAATGGTGCTAATTTTGCCCCAACCAGTCAGATCTTATTTAACATTTGTAAGCTTACATCTGATTGGTTGGGGCAAAATTAGCACCATTTTAAACGATAAGAACTTTTATTGAATAACCCTGATTGTGTATTGGTGCATGCAGCATATATAAAATTGCTGATGCCATTACTCAACAATTCTGTAAAATCACCAGAATAATATGAAGTCATGAAGGATTCACGACAGAACTTGAACAATGTTTTTTTTTTTCCTTTTTACAATGGAATTATAATCTACAGATTTTTCACCATACATGGAGTTATTTACTGTCTGTGGATATGTTGAACACTAAACCTAAAAACACACTGGGTAATCCCCCAACAGGCCAAACGAACAGGCCAGGTGCGGTTTAACCACTTGTGAAAGGCCCGTTTTAGTTTTCATGATTTATTCTCATTGATGGAAAATATTACACTTTTTTCTCGTCAGAACTGAGAGTTCAGCTAACAACCTGTGGATCTCGATGGTCTCTGAAGTCTACTTTGTCACATGGTAGTTTACATTTATAGAGATTTACAGCAATTCCTTAGTAAAAATAGAGATGGACAAACTTACTGAAGTTCAGTTTGTTTTGGAACTGAAGTTCAGTTTGGAAGTTCAGAAGCGAAGCCATTAAAGTCAATGAGAAGCTAATAGTTCTAAAAGTTTGGACCAATAACAGATACAATATCAATGGTAACTTACTGTAAATGGCTGTGGCACCTGGGAAATGGTCTAGGGAACACGTACATATCACCAAAACTGTTTAAATACTTATTTCCCCATGATTGAGCAATTGTCAGGTTTGCGCAAGCTACATTCAAGGATTACAGACAATTCGAGGGTTATTGAACGTTACTTTCGAGGGTTACAGAAAATGAACATTACATTCGAGGGTTATCGAAATTGAACGATACATTCGAGGGTTACAGAAAATAGAACTATGAGCAATTGTCAGGTTTGCGCAAGCTACATTCAAGGATTACGGACAATTTGAGGGTTATTGAATGTTACTTTCGAGGGTTAAAGAAAATGAACATTACATTCGAGGGTTATCGAAATTGAACAATACTTTCGAGGGTTACTGAAAGTCGAAGGGTTATTGAAAATTTGAAAATGAACATTACATTCGAGGGTTACTATAAGTCGAAGGCTACATTCCAGGGTTATAGAAAATGAACATTACATTCGAGGGTTATCAAAATTGAATGATACATACGAGGGTTACTATAAGTCGAAGGCTACATTCAAGGGTTAGCGAAAACAACATTACATTGGAGGGTTACTGAACAATACATTCAAGGGTTAGTGACCGGTCTGTAAATTCGATAATTATCGAAAATACAGCCGCGAGTTCAGAAAACCAAACTAGTTCGGGTTTGAGTTCGGGTCCATCACAATTTAAATAGTAGTAAATAAATACTCTCATATACCACAAATATATAAATATAAATAACCTGTAATAAACAATAATAAACATTTCTATATAAATTACATCTATAAAAGTGTATTGACATGAACTTACTGCTTCAGACCAAGTGCCATTGTTACTATAAATAAAACTTACTAATGGAATGTGAATATGGTAAACAGCTTGTAAAGGACAGATTTCTCCAATGTAATTAGTAAAGGATTCTGCCACCCATGAATAAAAGAAACAGTAATAGGCTATAAGTGGCAATTAGTAGCTTTTGTCCTTTACCTGCATAGTCTTCTGCTCGTTTGTGAAAATTATTAAGCTTACATTATAAAAAACTAGCAACCCTCCTATTCTATTCAGAATCGTGCCTGCAACGGGCAAACCCCCCCCCACACTTCCCACGGCTCGCCCCCCCCCTGCAAATCACGCACCTCCATTCCACCCACAGCGGGCTTCCCAGACCCACCTGTGGGCCTTGGTTAGATGATGTAATATGGCCATGGCAAGCAGGTGGGTCCAGCATCCATGCATATCGACAACCTTCTTTTAGTATATAGGATACCAGTTTAATATAATGTTATTATGGCAAAAGCCTGTTTACCAGGGTTTAGTTTTCCATTTTTCCATTAATTACATTCAATTAGAAACTTCCTTTTTTTCAAAAGAAAAGTCACTGTCAGTCCACAAAAAGTGACTTGATGATTCACTTTTATAACTTCATCCCCAGGTATGTCAACATGTAGCAACTTGTGGACCTTGCAATGAACAGTGGGAGAGAGGTTCATAATAGAAGAAGTGCTCTTGGTAAAAGACCCAGCCTTTTAGTGGCTGGAAAAAAAAGACATCAAAGCCTTATTTGTTTAACAAGGATTTCTTTTCATATTCTTCTGAAGGTTATTAAAAGCCAAAAGAATAAAAGAGTTATTAGTGCAAGCAGCTGACAAATTATGAAGGCTTTATCTGCAGAGATAATGCACTCTCTCAAGCACCAATTGTTACATATCAGTGTTCCATTTGCTTGTACAATACAGTCTGGTGCTTACCTTAATGCGCTTAGATGAAATTACAAGATACAACTTTGTTAAATAGAGTATTGTTAGCAATTACAGTGAATTTGCTATATATTTATAAGGTCCATTGTGTATAACATTCTGTAATCCCTGTTTAACTATAAGGCCATCGAAATACTAGGGTGTAACTTGTTATTTATATTTTGTAACAAAAGATACATTTTGTAGTTCATCTGTACATTTATACAGTACAAAAAATTA
This sequence comes from Hymenochirus boettgeri, assembly GCA_019447015.1. Classification (NCBI taxonomy): domain Eukaryota; kingdom Metazoa; phylum Chordata; class Amphibia; order Anura; family Pipidae; genus Hymenochirus; species Hymenochirus boettgeri. Next base: position 232,882,640 of record CM033473.1, on the reverse strand, counting down.
GCGCCACTCCCTTAATAATAATAAAAAATAATTATTTGCAGCTACGAATCTCAAACTAAAAGTAACGTCACCAACACCAACCTCTAATACCTGCAAAAGAAGCCACATGCAAAAATTGAAAAGTGACGCTATGATAATTTAAGTGTTTCTGGAATTTAAGTGTTTCTGGAATCCTACATACCGTTATAACCAGAAAATGTACACTTTTTTATTTCACATTTAAAGGCATGATTTGATTATACTCTATGTGAATACGGAAGCATATTAAAAGATACTCAGGGAGATTCAATAAAAGTTCTTATCGTTTAAAATGGTGCTAATTTTGCCCCAACCAATCAGATCTTATTTTAACATTTGTAAGCTAACATCTGATTGGTTGGTGCAAAATTAGCACCATTTTAAACGATAAGAACTTTTATTGAATAACCCTGACTGATATTATCTACATCCTACAGAATCAAATATAAATGTTTATTTAGACCACTGAAAAATAATCTACATATCCACCACACTCGCAATGCAATTCCCTTTCTCTTTAGGCTGGGTAAACACCAGTCTTACAACATTACAACAATGTGTTTATTGTGATGTTTCGGCACATGGTCTGATATTTTTATTCAATTGACTGACAATAAATATTTCAGTCTATCAGTTAGAAATACGGGCGGTAATATTCATTGCAAATGACTGATGATAATCAAACTTTTGTCTAAATTGTAGAAAAGTGCAATTGGACATGTGGGTAAATTCTGTCATATGATTAATGGGCCACATGATCGTTAGTGCTAAAATGTTGGCTTCCTGATTACCAAATGGTTTATTGATCAGAAAACTGTCAGTCTGGAAGATAGGTCAGATATTGGACCATGTGTATCAGGCATGACATTACTTTTCTAAAGTGATTGTAGTATCTGCATCTAAACTAGGAATTTGCCACATAAGCAATGTTCTAAAACAGAAATTGAAGCTATAATAATTGAATGGTGTGACAAACACAATGTGTGACTTTAAAAATCTCTCATGCTGCTAATGTGTGTTAAAGGCCTCTTATGTGTAGGTTCTTCGGCTAAATTAATAGATTGTCTTAATGACTAATGTTTGTAATAGCTTTGGCAACCTAAAAAGGAGTAATCTCTCATTTTTTGTGTGTCTGGAAATAAGGGCCATTAAAATACTTTCTTGAGGTGTGTGTACTTTTTGTAGCTTAAGGTGGAATTTGTGAATAATCTCAATAAGCCAGAAAGATAAAGAGATAAAAAAAACAAGTTTTTTTAAACACTCCAATAATTTTACAAAAAATGGCAAGCTAAAGAAAAGTTTCTTTAAAGATGTCTATCCCCCGATGGGGCCGCCAGAGATTACTCTGGCTAGAAATATTTTTCTGTCTCAGTGTCATGGGTCCTGAAAACTGATTGTGGGACTGCAAGCAAATATGTGTAGAGACACGTAAGTGACTGATTTTAGCAATACGCAGATATATAAACCTGCCCTTTTTATTGCATTCATCAAAATCTGCCCTGTAGTGTATTCTGCCATGTTGGTAATCTTAAATCTAGCCTGAACTACACTGTAAATGCCCGAACTTTCGAAAGTTCGGTCCGTTTTCGAACTCTAGAACTATATGGAAAGTTTGAAAGTTCGAAAGTTCTAAAATGGACCCATTAAAGTCAATGGGAGTTAAATAGTTCGAATGAAATACAATTAAAATATCAATGGTAACTTAATGTAGATGGCTGTGGGACCTGGGAAATGGTCTGGGGAATAACCAGGACTTTCGAAAAATCACTCTCATGCAATGTTTTGGTAAAATAAATGAAATGTGAAGGGGACAGTGTCAACTTACATAAAGCCAGGGCCATATTTAGGCACTAAGGGAATGTAGTTGTATGCCCTGGGTGAAACAACATTACCTGTGCCCCTCTCATTCATCTGTTCCACTCTGCCTGCCAGGAAACATGATTCCTGGCAAACACTGCCTTCTGGTGAGAGTAGAGTTGTTTAGAGTTTTGTTATTGTATCTCTGAGGTTGAGGGTGTACTCCAGTGTCGGTGGCAAGGCAAGCCCTCTGTTCGGGCAAAGGCAAAGTATAAAGGTAATATATCACAATATGCTCTTGGCCCAAAAATTGCTCCCCAGGGAATGTCAAATGAAGTGAAAAGTGGAGAATCAATCGGTCATTTTCATTCATTTCTGGTTCACAGATCTGTCGGAACTCTCAGTCTCGCACTTTGAGGATTTCTGACTTTTTCAGATTTTCCAAACCACATAACTATTTTAGAAAATTTACAAAATTTGTAGAAATTTACAAAATTTTTAATTTTGCAAATTCGAAATTTCTAGAAATTTAAAAAAAATTCTAATATACTACGCAGAGTGCAAAAACAGGAAGCACATGATGTTTGCAGTATGGGACAGCGTTTTATATATAATGTTTTGAAGATTTTGGGTATTTATACGTGATATTTCCCAGGTCTCCAAGCCATTTACAGTAAGTTACCAGCAGATCCTGTCTATCATTTAAAAAAATGTCATGTGTGTACCTAGCTTAAGAGCCCTGCCTAAGTCCAGGGTAGGCTTTCACTCCATAGTAGCTGTATGGAGTCTCTATCTATAATAATAAAATGACAACAGTTCTGCCAAGATGGCAACCAGTTCTTACTTGGTTTAGATCATAGCTAATCAGTGACTGTTGTGTCCAAAGAAGATAAAATCTGTAACAAAGGAGCATTTATTATCTTGAAATAAACATTCAACTGATCTAGGCATTATGTGTCAAAGTTGTACAACATTCATCTTGCTTTATGAATCCTTCTGTTTCCTTTATAAACTACCTCACATAGAACTTCCTCTGGCAATATCTCAATCAATAGGCCATTTCACACCCAGCTCTCAAATGAGCCTTAGCAGAGCTCCATTCCTTCATTCCTTCTTTATTTCTCAAATGAACCATCTTCAAACAGGCAAGACTTGTCATCCAAGCTGATTCTTGACCAAGAGGAACTCATAAATACCTTTATGGGACAATTTATCTGACCCTTCCAGTCTTAACACCATCTGTTCTCTGCACTCCCAAAGAATTATGGCAATAAGGTAATTATGCCCTCAAGGTTTCTCCATTATATACATATACCAAGAGTTTTACTTTTTCTGGCAGTACTACAAGACAAAAAGGAATGGATATATAATGCAGTATGTGAAGTGGTTCCTATTCCTCTTTGTACAATTGACTAAATGCTGGTTTAATTGCTGCACAAAGCACTAGATCAACACCATATCATTCCAGGCTCCAATTGACATGTGTTTGAGGTCACCACCTATTAGGATTTGTGCCAGAAGCCATGCTTCTCTCACACTTATGAATGATCAAATAATTTGGCCATCAGTGTGTGACTAAATCACAAACTATCCACTGTCTACTCCTCAGGCTAAACGTCTAGATCGCATTGTACCAGTCTGTGTTGTCCGTTTTAGACTTTAATCCATGTCTGTGCTGTTCCTATTTGTTTCCAGGTAGTAGGTGATCCTTAAAGACATTAACAAACATTTTCCTGAACAATATAGATTTAACCCACTAAATATCAGTATTTGCAAATTTTTAACTTGTCTTATAAAAACCTGTCAATTCTACATAATATTTATCAAAAATCTGCAGCACACTCATTGAACTGCTAATTTAGTTGACTTACCTCTTGACGTTCCCATGACTTTGAAACTGTCTCACCCACTTATATTCTGATTAATATTATGATCATAATATCGAGTACAAACCATCATTTGGCCAGGAAATGTTGCAGGAAGGTCTGCAGGTACAATGGTCAATGTTACAATCAATATGCCATGCATGTTGTATTGGTGGTATACATCCAGCATTATACTAAAGGACTAAAATCTCTGAAACCAGAGCAGGGCCAAAGTAAAGCTGGCCATACACTAGGCAGACATTAGATGGATTTCAGATATCTATCTAATGTCTAAAGACCACATTTTGCATGCATTGGTTTTTATCTTGAGATGTTCCTATTGACCCATTAATTTTGTGATCTCAAATTGATTGTATGAAAGAACGGCTAGGCGTTTCTAGATACATTGGACATTTATCTTCTGAAAGATTGTACATCTGTCTACTGTCTTACGTAGTGTATGGGTACCTTAAGGTCTATGGGATAGATATATAGTTCAACCCCCGCACTCCTTGTTTACCAGTTAATATGTGTACTTGCTTGGTGCTACTGTGATGCCATGGCCAATGGCTAGTATAAATAGTGGATTAATCAGTTTACGGCGCACATCCAGTCTTAATGTAAACAACAAAATAAACACTTGCTACATTAAGACTGGATGCGCGCCAAGAACTGATTATTCTACTAAGGTCTATGGGAGATGACCCCTGCCAATCTCCTATTCCATGCCTATGATTTGGGAACCTCTTTAGTGTAGAGCGCTTGTGATTTAGTGGTAAATATTTTGGGAACAATATGTACAATATTCTGTTCAATTCACTGGGAATTATATGTACAAGCAGTGTTTATGTATTTACTAGCCCATACTGGGGTAACAAGTGCTTACCCTATATTTACTGTATAATCCCAAAAGGGCTTTCCAGAGAAAGTTGTCAATATCAACTAAATAATGCAGCACCCATTCCCAGCCTCTGGGTGTCTCCAACATGCTTTCCCACCCTCATATGTTTTACTTAGTGGAGAGAAGCTGGGTGTTTAATCTGCTTTATGTGCTGCCGACATATTTAATACATTTTAGAAAGTAGAAATTCAACTTAAAAATCTCCAACTCGTGTAGTAACAAGACCTGAATCAGTCCTTAGCAATTAATCTCCAATCTTTATACAGCACATGTAGATTTTGCATGAGGGTTTCATGACAAGTAATCCGGTGTAATGGCTTCTGTCATTATTCTAACCTGCCATGCAGCCCTGACACAACCAGTTCCCGGAAATGAAATAATTCTGTTGACACCCCACCCTGAATGAAACCTGTTTACTTCATTAACAATAATTATTTTAATAAAATAGTCTTTTAACGAGTTTAACATTAAGAATCATTTTCATCTGTTTTTAGTTAATTAAAATAAATATTCCCTGAGGGATGAGTCAGGTATTTGAAAGGAATGGTTGACTGCATTACGGAATGCATACTACTAAAGGACAAGACACCTTTTAATATACATTGTACACTATGAACCCCTTTAAACTACTAAATACTACTAATGTACATGACAAAGCTATGGAACCCATTTATTCTAAAGCTGGGTACACACATTAACGATAAAGCCCCGATACCGTCGGATCCATCGTTAATGTGTGTACGCTCGTTTCCCGAACGAGCGCGCGGCCGCCAAACGATCAGGTCGGCCGAACGCTCATTCGGGAAAGTCCGAAAATTTCCATCGCCCGCGCTAGACTCCCTATAGGGAGTCTAGCGTGGCCGATGGAAACACACAGTCCCGAGCGTTCTCCCTATATGCAGATCTTTGAAAGATGCAGATCCTGTCTGTCATCTTTCAGAAATCGTTACTGTGTGTACCTAGCTTAAAACTAGCCAGGCCCAAATCTTTTTAAATCATGTTATAATGACACATAGTCTGACTGTATAGACTTTATAAAAAGAAATACAGTATACTGTAGAAAAGAAAAGTGAGTACACCACCAAGTGAAAAATGTCCAAATTATTCTCAATTAGCCAGTCCAGCACCTTTACCCTCAGTTTCCTTTAGTAAGGCAGTGGAGGTGTGTTTGGGGTCGATATCATGTTGGAATACTGGTCTGTGTCCCAATTTCCGAAGGGAGGGGATCATGCTCTGCCTCAGTATATGACAGTACATGTTGGCATTCATGGTTCCCTCAAAGATATTAACCAGGCTTCTAACAATACTGGCAACACTTTGTTTTAATTACTATAATTTCCATTCAGGTAAATATCATCCCAGTAATGGTTACAGAGATTTAGGTGCATTTTACGTCAGCTCAGGATATTATTACATATTATTGTATGTGTAAACGATTAGTTCTAATGTATTAGTCTAGGTAAACACGGAACAATATTTTAAGCCAACTGACCCATATTTGGGTGGGTTGGCCCAAAATATAAGTCATTCTTTAGTCTAAAACTTACAAAAAGACAATCCAACATGCCGGTAAATCAAGGTCAATCAATCTGTCAATCTGTCACACGATCAGTTATGGCCAAATGGCCTCGGCTACTTTCCCTGTGACTGATGCTATTTGGGCCTGGCCGACCGGTCTACATTGGCAAACTAGTGGCCAAGTCATGTGTATCTCACCTAACCGACAATGACAGGGCATATTTGGCTGATTCAGTCAGAAACAAGTAGAATTATTTAAAAATACCTTAGCCCTTAAAATGTTTCTTTAAAGCAATTTTAAATTATTTAATTATTAATAAAAATAATTATATTATTAAGAATATAATGAAGAATAATAATTTCAGAGGTGGCCCTAATAAATAATGAAAGAGAATATTTACATTGGGATTCTAACACTAGAAAAGTGTAAACCTTGTATATCACATCCCATATATCACATTGACCAAACAACACATGGCCGATACAAATTCTGTCAGGATCCAATAAGATTTGCCAATAATCGGCAAGGGGAGAGGGCTGAAAACAACCAACCATGATGCACACAAACTATCGATGTCAGCATCACAATTTGTTAGGACCAATAAAAATTTCCATTGGTCATGATTGACTTTTTCCTTTATGTAGTGTGGGCCAACACAATCAGTCCATGTATACGTATTGGAAAGGGCATGCACTGTATGTGATCATAATCACGTGTGTATGGCTAACCTTAAGGTAAATATTGGTTATAAAGGGGATATTTGAAAGGTTTTATCATTTACCACAAAATAAAACAAACCATTGAAAAGATAAATATTGGAATAAATAAAAACAAATACTAACTAAATACTAGCAGCCAAGATTAAGGGAAAACTAAGGGTCAGATTTACTGAGAGACGCAATCGTCTGTGGAAACTGATGTGGTAATGGCAAGTTCATTGAATAGCTTTAAAAATGGCCTTGATAAGTTTCTAAAACTAAAAATATTGAGAATTACTGGTATTAATGCATATACTGTAGTTCTGGTTGGTACGGGGATACTATATAATATTGAGAATTACTGGTATTAATACATATACTGTAGTTCTGGTTGGTACGGGGATACTATATAATATTGAGAATTACTGGTATTAATACATATACTGTAGTTCTGGTTGATCCAGGGATACTTTCCGTTTGCCGTTTGGAGTCAGGAAAGAATCCCCCCCCCTTTATTTATTTTTTTTGCCTTCCTCTGGATCAACTGTTAGCTAGGGTTAAAAAAGGAGGGTGAATAGGTTGGACTTGATGAACGTATGTCTTTTTTCAACCTCAATTACTGTGTTAATATGTTACAAGGGCCCTTTGGGGCTTAAGGTTTCCCGAAACTCAAACCAGGACCTCCCCTCCCTGGCACTTAAAAGTGCCCTTGTAGCCCTTGGAAGGGACCATGTGGCACTGACAAGTGCCCTTTGGGGCTTAAGGGATCCCGCAGCCTGAACCAAAACCCCCCTCCCCAGCACTTAGAAGTAACCTTAAGACAAGTGCCTTTGTTGGGGGTCCTGCACCTAGAAAACAGGAGGTGTCTATTAACCAATCACTATTGGATTTGGTCCTTCAGCAAACCTATATTAAGGAAGCGGCTTGCGAGTGGAGTGCGGTAAGGTAAGTTCCAGGTCCCCCGAGTGTCCTATTATGCACAGGGAGGTGAGAATACATGTTCTCACCTCCCTGTGAATAATAGAAACGGATGGCACATAGTTATTTTTATGGATTTAGTGTTCCTTTAAGTGAATCCTTGTTGGAAAGGGATCTTGGAGTTTTGGTGGATAACAAGCTTAAATGAAGCAAGCAGTGCCAGGTGGCAACAACAGCCAGAGCCAGCATGGTATTGTCATACATGTTATACAAAGTCATACATATTACATACACAGGTAATACAAAATATGAGTAAACAGAGTGATCAATACCATGATACAATAGGAGAGAAGATCCTGCCCAGAGAGCTTACAGTCTAGAGAATATGGGGTGAGACATAGGGCCCTATTTATAAAAAATCGTTATCGTTATCGTAAAATACCGATCGTTATCGTAAAATAACGACCGGGTTTTACCGATAACGACCGTTATTTACGATAACGGGTTATTTACCGATAACGGTCGTTATTTACCGATAACGACCGTATCGGTAAATAACGACCGTTATCGTAAATACGTCGTTTCGGTAAATAACGACCGGTATTTACCGATAACGGTCGTTATTTACCGATAACGGTAAATAACGACCGTTATCGGTAAATAACGACCGTTATCGGTAAAACCCCGGTCGTTATTTACGATAACGATAACGATTTTTTATAAATAGGGCCCATAAGGTTGTAGGAGTTGGTAGGCTATAAATAGATTGGCAGTGGAGTGTGAAAGGCGGGTTGGATCATATTGGGTAGTAAGATGGGTAATGTTTAGTCCAGTTTATATGCTTGCCTGAAGAGGTGGGGTTTAAGATTATGTTTGACCAATAGAGCATGTCAGAGGACACATGGCCATCCCATTAGACTTGAAAATAAAAGGTTTAGGCTTCAAGTTCGGAAAGGGTTTTTCACTGTGAGAACGGTAAAGCTATGGAACTGTCTTCCAGTGGATGTTGTTATGGCAGGTTCATTGGTCAGTTTCAAAAAACATCTGGATGAGTTTGTGCAAACAAGGAATGTTACAAGTTACTGGTATTGATACATAAAGTAGAGTTGATCCAGGGAAATTTCCGATTGCCAATTGGAGTCAGGAAGGAATTTTTCCCCCCTTCATAAATTTGATGGGTTTTTTTTTTTGCATTCCTCTGGATCAACAGTTAGGCAGGAAATAAGGATATTGCTAGATGGGTTGGACTGGATGGACGTATGTCTTTATTCAACCTCAAATACTATACTATACTATTCGGGAATCCTCGAATGTTCCAAAATCCTCAAACGTTTGAGGATTTTCGAAAATTTCCTCGAACTGTTCTTAAATCCCGAAAAATCTTTTGTGAAATCTATGCACCCTTTGTTGAGATGGAGTTAAAGTTGCGCTAAGCGATAGCTAATCGGTTTGCCTGACTTTAAAGGGCAACTAAAGCCACAGAACAAAACTGAACCAGAAGGCAGAACACTTTGATATAAAACCAGCAATCTGTGTCTTACCTCTCATTTTGATACAGGCTCTGGAAAATTTACCTAAATAACATATGGTTTGTGCTTTACTTCTCAGCATTCTAGTATCAGACAGTTTGGTCAACGACCATTACGTTCTGCACATGCTCAGTCCTTTGCTATGGCACAAACTTGTTACAGTTGGACACACCCATTAATAATATCTAGCCAATCCTTTTACAGGACAGATAAAGCAAGGAAGCATGTGACTGAGGTCAGGAGGTGTGGTCTGACACAGCACATACACACAGATACTTCATCCAGTTCTTAACAGGCTTTGATTTGCTTCAACAGAGTTTACTAAAGTGGCGTTTTATAGTTTATTGGTGGGGTTGTTTTCAGATTCTGGAGTATAAAAATTGGGTTTAGTTCTCCTTTAACTTCATAAAACTGCCCATATAATATTTGGGCCATATATATAGGTGCGGTATCGCTTCGATCGCTATCATAAATCTAAGATAGAGATTGTAATTGTACGATAGCGATCTTAAAGCTATGACCACGATCGTAGACTTATGAATACCATTGTGGTACTTTACCTTTACAGTGAGAACGGTGAAACTGTGGAACTGTGTTCCAACAGATGTGGTAATTGCAAGTTAATTGAGTAGCTTTAAAGGTGGGCTAGATAAGTTTCTAAAACTAGAAAATATTGAGAATTACTGGTATTAATACATATACTGCAGTTTTGGTTGGTACAGGGATACTATATAATATTGAGAATTACTGGTATTAATACATATACTGTAGTTCTGGTTGGTGCGGGGATACTATATAATATTGAGAATTACTGGTATTAATACATATACTGTAGTTCTGGTTGGTACGGGGATACTATATAATATTGAGAATTACTGGTATTAATACATATACTGTAGTTCTGGTTGGTACGGGGATACTATATAATATTGAGAATTACTGGTCCCGCCCCTCTGAGAATTAACGGTCCCGCCCCTCTGCTTGCATTTTTTTTGTGGTGAATTTACAAAGCAACATGGTAAAAAGTAGCATCATTTCACCAACAGGGCATGTTACTGTAAATAAGGTATCATTAAGTGAGGAAACCCCCCCCCCCCAAAAAAAATATTCAAATATCTCCTGTACCCCCCTGCATTTATTTATTTAAAAAAAACAAAAAAACCCAGGACACAGAAGAACCCAAAAATGCATTTACTGCATCTCAGACTTGGCAAGTCTGAATAACTGAAAGTTAATCCATGGGTAACTGAATATACATTCCAATGCTTGGCCTGAATGGAACGGGACATGGATGGGGCCAGCATACACCCAACTCTGGTCTGCAGAGACAAACCTCCAACCGTAGATCGTCCCACCTCACCTGGGACAAGGGTTGGTTTTCTGAGACCGCAGGACAATGCCCCTTATACGAGGGCAGTTGGAGTTATGGTAACATAGTTGTTTGATTGTTAAAGCACAAAAAAAACATGATTAATAATGAGTTTCATGAAGAAATGTGATAGAGTGCACCCATCCATCCCTCACTAATTTGTCTTTAAGGTGTTAAACTGTTTTATGCATGACCTGCTACCTCTGTCTGGGATCTATCCAATAGGAAGTAGCACTTCATGCAGAGGGTGTCTTCAGGTTGATTAAGCCCCAGGCCAGAAGGGGGGTGGAGCAATAACACTACAGTTGTCATTTAATGGGAGAGATCTAAAGGATATCACTCTTTAGCTATGACTAAACAACAACGACCATCTAGAAGAGTTGTAGAACTATGGGTTGCAATCAGGATATTATGCAGATCACAAGGAATGTTGAACTAAAGTTATTTTTAATGTGTTTTTTCCCACTGAAGGAATTGTTCTGTTTTCCTTGTGTAGTCAGCTGTGCACTGTTTCCAGCTGTCATCAGAGCTTGATTGCTGACACCAAAGGAACACGGCACAGGTGTGTTTCTGACAGTTGATCTTACAGTTCCCTTAGAATGGATTAAAATACTCTGAGCACTGTAAGATTTAAAATAATGATTATGATTCTGTACTAATGTCCTTATATCTGTGTACTGTGCCGGACGTTGGATTACAGTCTTAAACTGATCCTACTATACGCATGGCCAATAATAGGCAAATCCTGTCAGATCTGAGGGTTTTTGCTAATTATCGGGCATGTGTGCTGTTGGATCATTGCTGTAATATAAGACATGTAATCTAAGGCCCCAAGCAAGGTAAAAGATTTGAGGGTGGAGATAAACCAGTAAACCTGCCCAACCTGTAACATTTTGTTAAACTAATTCCGCTTTCCCCAGTCCACATTGAAAGCCAATCATAGCAGTACGCTAGGTACAATCATAGTGCATCCCTTTCCCATGTGAGGTTAATGGAGGAGCCATATATCCAATGTGCACAAGATGCTATACAATGTAATACAATGTCATTTGTGGTTTAACCAAGACATTTTTCTCAACCTTTTTATCCTTGAAGAACCCATGAAATAATTTTCTCTGGAAACCCCTACATTAAAATAAATGATCAAAGGGCATGTCCAGCCTTAAATAAACTTTTAATATTCTGGTAGAGGACCCTCCCCCAAACCCATTTTCACAATATTTAGAAATCTCAAAGATGCATCTTAAGAAAATTACCTGACCCGGCCCCTTTACTGCTCGCGGCTGTCAGGAATTGGGTGTGACGTCATATCGCACATAAACTGACAGCTGCAACCAGGAAGTAGCGCGACCAACAGCAGGACGTAAGGTAAGTCCCTTCAGGGGCATCTTTGAGATTTGTAAATATTGAGAAAATGGGGTTTGGGGAGGTCCTCTACGGAAATATTAAACGTTTATTTTAGGCTGGACATGCCCTTTAATTAATTTATTCAAATAAAAAAGCAATAAATAAATCTAACTATTAATATCACTATCACTTGAGGAATCCCTAGCAATCTCTCAGCAGGCCTAGGGCAGCATGGCAGATAAGAAGTGGCATAAAAATCTAAGGACATTGTCCCCTCTTTCTTACAGCTACTGCAGAGCATTACACAGCCATATAAGAAATAGGGAACATTGGCATGAATGGGAACTTACGATTTCAATGTCCTTATTGTCTCATGTTCATTTAATTAACTGCCTGTCCACACTACTAATGACTGATCTCACATACACTAAAGCTGGGTACACACATTAACGATTAAGCCCCGATACCGTCGGATCCGACGGTATCGGGGCTTAATCGTTAAGTGTGTACGTTCGTTTCCCGAACGAGCGCGCGGCCGCCAAACGATCGGGTCGGCCGAACGCTCGTTCGGGAAAGGCCGAAAATTTCCATCGGCCGCGCTAGACTCCTATAGGGAGTCTAGCACGGCCGATGGAAACACACAGTCCCGAGCATTCTCCCTATAGGGAGAACGCTCGGGACTGTGTGTATGCAGATCTTTGAAAGATGGCAGACAGGATCTTGCAGATCCTGTCTGTCATCTTTCAGAAATCTGTACTGTGTGTACCTAGCTTAAGGCTGGGTACACATGGAGGGACTATTTGTCGTCGGCAGGGACAAATGTCCGTCGGTCGTGGCAAATTTGTGAACGATTGACTGTGTGGTCCTATAGGGAACTGCATGATCGATCTGGGTTTTCTGACACATCCAATCGTCCATTCATCTGATACGGACGATCAAGGTTGGTCGCGGTCAACCGCCCCACACCAGGAGATATTTTCGGCCAACCGACCGAAAGTGCCGTGAATTGAAGAATATCTTCTGGTGTGTACCCAGCCTAACTATATATTCAAGGACAGAAAGAAACAGGGATTTACATGGCAGTAGTGTTTTTATTATCATGAGGTTTGCACCTGACCCTTTAATGCTGGACCTGTACTGAATATGTACCATCTATAAGTACTGGAAAGCTGCAACCTAACGGGGAAGAACAAATGACTCGCATAACCAGAGCTGGCTTAAAGATGGCCACAGCTTTATTGACAAGGTAACCAATAACCATTATTTAACAGCCTATGCCAGCTGTCAGGCCTAATCTCGGCCGTTTCACCTTGCCACCCTGAGGGTGGCGAAAACAGCCGAGATTACAGGGGGCTGGGAGGGGATGCCGGGAAAGGATCGCCGCAGGTGGTCGCATTCCTCAGAGGGGCACGGCGGGTGTAACCGCCCCTTCCCAGCAGCCCCCCGCCCCGTACTCTCACAGGGAGGGGGAGGGAAGGGTCCGCTGGGGGGGTGGATGGACCCTCCAGCGGGGGCACGGAAAAGTGCCTTTTGGGGCTTAAGGGGTCCCACAGCTCGAGCTGGGATCCCCCTCTCTGGCCCTATCAGGGCCTTTGTGGTATTTACAAGTGCCCTTGTGGCTCTAACAAGAGCCCTTTGGAGCTTAGGTGTCCCGCAGCTCGAACCGGGACCCCCTTCCCTGGCCCTATCAGGGCCCTTGCGGCACTTACAAATGCCCTTGCGGCCTTTGAGGTTTTAGGGTTCCCGCAGCTCGAACTGGGACCCCCCTCCCCGGCCCTTATAAGGGTCCTTGCAGCACTTACAAGTGCCGCAAGGCGGGGGTCCCGCAGCTCGAACCGGGACCCCCAGTGAGCGGCTCTTAAAAGAGTCCTTTGGCGGCGTCTTCTTTCTTCCAGCCCCTTTGACACCATCTCCCCTGAGGCCGCCGACCACCGAGAGGTACCCCTACGGCCACCAGGGGTACCCCCAGCGGGTGCTGGTGGCCTCAACGAGGCCGATGTTGCTGGCGTCTTGATCCGTTGCAGCATCCAGCGGAGCCGATGTTGCCAGACGCTTCTTTCTTCAGCCATCTACTGCGATGGCTGAAGAAAGAAGCGGCTGGCAAAATCGGCTCCGCTGAGGCTGGCGGTGCCAGCGGGCTCACTGTTGGCCGCAGTGAGCCTGCCTGGCATCGGTGACCTCAATGGGGTTGGTGTCACCAGCCCAAAGACGTCGTGACGGAACAAGACGACGGCAACATCGGCCTTGTTGAGGCCGCCGTCGCCCGCCGAGGTTACCCCTGGTGGCCGCAGGGGAACCTCTTGGGGGTCGAAGTCTCTGCACCTTCCAGGAGGTACAGGCTAGAGATGGCTTAGAACTTGAAGTTAGAGCTGAACTTTCGAATTCCAAACGGACCTGGACTTCTCGAACTATCCCGGCATTAATGTGGCATAAGTGGCATAAAAATCTAAGGACATTGCCCCCTCTTACAAAGTGTATCCCCTTCCCCGCTTTCCCTTACACAAAGCATACTCTGAGGGAGAGAAGCCAATGGGGTATGGGGTCTGTCCGGAGGGGCCAAGCCTGCCTGGCTCCGCAATAATGTTGTCAAACTGAAGTGAATCTACTGCTACTCAATGGTGCTGTTCCTACAAACCCTATCTCCTTCCCCGCTTTCCCTTGCACGAAGCATACTCTGAGGGAGAGAAGCCAATGGGGTATGGGGTCTGTCTGTTGGGTCCAAGCCTGCCTGGCTCCGCAATAATGTTGTCAAATTGCAGTGGGTCTACTGCTACTCAATGGTGCTGTTCCTACAAAGCGTATCCCCTTCCCCGCTTTCCCTTGCACGAAGCATACTCTGAGGGAGAGAAGCCAATGGGGTATGGGAAAAGCCTAAATATGTTTGTAGTCATTTGTAAAGATAAAACACAAAGATTCTTGTTTCGTTCAACTTTTTTAGTAGCAGTAGCACCAGTTTCTTCGGTGCTAATAATAATAATAATAATAATAAATAAACATGGTGCTAAATGCACCTATTTTTTTTTTAATAATAGAATTTGGCGCTTCATACGCTTTATGTCGTTGAGCATGGAGAGCATGCACCTCTCCATGCGCCTCTCCCTGCTCTCCATGCGCCTCACGCACATAAGTAGCTCCTCCATCTGGCACTGGCGTGCTGTTGCTGGCGGCGGTGGTGGTGGAGGGGAAGGGGAGACTGGAGGCCGCACCTGTGGCCTTGGTGGGGGTGCATCTGGCGGTGACCAACCCGCCTCCTCAGCCTCACTGGAAGAAAACGATTCCACATCTGCAAATTTATATATAAAAAAGTAAATTTTAATAATAAATAATAAAAAATATTAATAATGAAAAATGTAAATATTGTGAATATTTTTTGTGTGTACTTGTCCTTTAACTAACTAACACTAACATATGCACTTTGAGTCCTTTAGGAGAAAAGCACTAAAGGCTCGCAATCGTTTGTGGCAGTTTGCAAAATTGCTAAGCGCTATCGCCAATCACAAGTGCTATAAAAGTAATAAGAAAAGTGCAGTAACTTCATATAGTGGTTATACTTAGACAGAGCTTGTCAGAAAGATCTATCATATAGTGGTGCAAAAGGTGCTGTTTTATACAACTCAATCACAGTTAAAATTTAATATATAAATGTGATACTTGCCTTGGACATTCTGCTGTCTGCCTTGGACGTAGGCACGCCACTGCCGCTTTAGATCTGACCACCTCTTTTGGAGTTGCGAGGTGGTCAGATCTATGCGAAACTGCGTCCGCAGTTTCGCCTGAAGGTAGCACATAATGCGCCGCTTGCGCTCCTTAATATTAGGGGTGCCAACTGGCATCCCATCATACCCCCGCCGGGTGAGATAATCCACTAAATAGTTTTGCCATTCAGTGGTGGCCATGTTTCTTTACCTTAAGAATTTCTTAAATTAAGAAATGGTGGAATGACTGCACCCACTTTCCAGGCTCGATTTTAGATCCTGGATTGCATATAGAAGTCAATGGGAAGAAGGGATTATAATCGAATGTCGAAATCGAAAATGTCTATGATACCTAGGCGCAAGCATCGAATCCGCGAGTAAAGGGTCCATTAGAACCTATACGCGAGCATCGAATCTGCGAGTAAAATGTCCATGTTACATCGAACGTTCGAACGTGAGAGCTCGAAAGTAGCGCGTGTGAGAGTAAAATCGATTTTACGAAAGTCCTGGATATTGGAACATGCTCCCCAGACCATTTCCCAGGTCCCACAGCCATTTACATTAAGTTACCATTAATATTTTAGTTGTATTTGACTCGAACTTTTCGAACTATTTGCCTCCCATAGACTTTAATGGGTCCGTTTTCGAACTTTCGAACTTTTTCAATAGTTCGAACGTTCGAAAATGGACCGGACTTTCGAAAGTTCGGCCATCTCTAGTACAGGCCACAGTTGCATCCAAATCCCGCTATAAGCTGCGACTACAAAAGAGTAGAATGTTAACATCAATTATAGCAACAAATTTAAATTAAAGGGCCACCCCTGTAAATAACTTTTGGCACATAGTAGGTTTCCTTCCCCCAGCCCCAACCGCTATTAAAGATTTTGTTAGAAAGTGCCCCAAAACTCTACTTACCTTCCCTCTTTCCTCCGCTGTACTACCCGGCCCTCTGCTTGCATGAAACAGCAAGCAGGGGGCCGGACCGGCAGCCGCTTACCTGATTGGCTGAGAGACAGCAGTGCACATGGCAAACTTCTCCCGTAGGGGAGACAGGAGGCAGAGTCCTATATGGACTATGCTAGGCTCCTGGTGGGCAGTTTTTGGGACTTTGGGGGGGGACGACGACATTACAGGAGAACCATTTGGAGCTGGGATGTGAGGTAAGGATTTTATTACACTACAGAGTGGGGCCAGTATGGAGTTGTTTTTTTTTTTTTATTCTGGTAGTGGTGGGATGGAGAGCTCCACTGCAGTGTTCTTTTAGAAAAAACATGCCCTGTTAAGGTAAGCAGGGATATATATCACTTCTGAATAAACCACTCCTACAGCCCTGCCCTATACAGGACACAAGCTAGAGACCCTAGGGGGATAAGACCCAGCCGCTTACAATAACACTTATACATAACTTGAAAGAACACACAGACAAGTTTATTATGAGTGAAACAAGTTTATTTTCCATTTTAACAATATTCGCCAAGGCCTTTTTGGCCAACTTATATTTCATTGGGCGCCCTTGCAACCTTCATCATTGCTTGATTTTATTAAGCCAGCCGTAGATCAAATCTAGGATGCCAACCTCTGTGTTACCAGAGGGCATGTAACGACTCCCATTAGTTCACTTCCTGCAAGGATGCCCCCACCGCCAAAACACTGTGACTCCAACTTAACCTAACCTGCCAATGGGGAGGGTAGGAGGGGAACGCTGCCTCCTCTGGTCACTGGCAAAGTAGAAAATGGTGCCAGAGACCATGATGAGGGGCTTTATATAGAATTAGTGGATGCCACACTCAATGACGTCACTGCTCCGCGCTGAAATCCCGGCTTTCACGCAAGCCAGTGTGCCCCCTCCACCAAATCCCACTACGCATTGACTGACATCAATATGCCGGCACCACGAGACCCGGAAGAGAGCACACCACTGACGTGCCCGGGAGAGAATATGCTTCCTACCAAGTTCAGTCGCACCGCTGCCTATATGGACAGGCGCTAGGCAAACTTCCCCTATACATATTAATGACAGGTCTGTCAGTAGGCCAAGACCTGCCATGTCCTATTTGTCCCTGTACGGTAACCTGTAACAAAGGAGGCACACGCCAGGAGGCACTTGACAGGTTAAGCCCACCCCTGCCAGATGCAATGTGATGAGAATTATTATGAAAGAGTTGTACAGAAACTAGTTCTACAAGGTTACAGCTGATTTGGTTCAAGCAAACCTGAAAGGGACACTATACTGAAGAAATGACTTTGCCTTATCTTAATCTATAATCGAATACATATACTGTAAGTAGCACTTACTCTGAGTTGCGTTTGTTGCTGCATGCCTTCAATCCAGCACAGATTTTGTTTAGGAGCAGTATAACCCCTCCCTCTTTTGACCACTCCCACTGCCATCTGACCTGACTTTTTCCCCACAAACCAACTGTCAAGCCTGCATACAGCGTACAGCATTCCAACTATCAAAAATGTTACCATTCCAGCTACAGTAAAACTACTCACAGAAGAATAGTTTTTGAGAGCAAGGAACTTGATTGACAGCTGAAATATAAGACGTTTTAGATTGGATATCTAAAGAAATAGGGGGCAGATCAACAAAAAAATGATAGTGGTGGTTGGGAAGAATTATAGTTTCCAGTTATGGTCACTTTAAAATAACCTATTTTTCAGTATAGATGCCCTTGAAACCCACCAAAAACAGCAAAGTAAATGTCATCTATATGTTCTGTATGTGACTTCTAGGTATGCTATTGCTTTTTTCTGTTTGTGAGAAAAAAATCTTTAGGGGCCTAATCTAGATGAGTTTAAAATGTTTGGCCTTCAAAAAAATACTAATAAGACCAATAATATACCTTGTTTAGAGGCTCCTACTGACATCATTTATTGATCCATTCTGCCGGACCTGGTGATCTTCAGCTCACATAGCTTAAAAGTACTGGGAAAGATAAGGCAGTCACGTATTATAAGAAGTACTTTCCTTAAAAGTTTCCAATGGAGCAGGGGAACTGATGTCACCCAAAATGCCACACTGCTCAGAAACTTGGGGGAGCTGGCACATGCTCAGTCAGCTGGGTGGCATGAAACATTCACAGGCAAACAATGTTATTAGTTTTGGATACCTGCTTCGCTTATCCTAGACTATGAGTAGACTGTGAGACTGTGAGTATTAGTAACGTTAGTATGTTCCCTTTTACTGGATGTTGGTTAAAAATGCAAATAACTAACTAGAGGAGTCATCATCGGTCTAATTTATATACAGGCATCCACACTTAATTAAACTAATTACTCCACACACATATGAAGTGCAAAATTCACAACCTGTCACCTTGAATAAATTTGGCTTTGTTTCTGCTGGAGATCAAAATACTTTCAATTTTTTATATATATATATACTGTAAAGATGTAGACTACCATGCAATAATTGAATAATGCATACAGATATACCTTGACTTTCAGCAGGCCATAAGCAAAAACGTAATAAAATTGAATAGGGTTTTGGGGGACTATCAATGCACAGTATGCATCTATGATGGCAAAACAATCAACTTAAGAAGGAATTGTCCACTGAGTATTGGTTATTTGGTAGGTTTCTAACACTAGTATAGTGGCTATATTTTTGCAATGCTAGTATTTACCTGCAGGCAGCCAGAAAGACCCTTACCTCGATTGTATTTCTAATGAAGAGACTATCTGACCAACAGATCTGCCTAGGGGATGTCAATGCTCTGCCAAAGGTTTTTTTTAATGTGTGTGATGGATCACCTGTTGGTATTAACAGTAAGTGTCAGGAAGAGAGTTGGAAAACAAACATAAACTTCCTCCTGCTGTTCATTTACACCTCATTGTCTGGATATATGTGAAATCTTCTAGAAACGAAAGCTTATTTCATAACTACCATAGATTTGTTCACCCATCATTCTACGTTATTTAGCTGTCACAACCAAACAATAAGACATAAGTACAAGGCTAGTTTAACAGTGTAAAACAGGTTTATTACATTTTAACATAACAGCCTCTCACTTTATGTTTATGCGGTTAGACTCATTTACAGATAACATTGACAGGCCTTCTCCATCAAGTAAAATAAAGCAATGCCTATAAATAGTTTGTTCTGTTGAGTCTATGAGTAATGCCCCTGTTCAAGCAAAAATATGACACCAGCAAAGCAAAATACAGAGAAGGGGCAGAGCTCAATGAGTGATAATTAGAAGAGGTCCAGATAAAATACTGCTTGTTTCCATGTCATTGCCCACTGAAGATTCCAATCCATCACAGACATGAATCACCAATTGGCAGACCCCAATTAGCTGATCTCTTAGCAGTGGGGCTATTAATGTAGCTGTGCAGGCTGCTTGTGGGTCTCTCTTCCTTCTAGCTCTCAATTAGCACAGTTGGGCTTTCTGTCCGGCCACTAAACTGCCTGATTTCTATGGAAAGCCTGATTTCTGTGATCAGTATTTAAATGCCACTCACTTTCTAGTTGTAGCCCCAAATCATCAATGGAGAAACAAAACCAGAATCCAATCTGCCATCTGCCTCCATTTAATATGGAATACTATACACTTACCTTTTCTTGGCCCTTTATAAACCGACTCATTTTTTTCAGTTGTGCTAACGATCTTATGATAAATAATAATATACTTACAAACACCATAGCCTAACATATTGTTTCCATTCTTATGGCAGGTTTTACAATATGTAATTGCACTTAGAAGGCGTATTGGAAAAAGTGCTTTAAAGAATGTATTATTATATATACACAGCTGAATGCACCTTTGTTCTGTAGGGTGAGATGGGGGTGGTGACTTATAAAGATTTTTAAAGGTCTGCTAATCTGCTGAACAGAGTAGCTTCCCACACACCGTCTGGGATTGGCCTTGTACTCCTCAGTATTAAAGTTTCATTTATTTAAAGCACATATGAATGTGGGATTTTCATTTTTGCATTATAGAACTTCCCCTAATTCTTTCAGTGGATTGCATGCTCCTCTTTATTTTCCTTTCCTAAGTGGTCCAGAAAATAATTCCTAAAAATACTACACTTGTGCTGATGGACATTTAATACAAAAAAAAGTCTTGATAAAAATAGACACAAGTAAAGATGCCCATACATTAGAACTCACCTCCTGACCGATCCAGTGACATTCAATCAATTCTTAGGAACTGCCTTTCTGGTTCTTCTTAGTGACCAACATATGATCACAAAATGAATGGGACTGGTGGGACCTTGCGCTCGTAAGTTGGTCACAAAGACGAACTGAAACAGCGGTTCCTGAAGAATTGATTGAATGCCATAGGATCGGTTGGCAGGTAAGTTATAATGTATGGGCACCTTGAGAGTCTTATGCTGGTCATACAATTGCCTGTAGTTACATAGTTAATTTTAGGTTAAAAAATAAAACAAAAAAGAAGTCCATCAAGTTCAACCACTCCACAACCCCCACCCCCCAAGCCCCCCAACCCAACAAAAAAAACTGTCTCCTCCATTCAAATGATGCATGTCCCTTAGTACATCAAAATAGACAAGGAAACAACTAAACACATGTGCCCACACCAGCTATAACCCTGGATATTCTGCCTCTCCAGGAAAACATCCAAACCTCCCCTGAATGTGTTCAGAGATTCAAGTAGAGCATTCCACAACCTTACTGCCCTCACAGTGAAAACCCACTAAAATTGCTTAAGCTAAAAAAATAGTTGTACTGAAGTCTAACAGGAGAAGCCTCTAGGCTTTTTTTTACCCCTGTGAGAGAAAAGGTCTCCTGCTAACTGGCTGTAGTTTCCTCTATTATTTTTGTTTTGGATCATCTTATATTCACACAGTAGCACAAATTCTCCATTCCGTTATCAGTTTATTTTAATGTCTCTGAACTCTTTATAATTTATGTGATCCTTTCCGTGGGGTGGTCCCAAGAACTGCACTACTTACTCAAGGTAAGGGCTCTATATAGGCAGAATTAAGTCCTGCACCTTTAACATTATGGTTCTTTGTAAAGATTTTTTTGCTTTAGCAGGCACTGCATGACACAGCTATTGTCCTTTTCTATTGAGTGAACTCCTAAGATTCATACACACCAGCGACGCATGATGTGTCCAAACGTTCGTTTCGGCCGATAATCGGCCCGTGTATAAGCACTTTATTGGGCAAAACGTCCGGGGATCATTGCCTAACCGACCAGGCGGATCTCCAAACGACCGGCCATTTTGGGCGAAAAGGGGCCCATACATGGGCCTATTATCGTCTGAAACGAACGTTCGGAAACATCGTGCATCGGGGGTCGGGACCCACGATCGCACATGTGTACGAGGCTTTACTCTGTGCCATTTAGGCTATAACTAGCATTTATGCTGTTTTTTTCCCAAATTCATAACTTTGCATTTTACAAATTTCGTTTGCCACTTTGGAGCCCAAGGTGAAGTTATCTTGCACTGAGCCTATAGTCCCATACAGTTTGGTATCATCTGTAAACAGAGAGATTGTGTTTGCAATGCCCAACACTCGGCCATTTATAAATAAGTTTAGAAATAGACAAACCCCTGAGGAACACTAATAACAACACTGGTCCAACGTTCCATAGATTCTGGTGACGATCCAGCCCAAATTGATAGTAATGTCAACCCACAAGACATTTCCTACCTTTCCAGGTTGTATAATGCATAATGCCTGACTTTACCCCTGTAATGTTGGTTGCAAATGAATCAGACTGGGCAGTTTTAGAACATCAGAGGAACGTTGCAGGTTTAATTAATGTCTGGGCAGCAATTTTATTTGGGTTTATGTCTGCACTTTGTTATGTCAACACTATTATTACACTGACTACAACCAATTAGTATTTTACCAAGTTCGGTGATCCAGTGGCAATGTAGGTCCCTCCTCCTTATGGCACCACATTACCAGAGCAAAACTTCCTGTGCATGTCAGCAAATCATAACCAAATGCACAGATTCTGGCAGATATACAATTAAAATTCAATCTCTAAAATGAGCAAAAAATTTTTTGTGATTGGCCTTTTCATACCAATGATATTGGTAACCCGCGGGTGCTCTTACACTGTGTTTGGCAAGTTATAGGCATGGGACGTTCTAATGTTTATTTTTGGAAGCACTTGGCCTAAATGATTCACCACGATGTGGTCTGTTCTGTTTGTGTTGTTTTATGAAACAATTGGACAGTCGCCAGTAGAATTAGCTAATTTATTAGTAATTTTATAAATCATAAATAATATTATTACTAATGATAAATGTTAAATATTATCATACAGTTAAAGTTTTTTTGTTGTGCAAATCATAAATTCACTAAGGTTTACCGTACCTTTCACCATGATCTTTCAGATGTGGAATAATTTGGCACAGATAAGGGATATTGCAACAGATTAACGCAAAGACGTATAAAAGAGAATTTCTTTAGGTTTCCTAGTGGCAGATGTAAGAAGGGTTCTGTGTTGTGTTAATGTTCAGGTACATTGGATTATTGGCATCACTGTGTTTGTTTATTCAAGCAGTTAGTGCCAAAATGACCTTCTCGGTGCCAACAGAGTCCAGAAATTCTGTTTGTTTTTCTTAACTTTTTTTGTTTTCCAGTCACTTGACATTCTGGGCTTCCTCGGTTGGGACAACCTTCTGTCTCTCTTGGAAATTTCTCCCTGTGCAGGCAGCATATTGCCTGGGTAGTGGGAGTATTGGTAGGAGGAAGCAAGAAATCTGTGTGTGTCATTTTATCATGCTGAATCCCGCTAACTGCCAAATGTTCCCATGTGGGGTTGTGGTCTCCCTATTGCAGTCATGGCAGCTTGACATGTCCCAAGATGCCACACAGAAAAGATGGATGTGACTCAGCAGTGACAGAATTCTCCTCCCACCACCGGGTTGATATAGAAAGCAAATGTTGCTCCGAAGCAAGGAAAAATGTCACTGCTGCATTCCATGTTTTTATGTAATCTTTTGGCACAGAATCTGCATAGCAAATACTGTGAATGTCACTCAGACAACTGCTTCATTACTTTCCATTAACACAATGTAGTCTCTAGCGATTACAGGTACTTTCATTTCCCAGATTGCTTTTAATGTGTATGTGTTGCTGCCTGTTAAATCTATTTCCAGATGGTCACTAAGAATATATGCTTGCTACACAATCTCTATGCTTATTTTTTGACTGTAGAAAAGGTTTGTGCAAGTGTTTAAGATGGGAAAGTGGAGAGAAAATGTACAAGTGCAGGCAGCACAAGCAGTGTAAAAAGGAGAACCATTCCTATAGCTGTACCAGAGCAGGATTATCCACAAGGCAACCCTAGGCACCTGCCTCTGGGGGCCCAGCTTCAGAAGCAGTAACAAAAAACAGTCTATACAATATATCTAGCAAAAAAAGGGGGCCCTAAATGATGTCACTGCCTTGGGCCCCATATGATCTTAATTCATCTCTGAGCTGTACCCAGGGTGAGGGCCAAAAATTCTAGGGCCAGCCAATGGGAGGACACATTCTGCACCAAGTGTATCCTCCCAATTTGGAGCATTCAAAAAGTCAGCGGACACAGGGAGAGGGCAGGCCTGGAGTGGAGTGAGGAGGGCATTTAGATAAGTGCCCATTCTACAAGCTGTACCCTCAGGGCAAGGACCTATCATTTGAGGTCCTCACCCTGAATGCAGCTAAAAGGAGGGGGGGTATTTTTTCTTAATTTTCCTGTAGGATATTTCCAACAACAAACATACAGATTTAAAGGACAAGTCCACCCTCAAAACTAAAATTTAACCGCACACTGGCCCCACTGTGTAGTGTTTAAAAATCCTTACCTCCAAATGGTTCTCTTGCAGTGTCTGTTCTAAAGTTAAGAAAAGTGAAGAGTAGGAGGTGTCAGTGAGTCATCCGGTCCCAGCTTCCTCTCTGTCCTCTGAGGGGTTTCTGGCATGCGCCCCTTTCCTTCCTATCACCCCTTTCGTCCCTTCCTCCGAATCCCTTCTGTCTGCTGCATCCCCTAGCTATGTAAACTTTTTACTATGTGTAGCTCAACTCATCCTACCCCCAACCATCGATTTTACTTTTGCAAGAAAAACCACAGAAAGATCCTTACAAACCTTTGTTCCCCCGGTGCTCTGAATAGCCGGCAGACGCATCTGTGATTGGCTGCCGGCTAGCCAATCACAGGCATGGCTGCTGGTTGTGCCCCTCTCTGCTGCTTACGGTTAGCAGAGAGCCGGGAACAAAACGCTGGGAAATCGAAGATCTGTAAATATCTTTCTCTGGCAGTTGGGGGTGGGATGGGATAAGCTAGACATGGTAAAAAGTTTAATTTAGGAGTGGAGATACCCTTTAATGATTATTTACCAACACAGGATAGGGGAAGAGCCTGGACTTTTGGCAAAGAGAAAAAAAAGTAGAGTAAACAAAGCTCAATTTTATCTGCTGTGAAGCTTTATCCTGTTTATTGCTATCTGTAATTATTGCTGAATAAAAGATAGGGTTTCATTTAGTGCAAGAATATCAAATTGCTTCAGTTTCCAGTTTCTACTCTTTTCAGTGTCTACAACTCCACCCCTACCCAGTTCCCTGGGGATTAAAAGGGCCCAAAATCAAGAAGGCTGAATGATCAAGGTTGTAGCTTTTAAAGGTTTTTGGAGCTTTTTTAGTGTAATGTGCACATAAATCTAATTTGCTCATCAGGACACTAAGAAAGAAAATCTGCTATAAATAGACATCTAGATCTTTCACCAGTCAACGGTAATCAAATATTTTTGCTTAGTTAAGACATATGGGTGGATAGGAGGTGAAGCGGTGGAGACAGTTTAGGATTAGTTACGCTGGGGTTTTGCTGATGTTACGCTTTTTCCTCTGAAATTAATTTTCAGTCTGACAGGGAAAGAATTACTGACTATTTTCTACTGTTAATAACGGAGGGTGATGGCTCATATGAGCTTAGCACCAATAGCCATTGGCTTATACACTGGGTCTTCTCTGTAGCTGCAGCACAGTAGCAATCGGTGCTCTAATGTTCAGAATAGTATTAAAGTTACAACCATCCATCAGTTTCTCTCTTCCCTTTCTCAGACTTTTACCTTTTGTAAAAAAAGGTTTTGCCCCAGGGCGATGGTGTTTAAGAGGTTTCCCAGTTGTTGTTTATTTTAGGAAATCAGTAAGGGAGATATAGAGTAAAGATACAGTGTAAAATGTAGGGTAAACTGAAACAAAGATGGTCACAGTCCCTCTCAGTTCCTTTACCATATCACAAGCGGAGTATCTTATTATTGATTGTAAATACAGCAAGGCGATCCATCATCATCTCTCAACACCATGCACTATTACTATTACCATCTGGGAAAACATTCTACTGATCTTCTTTCTTCCTTATCTTGGCATTTGTGATCAATGCTGTTAGACAATTCTTTTCAAAAAGGGATTCACTTTTGTCTCTGGTTTGTCAGCTGTCAGTAGGTGTCACACTGAGTCAACCGCATCACTCACCGCACCGGGCCTTAGATCACCTAGACCAGGTGGTCTCCACGTGTTTAAGTAAGTGACGTGCAATATAATAGTAACTCAGTCCCTGAGATGCCCAGACTACCCAATAAAATAATTTTCTAAGGAAAAAAACAGTGTCTGCCCGCAGAGTAGATCAACAAAACATTTTGATTGCCAGATAATTATTAGAACATTCTATTAAAATATTCCTTAGCACCACAGTGAGGAAATGAATTCAAGCTTTATTGTCTTCATTATTATCAGTACAGTTTAGTGGTATAGACTGGACCTTGACATGGGTTTAAAAATAATATTGCAGTATTCCATTCATTTTCTAGATTTGTTTATTGTTGGAAAAAATGAATTAAAACCTTTTTTAATGTTGCCACATTGACTTAAAACTGTAGCCACTCAAGGGCTTTCTGTGTTAAGCAAATTTAATTATAATGTAATTATAGGGGCTCAGAGGATCCAGTGCTTGGACTTTTGGTCACTGTCATTTTTGTCTGTCTGACACCTGGTGATCACGTGATACAGTGGACACTTTATTTTATGGCACAATAAAATTACAACACCAGATCCTGGGAGCCGCTTAATTTATAATGGTATTTACTGTGCAATAGTGGCCCACAGTAAAAAGGGAACATGATGGTATAAAGTGTACAGAAGGTTCCCACATAGATCACACTGCATTGATCCAGGTGTTACATAGTGCAAATCATAAAGTACAACGAGGCTTGGTCTCTCCCAGGTAGTCAAGTTAACTTCCTGTCCTATAAACAAAAGTATTTCTTAATTATCCACTGCATTCCGCCGTTATCCCTAACATTGCACCAGAATAGCAACATATAGCAGGATATAGTACTATGCCTTGACAGCTCTCACTGATTATTAACTACCACGTATTTGACTGACAATCCCCCCTAACTGACACCTTGTTGGTGAAACAGCCCAATGCTGACAGAGATAATATATTAGATATTTTATAGGTTTAGCAGACTATTGACAGTCTCTTTTCCAGCAATTGAACTGTCCACAATAAACATGCTGCCTCTGACTTCCTGAAAAAAAACCTGCTTTTGTGCTGGGGCTGCCTGCATTATCAGTCATTCAGATTTGCCTGTCACATTCGTCTTAGTAGTGTCGAGTGTTTACTTCACAAAACATATGGAAAAAGACCACAGAAAGTATTTGCTTTCCTTTAATGACATCAGTCTTTCAGCTGCTGGGAGACAGTTTAGGACAGTTGCACATGATTGGAGGAATCTTTGAAAAGAAAGAAATCTCAAGGTAAACCTGACCTCGTACACACGCTGGCTAATTTTCGTACGATGTAGACGACGAACGTTCAATGACATTATCGTTAATCCTCATAATTGAAACGACATCTGTACACACAGCAACAATAGTCACCACGATAGTCGTTAGATGTAGACGTTGTACGTAACGTTCGTATCATTGCGCAATTCCGAAAAGCAGCGCATGCTCCTTTTATATATTTTTTTGTAGAACGATAACAATGTGCCGACCATGTACAAATATACGATAATTGGCAGAACAAATCCGCCAGGCTGATCGTCGGAAAAAGCCGACAATAGACTACGGTCGTTAGTCTTTGACGATCATTGATGCTATATTTTCGTACAAATATTGTGTGATTGCTCATTGGTTGCACCGTTCGTCAATTATCCAATGTGTGTATGAAGCTTTATACTTCATGATTTGTCGTCCTGATCCATCATCCCCAACCAACTGTTGGCCATTAGCGAGTGGTCAGCAGGAACATAGCACAGTCGGCCATCCTATCGCCTATTCATCCAATCGACTGTTAGAATGAAATATCTTTGATGCAGTCGAAAAATTGCATGGTGTTTGCACTGCCTTAAGGTGCCCATACATTAGAACTCACCTCTCGACCGATCCCACGATATTCAATAAATTCTTCAGGAACCGCCTTTCCCGTCCTTCTTTCCGACCAACATGTGATGAAATCACAAAATGAATGGAATTTGTGATCGCATGTCAGTTGCAATGAAGAACAGGAAAGGTGGTTCCAGCAGAACCAGTCTAATGTCATGTGATCGTCCCAGGTCGGGTAAGTAAAATCGTCCTAATGAATGGCCACCTTAAGTTTGTAGTAATAGTTTGTATGGCTAACTTTACCTTCTAACAGTCCCTTCATTTTCATGTGACTTTAGGACAACTGCCTTACCCAATCATATTGTGGTAGACATTCTATAGCGAAATGATTGTACCAGGACTGGAAACATCACAGGAACATCAGGAGGTAAAACTCTCCTTTAGACTCCTTTTTAGACAATTGAATGTCAAATCTTTTAAATGTCTGATCTGTGTATAACCAGCTTAATCCTATATTTAATGGGTATCTAAGGTAAAAAATAAAGTTCTAAACCGAAACTACCGGTATGTCTGATTCTGGCCATATTTTTTAACCTACATTATCGGAAACTTCCAATAACGCAGGTTATTGTAAAAGTGCGGCCATACATTGACTTTTGCCTGTATAATACTATGTGTAAATGTATGATTGCTATTGCAACTTTACCAATGCAAACGTAAAAGTACAATTGCTGTTGTTAACTGTTAAAGGTGCGGTTTAGCAATAGCACGCCTTTATAAATACAGCCCTCTGGCAGCTTTATTTAAGTCTAGAAACATCCCTATTAATTTAAAATAGAACTGCTGACAACGTAAAGTTAAGTCAATGACTGTGCATGCGCACTATATGTGTTTAAAGGGGAAAAGGGGGAGTTTTTTGAGTCCACGGTTAATAAATTCATCCTAACCTTCCTGTGGTGACATATTGCTGTTAAAGTATTACACATTGAAAATGCTTTTAGGTTCTTGGTTAGTGGCGAGATGACCACTGAATGTGACAGGTCACCGACACTTTCTATTTCAGTGAATAGCAAGTTAATTGGTTGGGTGGAGAGGTTGAACTTGATGGACTTTGTGCTGGACATAAGATAATAGATAGATTCAAGGTTCCCATGCGAAATGGGTCATTTGGTTCATCAGAAGTTGTGCAAACTTTTCTGGAATGTCAGAAGGTTGAGGATGTAGTGTATGGGCACCTTCAGTCTTTTTCATCCCAATATAACTATGTAATGTGCTTGACACTAGATGGCTCCTCCTCCTGCTGTGCTGGCCCATAGTTAACTATCTGGGTATCGCAGCCCTTAATCTTAGTCTAGAACAAGTAGGTTTTATCTGCGTAGAAATCAGATGAAGCAGTTTTGTTCTGTAGACTGTAATACAATATATCCTTTCCAAGTTTTCCGGGTACACCTATGACTTTTATGTTCCTTGCTTCCTTTCTTATTGAATGTTTTGTATAAGAAGGGATTCAGACAATAGAAAGAACAATAAATAAAGAACAATGAAATATACAAAAAACAAAACATAATGCATTCTGGGCTATAACCAGACCAAAAAAATAAAAACCATCTTATTTGTTTTAATGTTAACTGTTAAGGAGAGAAAGTGAGACACCAATCTATTACCCATATGATTAAGCCATACATCTTAAAGCCGTATAGTTAATACAGCTGAAACTTCTGCAACTCCTGCCCAAAAGGTATTAATTTATATTCCAGGACAGATTTCACGAGAAGCTGTCACTCCACAATCCCCCAGTCTGTTGGGACAGCCGCAAGACTGGATATTTTTATGACTGAATTGGTTTCCTGTTTTCCCTTCAGCCTGTCTTTAAAAGGACAGGTGCATGTGTCTAGCATATTCCTGGCTCATTTACTTACATCTAACTGTGAAATGTGGGTCTGGCTTATCTCTAGGGAAGGCATCTACAAGGGCTGTTCCCCACACACAAGGATTAATGGCCTAACACTCTTACTGTTTGATGTGAGTTCATTATAATGCACACATAAGAAATAGTTTTTTACTAAATTACAGTAGCATCGATCTGTGTGGCTCATTTAACAGACATTCACAGATTTTTAAGCAAATAAAGTCAAATTTTATTAAAGATGAGTTACTATATAATACAACTGTTAATGCAGTATAACTGTGTTGTCATTTCCCATTTCATACAATTGGTTGGAACACGTGGACGCCATGCAATGTATGTAATAACCTGCAATCGGCATCTTTATGGAATCTTGGGAAGCCCTGAATCAGACATATATTTACTTTATCGTCTCCATACTGCCATAAAATGCCAAGTGAACCTGAAAA
Source organism: Hymenochirus boettgeri (assembly GCA_019447015.1). NCBI lineage: Eukaryota > Metazoa > Chordata > Amphibia > Anura > Pipidae > Hymenochirus > Hymenochirus boettgeri. Next base: position 232,852,326 of record CM033473.1, on the reverse strand, counting down.
TAAAGGTGCAGTGGTTCTTTCAGGCCATTCCCATATTTTGCTAACAAAAAAAGTATGTTAGGGTGTCACAGACAGGGAATGATGGGTCTTGTCCTGGCTCATCCCTTTCTGGCGTTTTATAGAAAAATGTCTGGAATTTCTGTCATAAAACATGATTGAACTGTTATTATTTCACAGGAAAAAGTCAATAAACCAGAAGCCATAAATGAGATTCTCCAATTAAAAAAAAAAAATATATATATATTATTTTTAGGTTTGTATTAGTTTTTATTCTCATATTAATAAAGCAATTGACCACTATAAACTATAACATGCCATTTTGGTTAAAAGTATCCTGCCATGTGTTTCTGGACTTTAAATGACAGCATGTGCCCTGCTTGAGAGACGATTCCATCCCAAGCACACTGTACATTGATATATATTTATATATTTACCAGGGGATCGTGTGCTAATTGGAAGAGATCTATGTGCTCTATAAGATCTGTGATCAAGTCATGAAGAAATAGGCCATAACCTTGTTCTACATAATCTATGTATGTTAATGAGGATATAATATAAATGAAAAGTTCTACAACTAAAAGTGTAAAAATCCATATTAAAAGTATAGCAAGATAATTTGTAAAGGATGTACCCAACAGACAGAATCCTATCTACATGTTATCACTCATGTAAAGATTTGACGTGTCAGTAAATTTCAATCAATCTCACATTCTCCAACAGGCTGTGCCAAAACTAATGCTGTGTTGATATATCGATCTGCAGTGCAGATATCTAGTATTTGGGTTTTTAATAGAAATATTTATTGCTTTGTGTTACTGTGCTCTATCTATCTATTCTGCCAGGAGGCTGGGGAATGTCGCTGGAATGCAGTGTGGTCTGATTGCCTCTTGTTTATTGTGCCCTCTGGGGGTTATTCTCTTTGTCCTTCTAGATTCTCCATAATAGGAGGGGCTTCTAGAACAGGTCATTCAATTAAAGTTGCTATCAGGTAATATTAGATTCAAACTAAACAGTAAACATTTCTGTATTTACAGTCCTTGTTATACAAAAAGCATCACTTGGGACAATAAAGTGGAGAAACATGATTACAGGAATTTTTGGTTGAATCATGCACCAAAAGGTCCAGTGGAATATATTGCACTGATTTATGGTCCAGTGGTTCTGGTTGCACAGTTTACCCAAAAGTCATTTCCATTTTCCCGACTACAGTTTCTGAAGATCAGATTTCCACTGGTATGTATATAAATACAGGAGATAACATTCTTCTAATAGGATTGCAGTACGGCTTTGCAGCCCCAAGAATTAACTTTAGCAGAAACAACCACAATGACACTAGTGAACTACAGCACTTCACTGGAACTTTCAATAAATGTCACTAGACGGTGCATAAAATGTGCATAAGGCCTGGGCAGATCAACAGCTAGAAACTGACTGACCCCTAGTATAGGGAACTTCACAATTTTACCATCATACATTCCTAGATTCATTAAACAATGGGTACACAACTTCTGGTTCTGAATTTGACTAGTCTAATGCTTTAAAAGCATAAATGATGGCATGGCTTTCACTAAAGGGCTGCCCTGGTAACATGGAAACACTTTATTTATGTATGCATTTATTTATTTATCAGGCAAAATGAGCAGATTTGTCAGGCACTGTTTAAATAAAAGCTTGAACAAGCTGTGCCTATAAAACACCATTAGGGTTTCTATTAATACACAGTAAGATAGAGGTTGGTACAATAGGCTTCAAGCAAGGTAAATGATTGGTTGTATGTAGAAGAATTAATATACAGCGTATGAGCCATTAAGAAATCAAGAAAAAGATAGTCATGCTAATTTAACCCTTTATATGTATAATGGAATAACACATTATTCCATTAAATGTAGTGACTGGAAAGAAAATATAATTCCGCATGAACTTGGCATACCAATGTGGCTGTTGTCTTGCCTTGGTATCTGGATTTCAGATATAGCAAGCAATGTGCAATGTAAGATTCTAAAAGCACTTGCATGGATTAGGGAGTTGCAACCTGAGCCTAGTTTGGGTCAAAACTACCGTTTTTTATAATGAAATTTCATTGGCAGAAACTACTCATAAAATTTAATTTTGATTTTTGATATTGAATGGTTGAAACCTGGGACATTTCAGGGAACCAACTGGTGGAGCAAAACCTAGTATAGTGTTGTGTTTATGTATCCTTATCCAGGATTCATTTTTCTATTGGCTGTTGATGAATCCAACTGGTGCTATATCGGACTAAAACACCTTTTGCTCTTGGATGTGATGGGGAACATTCTATCCAATCTTAAAGTCCTATTAAACCATTAATCAAGTCAAACAAATCAGAAACAGTTACTGTAACAGAACAGAATTGTCCCGCACTGTAATTGCCAAAAAAAAAACTTTTATGTATAAAACAATATAAGCCTTTGTATGACTTTCCTGAATTCAGTAAGCACAGATGTCAACCTAACAGACTGCATTATAAAAATATTATGTCTCTATTAGACACTTGCTACATAGTGTTCCTAGATCACTGATTAAATCATAATACAACTCTTGCAAATGCCTGGCTGAATATATCACAGCCTGCCAATGAATGGGGTATTTGTCATAAGTGTCTCTTTAAATGGGGGATATCAGCATCTAAAGGACATATGTGCCATTAGCTTGAGGATAAAAAAATCCACTACATAACATTTGAAAAATGAAATCATAGGGCCAAAAAGCTTTTAGGTCTCAAGGATGGAACAATATATGGAGGAAGGACATTTTATAGCACACGTAACAGCTTTGAATAAAATTAATGTGCATTACTACCAATCATTTCATATATCTCTTTAAATCTGAGTGCAGTCAGTTGTAAAAGGGGATTAGGAGTAATTTACATGTTCTAACTGGGAATTCTGAATTGAGAAAGCCAGTCGGATGACTAGCGAAACGTCTTCAAGAACTAAACTTCAAGTCCAGTTGATCTAATTGAATACAACAGATACACATACCCATTGTCAGATATTAGGCACCTATTGGGAAAAAATCTTACATACAAATAAAATGTGAATCATTCTACTCAGTTAAAGCTCTGTAGCTAAGGAAGAGAAATGTTTTGATAAACAATAAAGCACGGTGTATGAAACGCATTACTGTATCCCAACTCTGTTAAATGTCTGGTTTACTGCTGTTATTTTACAGAATGAATCTGAATTGAGAATTAACTGCAAAGCTCCATTTCCCTGTTCCACACATGATTCTGTAATATAGAGTCTATAATTATAACCCCGACAAAGTGGCCCAGGAACAATCAACACTTTTTTTTGGTTATCAGGGTTTAAGAATTAGTCCTATCAGTTCTTGCCTTAAATACACACATTGAACAATAGTGTTTGCCTTTATATAGGGATCACCATGAGCTTTTATTGGTGTAAGAGATCAGTCTCAACAGAGCCCCAAGGCAGAATAAAAAATTATCTGGTTTATAGCTCTGTTTGTTTTAAGCAGGAAACATGTACACTCTAATCATTGCAATAGCTCCCACAGAAGGAACATGAAACGTATTGGATTTGCTATTCATTTGACAATACAAAGTCTTTTCCATAACAGTTGTACAGTTGTATTTGATATACCTTTAGCTTATATAATAACATCTTTGTTCGTGTTTAGCAATGATAGATTTAATCTTTTAAGGTTGTTACGCAAAAGTGGATGGCACAGAACATGAAATTGCACACAATGTAAATGTGTAGATTGTATATAGTTCAAGCTAAACTATAAAGTAAATCTGCAATTCGCTATGTTAAAGGGTATGTTCACTGGGACATTTGTTTTTTTAAAACCCATTCCATAAATGGAAACTATAACTATATATAACTATAACTATATCATCCCAACTATCACTGTTTTATTTATTGATCTGCCCCCTATTTCTTTAGATATCCAATCTGGAACATCTTACGGTTTGGCATTTCTGTTAGCAGTTTTGCTGTAGCTGGAATGGTTTGACAGTTGGTGTGCTGTATGCAGTTTGCAGTTTTGACAGTTGATATGTGGGAAAATAGTCAGGTCAGTGGTCATAGCCTGAGCAAAACAAGTATTGAAGGCTAATAGTGGCCATACATATGTTCGATTTTACTTACCCGATCAAGCTCTCCCGCGTTCGATCGATAATGCAGGAACTGCCTCTCCCATTCTATGCGACATGTGACATGTGATCGCAAAATTTTGAGGTCTTCTATGACAATGCTGGGTGTGGCTATTTTCTTTAGGAATCCTGATATGGCTGATCAGACCCTGATAGAGGCCACTATGATGCTTCACATGAATGTTTGAAGAACGTACAGACCCTGGCACCAACCTTACAGATAGCAGTTTCCCTAACCCTCTCCAGGTAAAGGGTGATGTTTGGAGGAATGTGATGTGTTGGACAACATTAAGAATAAGTAAAGCAAATGTTTAAATCTGTAGTTAAATACAATGAGACACAAAGTGCAAGGTCCCAAATGGTAATTCACAATCCTTTTTATGACCAGTGGATTTCTACTGGTTGCTACAGAATGGGAGGTCAGGTCCCTTTTTGTCTACAACTGGAGAGTAAACATGGAATTTAATTCAGACCCTTCTTATTTCTGGCAATAGGAAGATTAAGTCTCTAATCCCTTACTGAGAGGAAGAAAACACGCTGATATCCTTTATAGTGATATATGTTTAACCTGTGTTAAAGGTTTGCAGTTATTCAGCCAAACTTCAAATATTTTTAAACAAGTGTTCTATTTTGCCATTTCCCAATCAGGTGCACTGGTACATTTTACATGTGTAATCCGATTATCACTATATCTCACCGGCGGATGCACTAACAGTACCGGCCTTGTTCACTTCAGGAGTAATGGTAACCTGAGAAAACCCAGTAAATTTAAAGTAAAGAAGCTTGAGAACAGTCTGCGTTACAGATGGTAATCCAGCCATACAGGTCCACACTTGCTACTGGATATGGTAAGGCACACATTGGTAAACAGGGACTGTGTAGAAATCCACAATAAAATGTTAACAGAAAGCTGATCTGAAAGCTGGATACACACAGTACCAATCTCTGGAAAATGGCAGACAGAATCTTACAGCTTCTGTCCGTTATTTTTCAAAGATGAGGGTACACAGAGTCGATACTGACATGATACCCACGACCATGGCCTGTACTTTAGTACAGGGGACTCATTGACCACTGGCACTGTGGGGTACACACATCACTGAGAAAAAGGAGATTCCATTGGATCCAACAGAATCCTCCCTTTCTCATTCATGTGTGTACCCAGCTTTATTATAGTGTTCACATTGTTTTGGCTAAACAACCAGTAACAAAGAATGTGATAGGTTATCAGGATTGCATTCAAGACAGCCAATGGTATTGTAAGTTGTTGCCCTATTATATTTTGATTTATAATAATTTTGTTAAGTTGTGGCCGTAGCCATCTTAATTTTCAAAAGGATCTTTATTTGGCAAAGATGGGCAACTTTCTGCCTTATTCCCGGCCAAGTCAGTGGGGTTTTCAGATCACCTGCTGATTGTGGGAGGCTCTAAAGCTGGGTACACACATGTAAGATGTTTAGAAAATGTCAGACAGAATCTGTAAGATTTTCTTAAGATCCCTCTACACACAGTCCTGAGCGTTCTCCCTATGTATTTAAAGCAGATTCCCTAAACTTTAAGTACAGGGAGATGATCTTGGCCGAGGAAAATTTCCAGGCATTCCCATGTTCAGCAACCCTCGTAAATACGCCACACACACACTAACGATAAAGGGATGATATCGCCGATCCAACGATATCGGCCCTTTAAATGATATCGGCCCTTTATTGTTAGTGTTTATACCCCCTTAACAAAAGGGGCCTAATAGAATCAAGATTAGTCTATCAGAAAGTACCCATGGCAAGATATTAAAAATCTCCTCATGATTATTTCCTGTGTTTTGCTCCCTGAAGATAGGTGCACACAATAACGATAAAGGAAGTATTGCATTTTCAAGCGGTCCCAAGACTGATGGGTGTTTGTGTTTCTGAAAATTTTTCTATAGACCAATTCGGTATAAACCATAAACCATAATTTAAATTTTTTTGCCTAAAGCTCGGTACACACATTAACAATAAAGGGCCAAACTCATCGTTACCGTAACGATTGAGCCCTTATCGGTAATGTGTGCACGTCCATAACTAATGTTTCCCGTGCCAATGAACTTTCCACATCTGCATCGGAAATTAATATTCTGAATGGAATCTTACAGAGTCTGTCTGTCTGTCATCTTGGAAAGATTGGTACTGTGTGTACCGAGCTTAAGGCCGAAGACACACGTGACAATATTTGGCCTTAATGACCAGCTGCCACAAAAATCCGGACAATCAGGCCGAAATATCGGTGAAAATTTATGCCACAACCAAAATATCTTGGTTGTACTTTAGTCCAAATTGGACTAAAAGTAAATTTCACTGGTCTTGATTGATCAGTAGTCTGTTGGTCTGTGCACCAGGCATAGGCTCATTTCATTTGTATTATTTTTAGTATATTTGTCTGCTATAACTTAAAAATTACAAATTTAAAAATATCTACGAATCTCCTAAAGTCCCTCCTCAAAAACTTAATGGTAATAGGCTCAAAGTTGCCTATGGGAGCAATTGTTGCCACAAAATTTCAGATCACTGACTCTCATAGGTGGGCATATTAGGAATGTTACAGATTATTATTATTATTATTATCATGGATTTATATAGCGCCAACATCTTCCACGGCGCTTTACAATTACATAGTCATACATTACATACAGGGTAATACATGTTATACAAAGTCTTACATATTACATACACAGGTAATACATAATATAATCAGGCAGTGATGAGTTTCTTACAGCAATACCGTGATAAAATTGAAGAGAGGACCCTGCCAAAAAAGCTTACAGTCTAGATGAAGAGGGGGTGAGACATAAGGTGACGGGAATCGATAAGCTGTAAGTAGATTGGCAGTGAAGCATGAAAGGCGGGTTGGATCATATTGGGTAGTAATCAATGTCAAGCCAGGTTATATGCTTGCCTGAAGAGGTAGGTTTTAAGGTTACATTTAAAGGTGTTAAGTGACGGTGAGTGACGGACAGACGGAGGAAGGGAGTGGTTGGTAGAAGATGTGTTGCATAAACCATCAAATCACATTTTAGGTAACTGTTTTTTCCCCAACTATTTTATTTACCCATTAATCAGTCTAAACCATTCCGTTTTAAATATTTAGCTATTTAGATAACAACCAAATCAGGCAGCAGGTTTAAAATCATTGAATTGATTAATATTTAATTTCTTAATATGGAAAAAAACTGCCATGTGCAGCAATTCATAGCATCCAGTCAGTTGGTTTGTTTTAATTGCCTGACTTAAATAAGAGCAATCATAGCTAACATCTGATTGGTTGGAATGGGATATTGCACTGAATCAATTTTAACCCAGAGTTAAAGTTGAAACCGTTCAGTAAGTCATTTATAGTTGTAATAGTAGTCAGTGAGCAGTATGATACACATGCATTTTGAGTGTGGGATGGTGAATTAAGAGGCCATAGGTGTCATATTAATATACTGGTGTCTGTGCCTTATTCTGAGATCAAAACATTTAATGCAAATGTTCAATGTCTCAGATTTCTCTATTTTCTTATCAGTTTGCCTCATCCATCAAAAAGACCACAGCTGTGTACCAATCCTCATTTGATGATGAACTGCTATTGAGATTCTTTGTCCAAACAAACCGTTTAACACTACTGATGGTCAGCCAGGATGAATTACTGTCGATTATGGCGAAAGTAGCCACGGCCAACAGTTTGCTGAGGTTGATCCGTCCGTTTTTGAACTTTCGAACTATATGGAAAGTTCGAAAATGGACCCATTAAAGTCAATGGGAGTAAAATAGTTTGAAAAGTTCGAATGAAATACAACTAAAATATCAATGGTAACTTAATGTAAATGGCTGTGGGACCTGGGAAATGGTCTGGGGAACATGTTCCAATATCCAGGACTTTCAAAAACTCGATATTACTCTCACGTGTGCTACTTTCGAGCTCTCGCGTTCGAACATTCGATTATTATCCCATTATCCGGATTCAATGCTCGCTTATAGGTATAATAGACATTTTACTTGTGGATTCAATGCTTGCGTCTAGGTATAATAGACATTTTACTCGCAGATTCGATTCTCGCGTATTGGTATAATAGACATTTTACTCGCGGATTCGATGCTCGCATCTAGGTATAATGGACATTTTACTTGTGGATTCGATATTTACTCAAGAATAGGTATATTAGATATTTTACTCGCGGATTCGATGCTCGCATATAGGTATAATAGACATTTTACTTGCATATTAACTTTCCTCGAACGTTCGTACATTCGATTATTGAAAGTCTAGGAAATATCGAAAATCTGGGTCCGGGATAGTTTGAGAAGTCCGAGTCTGTTCGAACACGAATAGTTCTGCTCGAACTCGGGTTCGAGTTCGAGTTTTAGTCCATCTCTACTGACCAATATATGGAAGTATTGGTCAGTTGGCCAGAAAATCTGCTTGTGTGCTCCTAGCCTAAGATTTCTGCGATTCTGTGTCTGCCAAATTTATCTATAATTAAAGGGGCTACTGTGGTCTGCTTTGAATACTTACGCAATTTGGATTTTCGGGGGCAGAAGTGCATGGCCTCCTGTAGGTCCAGATGCAAGCAGGAACCAATGGAGTCCGTTCCTTAGATTCATAATTACACTATATACCATATTTAGGAAAGCTTGTTTCCATACATGACACAAAAGAGAAAACTCATATGACAAAAAAAGTGCCTCTTGTGTCTATGCACATGTTTATACTTCCTGTATTTATAAACATACAGGCTCATTTAGCAATAATATGGAGGCCCGCTAACTGGTTCACTATCGGTTAGCGCGAGTAAGTGTGACTTTAACGCCATGTTAGCAGCAGATGCGCAGGTTACGCAAAAGACACCCGTGCATCCGGGACTCGCAATTCAATATTGTGTTTGTGCTACTTTTAGTGCTGAATTTTAATGCCAGCAAATAGCTGTGAGCAAACGCGATATTGAATTGCGTTCAGTACATTTACCCAGAGCGATAGGGCCTCTGGGTAAATGAGCCTGATAGTGGAGTATATTGTATGTACAAGATTCTTTTTTTTCTCTGGGGCAGAGATTTTTGAAAGTATGTCCTTATGTCAAACCTCTTACTAAGATATTAACGGCCCCATCAATGTACCTGATAGTTTAACTTATGTTTAGTATTTATGTTTCTTCCCTTCAACAATATAACCTGTTTATTCCAAAGGTTATTGTGTATGTTCAAAGTTTGCATGCGCAGTTTATCGCCTTCTACTCAGATATTTAGATCTCTTGTGCTCCAGTTCTTTAAGTAACATAAGTAACTTAAGTACAATTGGCAAATACCCTTTAAATCTAGGAACTAAATAAAAGCTTTGTGAATATGAACCATTCAGCCATTTTCCCATTCTATTAACTTCAGTAACCTGAGTGCAGTAGGAAGGTATTTCACGCAGACACATAAGCTGCATTGTTGTGTGATCTCTGACGCCCATTATAACTCCTATGGGAAACCATCAGTGGTACCTTTACCATGTTTAAGTGAAGTTTGCATTACCACATCATGACACAGTTTTCTGTTTACTTGTTATTCTTACCTCCTACCAAAGGTAACCTTGGAGGGTAGGGCTGTTATTTTCAGTGGAGGGAATGAAAGGTTACTGAATAGTATCATAAGGGTTCCAGTGATTGAATACTAGGAAATTACCAGTCACGCTTTACTGGCTCACACTCACTTCTATGGGTCCATCACCTCATTCTTCATTTTCATATAATTGGTGATGGATTTAAAAGAGAGAGGTTTGAGAATGACCTAGGAGCCAGCAGGAATCATTGACCCATAAATCAATGGCTCTTGTCAACCACAAGAGTAACTTATTTCTCTTTAAGTCTTTATTGCTTTCTTGTTATATCACAAACTAATCTAGCCCCCCCCTCCCTGTACCCCGAGGAATGACTGCATATTCAGATCAAAGGAAAATTATTTGGAGGACTTGGGGGTGAGACACACAAAATAGTTTACATAATTCTCCAAGGCTCCATGCAACATAATGACACAATCTTGCAGCCCACTGAACCAGCAGAGAGGAAGCAGTGTTCCCTCTAAGCTGTGCATCCATGGCACGTACACAACTCCGCAGGCTTGCATGCACAGGTCAAAATAGAGTTGGAAGAATATAGGCAATAAGCCATGTGGCACACAAAATTTGATTTTAAGTCTGCTTAGATAATATATATCAGCGCACGCAGACGATAAGAAGGTATTGCTGAGAAAATTATTGCTGAGGGAGTGGTTGTAGTTAGTGGTTGTAGTTAGTGGTTGTAGTTAGGAAATGCCTAGAATAGAGGTGGAGTTAGGGTGAACCCGGATTGTGGATAATGGGATCCGCAGGATAAAGAAGGTTGGACAATACTAACAATGCTGAACTGATACATGCTAGCTAAACTTTGAGAATCTTGAACTAATATATAGACACAGGGGCATATTTAGCAAGGAGCACTATTTTCTCTATTTTGATACGGCGGACTTCACAATGGCAAGTTGCATTATAGTCGCCATATTTATTGACCGGAATATTTTTGCCACAAAGATTTTGCAGTTATAATATCGCAGTATTTATTGTGTTAAGTATCGTATTGAAATAGAGAAATATCACTAGAACTTATACCAATACCAGACCATGCCTGGAACTGATACAGGGATTCTCAAACAGTGTACCTCCGATTTTTGCTTTTTTACAATAAAATGAACTGGGATCGTATTTCCAAATAAATAATGGTGTGCCTCAAGATGTTTGAAAACTACAACTCCCTAGCTTCCCTCTGTAGTTAAGGAATGATGGGAGTTGTAGTTTTCAAATATCTGGAGGCACACCATTATTTATTTGGAAATACGATCCCAGTTCATTTTATTATAAAAAAGTGAAAATTAGAAATTTGAAAATCAGAAAAATCGGAAATTTCAAATATCGGCAATCATATTTCCGATTTTGAACGAAAATAACCTAACACTCTCCATGAATCCATATAGGCATTGGGAAACACACAACAATGTACTGGCACCTTCCAGTGAGCTATTTCCAGGCTGTGAATGTGCCCACTGAAGCATTATCGCCACCTCAGACTGGGTGGCGCAAGACAATTTATGGTGATATGTGGCAAAAAGCAAAATGGCATATGTAGCAGTATGAGCAGTCAGTTAGTGGGATAACAATCATTTGTAAATAGGCCCCATAGATTTTCTTGGTTTATGTATAAAATATTCTAGTTTTCCTATTTTTTCCCCATTTTTTATTGCAATTTTACTACATGACTCCCTAGCTAAAATAAAGGGAGAAATTAAATAGCTTTATATATCATTGACTGGTTTCGCAATGGGAAACCACCAGCCAAGGTTTTTTGATATAACTTTAAAATAGATTTAATATGGAACAGTTCCATGTTATTAGAACGGTTTCAGTGGTATCTCTGGGCTATATAAATATCCCTGGAAATCCCCACACTAAATAAATGTGTCCAAACATTTCACTTAACCTTAGTGCTTGCAAGCTGGCTTGTCATTTTGTTGTCATTGAAACAGCGCACAAAATAGAATCTAATGGGATCTGAGAAGCCTCTATTTAAATGGAGTCATGAATATTATAATGACTTACTAATGGGTCAGTGGTAATATTACAGTCATTTATTTTTAATGATGTCACTGTGTGACCTTACTTCATTTCTAATAAAGCAACAGTTTCCACACTAGCTGACTTGCCTTTCTGCTACTCCATATTCATTTTTTGCCCAGCATTCTGTACTTTATCGTTTCACTGCTACCCTATTTCTTGCATCACTCTCTCACTTCTGTTCCTCCTGCTTCCCTTCTTACCGTACCTTCTGCTTTACGTTAATGTGCAAACCCAGATTAAGCTATACTGAGCAGGGCCCTCAATCTATTCCAGCATTACTATACTGTGCTGAATGCCCAACTCACACTATATAAATAAATAATTTGATTCAATTGGTATTCTGGTTAACCACTTTACATAACCCTAACCTATCTAGTCCATCTTTATAGCCTTTTCTGGTGTCTTTTGTACTTGGTATGATGTTATTTTCCCCTGATTCTTCCAGCTTATTTCTTTATTTTATCATGCACACAATATACAATGAATGCCTGAAAGCCCTCTTCTAAGGACATCCAAATTCTGTGTGCATGCACTAGAAGCAAGAAAACACCCTTCTGGTCTTTTACTTAAAAACCTGTGTACCAGTTATGATTGCATGGTAACAGATTCTTCCACCTTGCACACCACATGAAAACAATACCTGGATAACCTTCTCAGCAGCTCCAGGCTCTGTACATAAGCACTCAAAGCAGTAGCATTTCTTGACGGTAATGCTAAACCCGAAGGTTAAGGATCATACTCACCCTTTATCCCTCCTTTCTATACCCTTTATATTTACTTTAAATAACTGACACCACAACATAGGTTCCGCTTTGGAATGGAAATAGGCCACAGCTTTATTGTGACAAAATGTTACTGTTCAAACATTAATAATCAATTAGCAACTTCTGTAAAACTTTTACTAACATTGTTTTAAACTGTCCCCAAGTCTAGCTGGCAATGCCCTGCAACCCCTTATTTAACCATACTGACCGCCAGCCGCCGACCTTTCCAGCTTGGCGTGTACGCCTGGTTGCTTTTAAAACCCACCTCCCGGGGGCTCCGTGCTCCTTAGCCCCTCCCCCAGCGAGGTTACCATCCAATCCACCCATGTCTCTGCATTTTTCTATTTCCATAGCCCTTTTGGGCCTAACCGCATTGCCAGTGACCGCCATGGCAAAAGGGGATTGAAGCCTCAATCCCCTTTGCCCCTCCACAATTCTAGGGCTAACTCTACCCCTTCTCTTAGGCCGAAATTGAAAATGTCCAGACCTACATCTGTGAGATGCACTCCGTCCTGACGTAGGTAACTGTGGTCTCTTTCTAGCATCCAGTGTCGGATGGCCAACCCCCCCCGAAGCCTCACAAACTTTGCCACTGCCTTGTTTACCTTTATTCGAGCTCTCTCTATGGCTTTTGGGGATCTGGCGTGGTGCCATCTAAGGCGGGGAACAATTTCGGACCACAATATAATCAGCCTTGGTAGGCATTCTAGTATGAAGTTGACGTCCCTCTTTACCTGACTAATCAGGTCCTTTATGGGGATAAGGCCTAGGTCGTTCCCTCCTGCATGCAAAATCAAGATGTGTGGTAAATTACCTGTTGCAAACAGATTCTCAAGCTGTGGCCTTACCTTCTCCCAGCCTAAACCCTTAAACCCAAACCATCGGACTTGCACCTCCGCCTCGGGTTGGCCGAACCGAATGCCTTGCAACCGAAGTTTTGCTCGCTGCTCCGCCCAGTACACGTAGGAGTGACCTACCACCCAGATCAGACATGTAGCCATACCTACAAAACAAAGAAATGCTGCGACATATTATGCGCCTTTTTTTTTTTTTTTTTTTATGATTTTTTAATAGTATCAGCCAAATGAGGGCGAACGTATAATCTGAAGCGGTGTGATTCCCAACGTCCTATTCTCTTAATAGCTGCATCGCTCATACCCCTCTGAGCTGCTTCTGTCGCTGCTCCTATGCGAAACGAGTGCGAACTGTAACCCTTTTCCGATAGGCCCAATGCCTTCAGTCCTTTTTTGAAGACTGCTGTGAACTGGTACTTTGACAAACTCGACCCGTTTGCATGGAGCAGCAACGAAACCCCTTTTGCACGCACTGCCACAAATTCTTTAAAGCATTTTACCGGACATGAAACGCAATCTGGCACTTGGTGCAGTGTGATTTTTAGGCCTTTGCCTTGCTTGTCTGTTTTCGAGTGGAATATCGTTAGATTGAGGGACCCTTCTGTCCGAGACACTTTGTCCCAAACGATGCCCTTTTGAACTTTAGAATTTGGGCTAACCAACTCCCCCAACCTGAACGCCCCAAAAAATGCTAGCGTGAAGGCTAAACGAAACAAGAGCAGCTCGTAAGGTGTTCTGCATATTCCCTTCAATTCTGTTAACAGCCCTACCAGGATGTTAAAAGTCACCGGGCGACGCTCGTCCGGTCTAACCTGAATTCTCCTCATGCCCTTCACAGCTTGCCGCAGCGGGAATGACTTTGTGACATCCCTTACTCCTTGCAACTTAAACAGGAATGCCAATGCCGCTAACCGTTTACTTATGGAAACTCCTGATTGCCCTGCTGCTGCTAGCTTAGTCACCCATTCCATCACTAGGTCCTCACGCTTGGCATCACTCACCGGATAAGGAACTTTCTCTTGTAGTTCCAACCAGCTATGCCATACTTTGCGATAAGCTGCCCATGTGGAAGGCGCCACCGACTGTCTTACCCAGCTTGCCAGTTCGTCAAATGAATGCCCCAAAGGTGTTGCGGGCATGGCGCTGGGTCTCGCTCTGCTGCTGGTGCCAACTCCCGAAAGCGGGTCATCTGAAAGCGAGAGAGGGCATCCGCAATACTGTTGTTAATGCCAGGCACATGAACCGCCCTAACCCATAAATTGTGCTGCAGGCATCTCAAAACTAGCTGCCTTAACAAATTCACTACTGGGACGGAGAATGCTGAACAATGGTTAATTGCGTGTACTACGGCCAAGTTATCGGATTTAAAGATAACTTTTTTATTTCTTAGCTGTTGTGCCCATAGCTCAACCACGGCCACGATTGGGAAAAGTTCTAAAAAGGCTATGTTTCGGTTAAGGCCTAACGTGACCCATTCCTCTGGCCACCTTCCTTGGCACCACTGCCCTTGGAAAAATGCCCCAAAACCCACCGATCCTGACGCATCAGTAAAGAGCTCTAGACCCTCGGAGGATTGTGTCTCCAACCAGATTGATCTCCCATTAAATTCTACTAGGAAACGGGCCCATATTTTTAGATCAGCCTTTATTGGTTTGGTTAAACGTATGAAATGGTGGCGTTTTTTAATACCAGAGGTGGCCATTGCCATCCTCCTACAAAAAACCCGACCCATAGGGATAATTTTGCAGGCGAACATCAGCTTGCCTAGTAACGATTGTATCTGTCTTAATGTTAATTTTGCTGCCCATAGTGCCTCTTGCACTTTTTCCCGGAGGTCCTCCACTTTGTCTGTGGGCAGTCTGCACATCATTTGACTAGAATCTATTTCTATCCCTAGAAAGGACAAGACTGTACTGGGGCCCACAGTTTTCTCTATTGATAGTGGAACACCAAAACGTGTGAAGACTGCTTGTAATACAGCTAAAGAGTGCTCGCATCTTTTTTCAGAGGGCGGGCCTACCAGGAAAAAATCGTCAAGATAATGGATAATATCTTGATTGCCTGACTCCCTGCGAACCACCCACTCAAGGAACGTGCTGAAAGCTTCGAAATAGGCGCAAGAGATCGAGCAGCCCATGGGAAGGCATCTATCGATAAAGTACTCCCCAACTAACCTGCATCCCAATAGCCGTAAGCTCCCTGGGTGCACTGGGAGGAGCCTGAAAGCCGCCTCAATATCTGCCTTCGCCATGAGAGCTCCCCTCCCTGCCCGTTGTACAAGCTGCACTGCCCGATCAAAGGATGCGTATGACACTCTCGTCCTTTCTTCATCTATTCCATCGTTTACCGAAGAGCCCTCGGGAAAGGAGAGATGGTGTATCAGGCGATATTTCCCAATCTCTTTTTTGGGTATTAGACCTAGGGGGGAGATAATCAAATTCGGCAGCGGAGGTTCCTTAAAAGGTCCTGCCATTCTACCCAAGACCACCTCCTTTGTCAATTTTTCCCGAACCAATGAAATATTTTCTTTTGCTGATTTAAGGTTATTGCAATTGGCGATCCCTACCACTCCCTGACTTGGTATGACAAAACCCTCCCGAAAACCCTTTTCCAACATTCGTGCCTGTGTCTGATTGGGGTAACTATTTAGGTAAGGGACCATGGCGTCGATGCTCACTGGTGTCCTCCCTTTTTCCATTGGGTTCTCCACCCATTGGTGTGCTTCGCTGTTTTCGGAAGCATCTGAATGCCGGGTGATTGGCCACGCCGCATATGGAGCAATCATGCCGGAAACGGCATGATGCCCCCCACTTGCATGCGCTGTCGTTGTACAGCCAGCATACTCCCCTTCTACCCGCGCCCGGCGGACCTGTTGAAATTCCGCCGGGCCCGAAGAGAAAGGGCTGTGAGCCAGAGGTGATAGCTGTGGATTTTGTGGCTACCATTATTTTTAACCAAAGACCGATGTCTCTATGATCCCAGTTTAATGACGGGCGTACGGCCATCCTCTGACGGAATTGTTCGTCATATTTGAGCCATGCGCTGCCGCCATAGACTCTATACGCCTCGCTAATGGTGTCGAGGTAACAAAATAAACCTGAGCATAATTCAGGGTGCTTCTCGCCTAACACACTACCAAGAATGCAGAATGCTTGTGACCAATTTGTAAAAGACCGTGGTATTAACCGAAATCTCCTGCGGTCCTCATCCTCTTCTTTCCTGTGTTCCTTACCTTTTTCCCACTTATCTATATTGAAGCGCTCCAATGGCAGCAGTGTGAATATGTCAAAATATTGTCTGCCCCAAATCTTCTCCCTAATCTCTTGCTTCAGGTGTGCCCCTAGCGGCCCTTCAAAGCACATATATGCGTTCCCCCATGCGTGATCTGACACCTGTTTTTCTGTGATTTTTCCCCCCATTTCTTGCCCTATTGTGTTGCGCCGGGCACTTGCTACTCCTCCTATTGTTAGATTTTCTGGCCCTTGCGTACTGGGTTGTTGCTGCAACAAGTTTGAACTATTCATTCCCCTTTCTTGTTCCACTATTTGCAAGCTTGTTTCTTGTGTTTGTGATCCAAGCGCGCTTGAGCTCCTTTGAGCACTATTAACCCCTTCATTTACCCACACTCCCGCCGGCCCAACCTCCTTTTCTCTCGATTCCCATCTTCCAAGCAATTCCCTAAGCCCCGACACAAATTCATTTACAGCCCTCCCCCCATGCCCTGAGTTTAAATTTAACACATCTGGAGCGTTCTCACCTGATGTTCCAGCTGTGGTTCTGTTCCCAGGGGAGGAGTATATTCTTTCTTCTCCCTGGTTTTCTTCAATGATTGTACTGGACCCAGCTGTATATGGTTCAGGGGATCTTCCTTGTCCAATTTCCACTGTGGGTTGTGGGTTGTAATTGGCATGATTCCCTCTGTTGGGGAGTAGTACTGCTGACACACCTGATACCCACTCTCCTGTGGGAGGGGGTGCAGCAGAGGTGCTCGGCCTAAATGTCCCATGAAGCTCTGTGCTCGTCCGTGGCACTGAGGCAGTCCCTTCTTATGTGGGGCTGTATTGGCCTATGTCCCGTGTAGCCCCTGTTCCTGCCCCCCGCGGCACACAAGACATTAGCGCTGCTTGCGCGCGGGAGATCCTGGGCTTCTTGCCTCCAGAGCAGGATCGGGAGGCTTTCTTTGCTGTGCGAGGGGCGCGAGTGTCTCTTGCCTGTCGCGCCCCTCGGTTGCTTTTGGGGCCACTTACTTCCGTGCTGCTGGCGCCCTGGAGTCCGGCCGGAGATTCAGACTGCTGCCTTCTGCGCTGTCTCTCGGGGCTGGAGGCAGGCGAATAGCGATGCGTCGGCCTAGATCTTCGGGGTCTCTCTTGTTGGGTCCCGGTATCTAGAAGTTCCGGACAGTTCAGCAGGCCTTGGATCCATGTCTCTCCTCCTGTTGTTGCTCCTTGTCGGACCCGCTCCAGCAGCTGCTCCAGTGTGGATGCCATCCCTGGCTGAGCGATGAAGGTGAATACCTGTTATTTCTCCTATAATTTTCCTGTGATGTCGACCTGTTTTCTCCTCTTCACTGTTCTTTCCTCCTATCTTTTGCTCCTCCTACTCCTTTCCCGCTTTTTTCTTTTCTCTCTTTGCTAACCCCCCCCCCCTTTAATTTCTCAGCCTCCCCCCCCCCCCCAAACTTCCTTATTCCCTCGTTTTAGCCCCGTCATGCGCTCCTCTGCTGTAATTTACAGCCCGTCGCTTACTTTCCATCACTAAAAGCCAATGGGGTGTGCTCCACTGGGGAAGGCTGCAGAAAAGTGGTGAAGAGACCACAGGGGTGGAATTAGCAGCTTTTTCCTACCCTATAAAAATGTAATAGAACTAGAGCGCATTTTCAAAAAACGTTTGTTAATATAGAATTTATTCTTTTTTTTATATAAGTGTTTTTCATATTTTTTCCTGACATAACCCATTTCTCTTTTATACATGATGCTGGCATTACCTGTGACCCTACATCCTACTTTAATTTATTTTCCTCTCCTACAGCATTTCCCATTTGATAGAATAAGAGACCATATATTTCGGAGCTGGCCCACCTTGAATTAACCAGTCCAACCTCTTTCCAACTGATCCCCTATTCAATCATAACCCTCTTGGGGTCTGACCAGATCTTATTTTTACAGTGGTACTCCAAATTACCGGGTTTTTTTTGGCAGACCGGCGAGGGTCCTGCTTCCAAGCTGTGACAAGCCTGCAAAGAGAAACATCATTAAACACAATTCGGACCTCTCTTTTGCATGGCTCCTTCTGGCCGTCCCCTTGCCTTCTATTACCCTTTAGGGAGTAGTTTGGTTTTGCTATTTGGGCGGGTAGGGTGGCGCTGATTCCTAACTTTCTTAGAAATGGATGCATTTCCCGCTTTCTTGCTCTTCTTATCCCTCTCCTTTCTCCTCCCCCCCCTGCCTTAACCAATGGGGTTCCACTCATGGTTTTCCCAGGTCATGTTCCTGGGGCTTTTCTTTATCTGCAAGATCTATAATTTGATCTTTCTTTTGTTTTATTGTTTTATGATAACTGCAAATCTCTCTAGGATGTTAATATTCAGAACCTGTGCCAAAACAGAAGGAAAGTCAGTTTATGGACTTATAAGAAGCAACAAGTAAAAAACATTTGGCGATTACATATAGATTAAAATAATAATAAAAAAACTTAATAGGGTTACCATGGTAATGGACAGCAACACATTGCTACAGCAGCATGTTCTTCAACCCCACGCCAAGTATCATTAAGCCTATCTGAGAAAACTAAAGTACAGCTTGGAGGAGAGAAAGAGGAGGGGGTGGAAGGGAGGGTGTTAATAACATTTCAAATATGTTACCAATTCAACAACAATAATAATAATAGAGAAATGTAACAAGAATTATATTAATACAGAGGAAGATATAATGAGTCCATCCGTGGTTTAGTCCAGGAGTGGTCAATTGGTGGACTGGGTGTTGAGTGGCCTCCCTTAATACTTCCTAGAGGAAGTATCATATCTACAATAGGATAGCGTGTCTCTAAAAAGGGAATTGTGGTGGCTGGGTACTGTTTATATACTCGAGTATATACGGTAAGGATCCTAAAAGTCATTGGCGTAGTTGACGGAAATGATTTAATATTGCAATTTGTGGCTTTGTATTTTTAATGACAGCAAATGGCTTTAAATCACACAGCCAGTATGACCTGAATTTACCCAGAGTCACTAGCACCGTATTAAATTCATATACTTACATACATGTATACATAAATGTGTCTATTTATGTCTTGATATCAGCTGTATGGTGTGTCCCACATTCTAATAGCTGACTCTGTGTAACCTTTTGCCATAAAATAGAAGATATTTGTTGCTAGAATGCAGTGTTGTCTTTTGGAATATCTTTACCATGTTCCTTCCTAATGACTGGAAAACACCATTAGATTCCTCCTGGCCAACCTTTCGCAACTAGTGAGCAGTCGTCGGGGACAAATCACTGTCAGTCACAGCAAAAGTAGCCACGTCCGTCATTTGACCGACCATGTGTGATTGTATGATTGGCCATGATTTAACGGTTATTCTAATTGTCCATTTGCCAATCAGTCACAGACATCAGTTGTGGCTGCCTACTAAAAACACTGCAGATTTTATGGCCTCACTAACCTGTACATGGAAATATCAGTTGGACGGCCCAAAACATCTGCTCATGTGTACTAATGTCTATTGTCACGTATAATTAAAGACAGCACATATAAATTAAATTTAACTTTAACCTGTGCCTGTCCAGCTATTGCTGATTTCCAGCACCCTTTGCATTCTCAGCTCTGTGAATTAGTAATTGACAATTACTAGAAGGGGACAGATAAAAGAACCTTGTTTTACCTGCTAATGAAGAATTAACTGTTTGTCAATGATTTGTCTTTCAGTCATTTAACTGAACTTTGTTCGATGTCAACCAATGATTGATTCTGAGCACTAATATGTTCCCCTCTTACTATCAGAGTTATTAGGATAACTTTAAGCAACTTTGGCTTAAGGTTTAAAAGCCTGATAAGGGGTTGGGTATATCTATATAATATCCATAATGACCTAATTGCAGATGGAAATTAGCATTTCCAAATGATAGTATTATCTTAGTTCTAATGAGAGGGCACATACAGGTGGCTTAACTGTCCTCTATATTATAAAGTAACATTTACAACCACCAGTTGATTTGTGACTATTATTTATGGCTGTGTTTCACCATGATGTTCAAATGTGGTTTAAAGATAACTCTTGCTGGCCATCCACCTGCCAGTTGTTACATTGATTCAACGTTCAATCTGACCTGATCATTGAATCGAGTAACATCACTCAGGTACTGGTTTCTTACCTTGGAATGTTCCAGCAACTTTCCCAGATAATGGTTTATGATCAACATTGCGACTGTAATGTTCGGTCACAAAGTAATCAGGCTTCCAGAATGTTGCAAGATCATTGGACGTAAGTCTTATAAATGTATGGGCACCTTAAGGCCTACTGGTAATACAGATGGG
Organism: Hymenochirus boettgeri; assembly: GCA_019447015.1. NCBI lineage: Eukaryota > Metazoa > Chordata > Amphibia > Anura > Pipidae > Hymenochirus > Hymenochirus boettgeri. The sequence continues at coordinate 232,831,393 of CM033473.1, read as the reverse complement.
CAGTTTTAAGTGGTACATCTGAATTTTCATCCCAGTCAATCATTTTACACATCACCTATGATTGGCAAGAAGAGTCAATCATCCTAAAAATGTAATCGGTAAGTATCTCTCAATGCCAACATTTCTGCAATGTACTTGATAAAAGTTGACTACAGGGCAGACAAAGAACTTTGTAAAGGATGCCTATAAAATAAAAGAGTTGTCACCTATTGCAGCCACAGAAACAATTGATTGCCAAAACACGTAAGATCTCAAATGAATGTTAAATAATTCCTTCAATGACTTTAGTACTAATACACAGGGGAAGACTTCTTCATAACTTCCTACGTGACTGATGTTCCAAACAATGTACCAATCTATAATCTGGGGATTTGGAATTAAGGAGACTCTTCTGATATCCTATCCTGACTAATGGATTGTGATAATGAAATGCTCACAAATTATCTGTGGTTTACCCACAGGTGTAATTGTTCAGATCACAACTTACCCACCTAGTCAAAATATCCGCCCATTGCTGTGCACTGACCAAACAAGAAATTGACTAACTAAAAATGTCAGTCAATATTAGAGAGGCTGTTTTAGAAATATTGAACAAAAACGTGTCCCCAATCAAAACAGAGCTAAAGTTGAACATACACATTTGATTCTGACAGATCCAAGGGGATTCGTTGAATATCGGACATGTGTATGGCTGCCTTCTCTTGCCCTTTATTAATCAACGACACTTATGAATACGATATGATATGGGGCATGTGAAACAATTACAGTCACCTCAATAAAACTATTCCCTGAGAGATAATTTTGGTGCTGTACACAATTTTTTTTACCATTTCTAAATGTTAGTACAATGAAAGAAAATGGGTCTCTAGAATGCACATCTACAGACCCATTTAATAGCAATTTTCACCTTATATTTATGACCAAGATCCGGCACCACATAGCATGGTTGCAAATTTTTTTTTTGCATTAATCATCTCTGCGTTATTTTTTAATTAGACCAGTAGCAGCGATCTCTAGTGGTCCTACAGTCCCTCTTCCATTTCCAAATGTTATCACTGTTTCAATAGAACCCAAAGAAGAGCTCTATCTGCCTGTCTATCATGTGATTGGATGAACATTAGTGAAAGGTACCATAGGTCCAACTCATAAAAACCAAAGAACTTTACCAGTTTGTCTGTTTATCGTGTGATTGGATGAACATTAGTAGAATGTAAAGTAGGTCCGACTTTATTTAAACTTTTCTAGGTTGAACTGCCACATAACCACTGTAACTCTGATATTAGACATACACAGCCATGCATCTTAACAAATACAGACAAAAGTTTTGATACCACTCCAGTTCTTCCAAAAGAATCTAGCACAGTGGCTCAGTGGTTAGTTCGAATCCACCCTTGGGCACACGTGCAAGGAGTTTGTATGTTCTCCCTGTGTTGTGTGGGTTTCCTCCAGGCACTCTGGTTTCCCCCACAATCATAAAGACATACTGATAGGTTCTATGTGTTAAATAAATGTGCTTAGATTGTAAGCTCTTCGGGGCAGGGCCTGATGTTAATGCATACATGTAATTGTTGATGTTGGCGCTATATAAATCCACAATAATAATAATAATATGTTATGAACTGGAAATTAAATGGCATCCACCATTCTATATTCCTCAGCACATAATGTCCACAAATATGTTTCATTTAACATATTTTGAAGAATAAAAAAATGAATGTCATGTCATGAACATAGTTATAGTTGCCCTGCCATAATAGTTCCTAGCACACACTTTCCATATCTGCAAGCAAGACTTCTATACTTCTTATCTATACCTATCTATCTGTGCAAGTCTTCATAGCCAAACTGCTGGAGTTGCATTGGGTTTGTTGAGTCCATTCCTGTTTCAGGTTCAGCTCTTTGCCCAGTGTTTTATGTGATTTAGGACTCACCGTAGACCACTTCAAAAAAAGCCAAATATTTGCTTTTCACCATTCATGTGTTTTTCTGTTTAACTTTCTAACACTGGGCATTACTTCACACTGCAAATTTATCTGGGGATCTTCAGATTTCATCTGTGAATTCAGAGTTTCTGTGATTAAGCAATAAGTTCTTACTTTGTTTTATCTGGCCAAATAAAATTTTCCCAGAAGATCTGTGGTTTGCCAACACACTTATTACTTAACTCAAGTCTGGCTCATTTGTGTATGTATTGTTTGGTCCTCTACCATGGCAGTCACTTTCTTCCAGACAATGATGGATGAGAACACTTGATATTGTTGTACCTGGATTTCGGAGGTCAGTCAGGAGGACCAATTGTGCAAGGACTAAGAGTTTTTATTAGGAAAGGTTTACAATAGAGTTTATTTGTCCATCTGAGATGAAAGACTAGGTACACATACCTAGGGATATTTCAACACGATCGTCCACCCGCCAGTTAGATAGATGGATCCAAATATTGCAGGTTGTGGCTAAAATAGCTGATATTTTGGCACGACTGATTGTGTGGTCCACAGAAGAATGGGCAGAAATGCACCAACATGTCTGATCGAACTTTCATCAGATTTGAATGAGAGATCGAACAAGGTTGATCACGGCATAAAAGTGCCACAATTATTTTGACTCATTTGACAGAGATATCGTCTCATGTGTACCTATCCTTAAATTCATTGTGATCTGTGAATTGACACGCATAAATTGTCATCCTTTTATAGATTTTAAGTTCATTTAGAAGACCACAGCTTACCCATAGTTACTGCTTAGTTAAACAAAAGTGCACTTTCAGGAATAATTTACTGAACTGGGATGAGGACTGAAATCCTTTAGAGCTTTGTTTTGCAGTATGGTCATTGACTATAGTTTGATCTAATTAAAACACAATTAATAAAGGCCCATACACACTGTTCCCTCTAACCTCAAATTGGCTGTGCGCAGAAATATATTTTCTGTACGCATACAAAATGAAATTTTGTGCGCTACATACTGCAACAATTATATTTCCGAAGATTTTTGTGTGCGCATTTCTTTAATCTGTTTGCACAGGCCTGCAGAGTTGTGTGTGTGCGCGCACGAGGGAACACTGCCGATACACATGTACAGTGTAGTGTGACTTATGTCAGCTGGGGGGCTGGTGAAAGACAGATGAATGGCTGACAATCACACATATGTGGCAGGTCACGTCAGGATCACTCATTGATTAGAATAAAAATGTTGTGTGCCTTTAGCATTAATAATTTTGGTAAACGTCTTTGCACCATTATATGAGGGTTCCTAATACAACCCAACTAGCAACAAATAGAACAACATATCCCGAGTCAAGTGATAAAGCAGGACAGCGGTAAATTTATGATAAAGTATATAAGTTTAATTGATGACAAGATGCAGCAGCGGGCAAGTGGTACATCTTACAAAAAGTACACTTTAATGGCTGGTACACTGCCAATCTATCAGATAGCACTTTTTGCAAAATATACTACTTACCAGTTGTTAAGTCTCATCCTCAATTTTGTCTATTTTTTTTACGATTGCTACTACCAGACAGTGTAGTTGTAATATTGGAGAGAACCCCAGTTGTAACTGTTTGACCAAAAGCATTCTGTGTTGTAATTTAGATAGATATGTAATGTATTTTGGGGGTTTCCATCCTCCTTTTAAAAAATGCATTTTAGACAGGCATGCATTTCATCTGGCTCTGCAGCTGCTCAAGATCAATGCAGAAGACTGCTCCATGGGTATCTGTTTGCACAGGAAGACACAGGGGGGCTTTACAGTGCAAACCTATTGCTGGTAGTGAACAAAGCTATTAGTACTGTATTTCACCTATGTTGTGATAGTGATTTACGTGTAAAAATATGTCAATTAAACAGCCTTTAGACAAACCCCCTCAACCCCAACAATCCAGACTGCATACACCAACTGGCCCTATGGTAGTAAATGGGGATGAATTCAACAAAGTCCAACTGCAAAGAAGAAAGTTTAGGGGGAAAGGAGAGGCATTTAGGATCAGTTTGTAGTTTTAGGTACCATGGTATTTAAATGAATGTATTTCTTACTACTTATTTCACATGGAGACGACATTTGCGCAAATTCAAGAATATTAGAATCCTTGTGGAGCGCAGCGGAATCATCCTCTGATACACCACCACCACCACCGTCCCCACCAGAGGAAGCACTTGGGGAGGCTCCTGGTGCCAGTGAAGAATGTAAGTGAAGCCTATTGAAAAAGAAAACATTTTCTAAATTTTTCATTTGACCAAGGCCACATTACAGCGCACACTCCAGAAACAAGCATACAAGCGTGTGTTTCCAGTGCGCTCCGGTGTTAGCATATTTTTCGACAACTTCTCTGAGAAATGTTTTAGTAAATGTATTCCAACATTTAATAACAGTGAGACTTAAAATAAATTTCCTTTTTTTTTAGCAATACCACCAACTACCCCCCCGGGCAGTCCATTGCCCCCTCCGGGCAGACCATCGCCCCTGGAGGCATCTGGCATCAGCCAGACACGTAAGTGCATCCTATGCAATTTTTTATCTTTTTATTGATTTTATTTAATTAATTAATTGAATTTTATTATTTTACTGATAAAAATCTTTGTAAAAAAAAAAATGCAACAAATCTATTAATTTGGCTTGAGAGACAGATCACAGTTCTTCTCATTTCTCATTCCCATTTATTGTCCCCAACTCCCCATTGTTTGGGCTGTATATTGTCCCTCATTTTTTAAGTTTAAGTCACGAAATTCGGTCCAAACGCCTAAAATTATCCAAGAACTGTTCACTATGTAGCCTTTTAGGAAATGTTCTTATACATGTAATCTCCCTCTCCAGGCCCTCCACCCTCTCCAGCCCCTCCAGGCCCTCCACCCTCTCCAGCACCTCCAGCCTCTCCAGTCCCTCTGGCGGCCATGATTGAAAACCGTAAGTAAATCATATGCAACGTTAATGAAATGTTATATACAAGACTATTAATATCTGTATTTTCCCAGTGTAAAATCCCCGCTACATGATGCAACAATGGGTACTGTGGGTTTGACAATGCTTTTATGGGGGCTGCACCACTTCCCAAAATTTTGTATGTAGCACAGTCCTAGTGATACAAAACCAAGAATGTTCTGATACAATTTAGCAATAAACGTAATGTTTTATGCCAGCATTACCTCCTGCTGTTTATCAGTGATCCCCCATGATGCAATAATATCACTTTAAGTGGAAGTTCAGTGATAATATATATACTTTGTTTGAAAAAAAGAGCAGTATTTATTCATTCCAATGACCTTAATCTGCCCATTCAGCATTTAATGCAACCGAAATACTGACTTCCTGTTTGCAGGACCCCTAATAGAGATCGTTATGGTCTTGCCCTTGACCCAGTCCCTGGGTTGATTCAGTTGCTCAGTAGAGATCTGAGCATGTGTAACCCATCCAACAGCCAATCAGTAGAAATCACTGTTACCATAACTAGGTATGCATAATATAAACTAAGAATTTTAGAAATAATGATATTTTTTACTGAGCTTTCCTTTTTATGACATACCGCAACATTATTGCATTGCAGTACCATGTATGTGTAACTAGCTGTCAGGTGCAAAATTGCATCACCCGCACTGCTTTAGGAAATGTGCTCGAACATCTTCAACACAATTCTCTCAATATCTTCCTCCACAGATTTCCAGAGCGGGAAATACGCGGGACCATACGGCGGGAGATTCACCACATGGGGCAGCGCATGAACCGCCGCCTGACCAGACTGGAGAGGCGGGTATCCAGGCTGGAACAAAATTATTATTTTTTATTTTTATTTATTTTTTTATGTATATAGTTTTTAAGAAAAAGAAAATTATTATATTATTATATATAAGAACTGTTTTTGAAAAAAAATGTTTTTGGGCTTTATTTTTCGATATATCAAATTATTCAGATAGATTCATAATCAATTTTTATTTGAAAAATTACAATAAACATATCTATTTAGCTAGCTATATGTCTGGTACTTAATAATAATATAATTGTATATACCTTACAATTAATGCCATTACACACACCACATTGGCCACATTCCCCTATATAGTAGTTTGCACACAACAAGGGAAAGAAGGCGATGGGCGTACTGGGTTACATAATGTCCACTGCGGTTTGCCACCATTGTTGTGGGGCCAGGCAGGCTTGGCCCCACTGGCCTAACCCCTCATCCCATTGGTCTCTCTCCCTCAGAGTATGCTTCGTGCAAGGGAAAGCGGGTGAACGGGTAAGGCTTTGTAGGAACAGCACCATTGAGTTACAGCAGGCCCACTGCGGTTTGCCACCATTGTTGTGGGGCCAGGCAGGCTTGGCCCCACTGGACATACCCCTCACACCATTGGCTTCTCTCCCTCAGAATATGCTTCGAGCAAGGGAAAGCGGGTGAACGGGTAAGGCTTCGTAGGAACAGCACCATTGAGTTACAGCAGGCCCACATTTTGTAATATGGAGTACTGCTCTCAGGCCAGGCAGGATTGACCCAGAGCTGAAAACATTAGCCACAGAGTAGCTGTTGCGGCTGTATAAGATGGTCAGAGTAGGTGACACCGCAAAGGTGCCTCGTGGAGAGAGAAGGAAGAACAAATATGGAGTACTGCTCTCAGGCCAGGCAGGATTGACCCAAAGCTGAAAACATTAGCCACAGAGTAGCTGTTGTGGCTGTATGAGATGGTCAGAGTAGGTGACACCACAAAGGTGTCTCGTGGAGAGAGAAGGAAGAACAAATATGGAGTACTGCTCTCGGGCCAGGCAGGATTGGCCCAGAGCTGAAAATATTAGCCACAGAGTAGCTGTTGCGGCTGTATGAGATGGTCAGAGTAGGTGACACCACAAAGGTGCCTCATGGAGAGAGAAGGAAGAACAAATATGGAGTATTGCTCTTAGGCCAAGTAGGATCGACCCAATCTTAGAAAAATTAGCCACAGAGTAGCTGTTGTCAGCTACACAAAACACACAGACACTGACACACAGATACAGAAAGACAAACAAAAAAACAGGACACCTAGACCTCTAAAAGGTCTAACACAAAATTTGTCCAAAGAACTTATAGGGGGGTTAGTCCTTAAAAGGACTTTTGGGTCTCACAAGGAAGGTTAGTCATTAAAAGGACTGTTGGGTCTCAAGATGTGTGAATACAGGGGTGGTTAACAACAAGTGCTAATCCACCACACTGAAATTCACACACAGAAAGCTCAAAAAAAGCTCAAAAAGCACAAAAAACACTCTCCAACTCCTACACTGTCAGGTCTCCACTAAACACACTCCAACACACTGACAAAATGGTGCCTGTGAAGCAGCCTTTCATACCCAGGGGGCTGGCAATAATCATGTTAGCTGCCATTGGATAATTTGGGACATTTGGCTTGCTCTGTCTTGAAAATAATCCCCAAAATGCAAAAATTACGCGAATTTACAAGAATTTCTTGTATTTTCCTGTATTTTCAAAAATACGAGAATTCTCGGAATTTCAAAAATTTCCTGTATTTCGAAAATACGAGAAATCCACAGTTCAGAAGGCGGAAAATCCGGAATAATCCGCCGTTCGCGGACGGGATAAATCCGCGACGGATCCGGGTTCGGATCCGCGAACCGGCCATCCCTATTTTCCAACTATTTTGCCGGGATGTTTTCACTGTGCTGAATATCAGGTAAGAGGGGAAATGTGTTTTTGCATACAGAAGTTCAGAAACGTTTTTACAATTATCATTATAAAATAATTACAAGTCTAAATCTAAAGTCTGAAAAATATTTTCTAATGGCTTATCTCCCTTATTTCATATGTAAAATATGTGCATTCCTCGTGTTAAATTCCAACGTTTAAACATTAACGGGACACATGATCCGGGGGAATAACTACCCAGAAATGTCCATTACAGCTGGATGGACAGGAATGCAGCTGGTAATGTGTCATCACTTGGATTAACTTGGTAAAATAAAGGGAATAATCATACAATACAGGATGTTTCCAATTAATTCCCTTCCATTTTGTATTACATTTAAATTTTGTGACAGAACCTCATGCACCAAAGCTGTGTTCACATGGTCCGACATATATATTATTTCTGCCAATGGGTTGGTAGTCTTACATTCAGAGATCAAACACCTGCGCCATTAATGTTTTGTAGAGGTGTGTGTCTGTGGGTACACAGAACAAGGAAAGCAATTCTAAATTCTAGACTGTCGAAATTACATGTCTGAAACTAGCAGTTCCACTCAGAAACCAGGCTTGGGATGAAACTACTGCATTTCTTCTGGTCTATAGAAGACTGTAGGATTAACTGAAACACCCAAAAACGGGTCATGTAGGTTAATGGGGCTAAAAATTTGACTAGTGTGAACATGAGAAGAATGACATTTAACCCTGCATTTTGGATGTTCAAAAATATATAAAAGTTTAAGTTTCTAATTTTAAAATCTTATTGTCTATTAAATTTTTAAGATTAAGGGCTGCTGCGTTTTTTTTGCGTTTGGGCTTGCGTTTTTTTCATATCATTGAAAACGTGGCAATGCACAGAAAACTCGCAGATTGCGATTGTGTTTTGCGTTCCGCATTTTAAATCGCAATCGCATACGTTTTTCAATAGTTGAACGCATGCACAAATGCAACGAAATCGCAAATGAAATTGCATGCGATTGCCGTGCCCTAAAACACGTTTCCAACTCAATCAATCTGCTTATGTTAATCTCATTTACTAGGCCAAATGGTATACATTTCTCAGTATCTCTAAAGGTTCGTACACACGTGCAATCGCGGGTCCCGACCCGAGACACACGATGTGTACGAACGTCCGTGTATGGGCTCTTTATCGGCCGAAACGGCGCTCGTTCTGAGATCCGCCCGGCTGGGAGGCAACGGTCCCTGACCGAACGGCCGTTACGGCCTATAAAGTGCCCATACACAGCCCGATTATCGCCCGAAACTGACGTTCTTACACAGCCTGCATTGCGAGTCAGTACCCGTGATCGCACGTGTGTCCGGATCGGCCTAATGAGCGACCGGACATGTCGGTAAATCACAGCCAATCATGCAGTTCCCTATGGGACCTCACGATCAGTTGCATGAACTGTCGGCCGTGTCCACTATTGCCGCGACCGACAGAATTTTGTTCTGGCCAAGCTCTCGCTCATAGCAAACACTCGGTCTGGACAAATAGTCCATTCATGTGTACCCAGCCTTACTAAAGTGATAGAGTACATGAGCTCCTTTTAGGCTGGGTACACATGGATGGATTTTTCGTCCCGACCAACTGTCTGCAGATTTTTCGGACCAACGGACCAATATTGCTTGGTTGGACTGAAACATCTACTCAGATTTTGTGCCTGTGACTATAATATTCTAGCTAAAAAGCTCCAAATGTCAATTTCATCCCTTTGTTTTGTTTATCTAATATGCTGTATACTGTATAGCAGATGGATACTCTCTATGTTATTCGGCTCCCAACATACATTAGAAATGTTTGTATTCCACTAGCTAATTAAAAATGTAACTACTGTATAAATACAGACCATACAGAAATATGTTCCAGAAAAAAAAAGACTAGTTGATTTACATGTGCTGCCAAACATGAGGAAGCCATGCTGCTTCACTAATCTATGATGACATATGTTGCTGGATCTATTTTAAGGGCAGATCCATGTTTAAGCACTCAGAGTAATAATGATACCTTTTAGTGAATTCTCCAGTTAAATGTGATCTAACAGTCAGAAGAATTTCTGATCTGTTCCGCCCATTGATCCTACTAACAAGCTTGTCCACGCTTCCTTCTGGTCTGTTAAAGAGCCTTGTAATACAATCTCATTGGTGCAGCAAATTATCTGCTGTTCTTTTATAGAAATATTACCCATGGCAGAAGTATTTGTACCATTATTTTAAACCTCAATTAAAACAATTGCAGCCTATAATGCTTAACTACCTACTGGAGGGTTCTCCTGCATTATGTTACATAATTAAAGATTAATTTATTTGTATTTATATTACAAATGCCCAGATAAAGTAATAGAAGGGACACTGATGAATGAGAAAAACAACTGCAAAAAAGACTATAGCCTCGTACACATGTGCGATCGCGGGAACCGACCCGCATCGCACGATGTGTCAGAACGTTCATTTCGGCTGATAATCGGTCCGTATATGGACCCTTTAGCGGCAGAAACGGCCAGTCGTTTGGAGATCCGCTCGGTTGGTCAGGCAGCGATCCCCGACCAAGCGGCCGTTTTGGCCGATAAAGTGCCCATACACAGACACATTGTGCGTCTTGGTTTGGAACCTGCGATCACACGTGTGTACGAACATTATCAGAGATCTGCCAAGTATGTGAAAACTCTGTGTAATGCTGACTATACACTGTCTCAATGACTGGTTAATTCATCTGATCAATAGTAACAAGAACCAATGTGTCAATTTCACCTGGTGATGTTCCCATCACTCTCCTGTCCAGATCATTCTCATTGATATTACAATCAAGAGGCCTTAAAAAGATGACATCACCTATGTGTACTATTAATGTTATCATGTTAAGAAAGCTACTTTAGGTTAGCTTTTTAACACTATTACTTACAGGCACATTTTCTGAGAGGAAGGCCTACCAACAGAGAAAGTCAAGTTAGGCTCATATAGGATACAAGATTGGGTCTGCACACTATACAAAAAGTCTTCATGCTTGGTGCATGGAGGAAGCAGTAGCTGACACTACATTAATACATATACTCCAAGATTCCACCTCACACTAGTCTTAAACAATAATTATTTATTTGATCAACGTTTCGGTTTTTACCTGTGGCAATTTTACCTGGTGATGTAGCCAAAACTCTACTCTCCAGATAATTGACTGATATACTCTTAATGTTATCATGTTAAGAAAGCTACTTTAGGTTAGCTTTCTAACACAATAACTTTTATGCGCATTTTCCGAGAGGAAAGCCTACCAACAGAGACAGGTTGGGCTCATGTCTAACGGTATGTTACCTTGTAGCCAACCTGTCACCAGCCTTGAACTAGATGTTTGGCATCTTTTTTGCCCCTTTTTGGGCCATTACACTTGGATGGAGATCTTTCAGACCGACAGGCTAATAATCAATAATAAACAGATAGATAGTCTGCCAACAGGATAAAAAGATGTGGCACCACCAAGAACATGGTGTACTGAAGACTACAAGTTTGGCTAAAATTTACTAACATGTTTAATCAAACTTTTGTGAACTGTTGCAGTTAATATTTGACCAATTTGACTGATCAAAATTTTGACTAAACAAAAATATACATTTTGTATTGGGCCTTAACAAAATGTAATAAATTATGTCATATACATTTTTAAAATGGTTTAACATGCAAACTATTATTTCCTCTAAATATTGACCCCTGCAAAGTTCATTAGCTTTCCTGTGGTATAAACTCACCCTTTGGCTTTTAAATAATATGTGGCTAAAGAATGTTGTGTGTCCCTTTAGCCTTAACATCACCCAAAAGCAGTCATGACAAGGAAATGTGGTCTTACTGAAAGCTTTGTTATGTTGAGTTTTTGAAGGGCCGAGCATAAATGGTTGTTTTATCTTTCTCAGTCTAAACTTATCGCCTCTTACATTTCAAAAGGTATCACTTAATGACCCAATCATTTCATTAATAGGTCAATTAGTCAATGGACTGCCTGGAACATTTTGCTTTAATAAAACCATTATAAATGATGGCTGCTTAACAAGCCAATCCCATGACTAGGGCTTATCAATATTTACATAGCTTATCAGCATGAGAGAAATCCCCCAGTATCACACATATCAATCAACTACAAGAGTCAACACTCCAAAATGTCAAAAAAGGCTCTCCTCTCTGATTGATGGCTATGTATCCAAGCAATTCAAGAATCAAGGCAGTCAGCTATTGATGTTAGATTGCATTTTAATGGCTATTAATACTATTCTATGTCTCAAAAGAATAGCTGAAACAAGAAGGCTCTAAATTAAGGAATCACATATGGAATTTTGGTCTAAAGATCCAGCATGGAATTGTACTTTTTCCAAGTGCTGTTTTCACCATGTGCTAAAATTCAGTGTCAGTTGAAAATTGTTTCTAACATTTAGGGGCATATTTATAAATGGGCGTTAACTTTTCGCCTAGTTAATTCGCTATTAATGCAATTTATTAAAGGGCAAAACTCGTCTGTAAAAAGTTAACGCCTCGTTAACTTTGTTACGCTCGCTTCTATTTATAAAGTGGCGGTATCTGGTGCGCGGCATTAATCTTGCCCATTTCACAAACGAGCAAGATCGCCATGGGTGTACGCTCAACCCACGGCGGGGGGTCGCGATGTGCGGCGGTATTAACGGCCCTTTATAAATATGACCCTTAGTCCCAAAACTTAGGGTTAGGTCCCACTATCACGCACAGCAGCGCATGCTGGATTTTTGCAATGGGCTGCAGTGCGTAATATGTTATGTGCACTGCTATCCTGTACACATGTGTTATTGAAATGCATGCCAGCATGCATTAATGTAAAACACTCAAAACTTATAACTGTAGTTATGTTAATAAACCCATTAATGTAGTTATAATAATAAACACATGACTGTAGTTATGATACTAAACACATTACTGTAGTTATGATAATAAACACATTACTGTAGTTATGATAATAAACACATTACTGTAGTTATGATAATAAACACATGACTGTAGTTATGATAATAAACACATTACTGTAGTTATGATAATAAACACATTACTGTAGTTATGATAATAAACACATTTCTGTAGTCCTGACAATAAACACATCACTGTAGTTATGGTAATAAACACATTACTGTAGTTATGGTAATAAACACATTACTGAAGTTATGGTAATAAACACATTACTGAAGTTATGGTAATAAACATATTACTATAGTTATGATAATAAACACATTACTGTAGTTTTGATAATAAAAACATTACTGTAGTTATGATAAACACATTAATGTAAATATAGTAATAAACACATTACTGTAGTTATGGTAATTAACACATTACTGTAGTTATGATAATAAACATATTACTGTAGTTATGATAATACACATATTACTGTAGTAATGATAATAAACATTTTACTGTAGTTATGATAAAAAAATTATTGTAGTTATGGTAATAAACACATTACTGTAGTTATGATAATAAACCCATTACCGTATATACTCGAGTATAAGCCGACTCGAGTATAAGCCGAGGTACCCATTTTTGCCTCCAAAATTAGAAAACCATGATTGACTCGAGTATAAGCCGAGGGTATACAGTAACCCTAATACCTTTCCACTGTAGATGTTTGGAAACTACAACTCCCAGCATGCTTGGTTGCTGGGAGTTGTAGTTTCCAACCACCTATAGTAGAAAGGTATTGGGGGTTACTGTATGGCATACTGTCCCCCGCCCTAATACCTTTCCACTGTAGATGTTTGGAATTTACAACTCCCAGCATGCTTGGTTGCTGGGAGTTGTAGTTTCCAACCACCTATAGTAAAAAGGTAATGTGGGTGTCTGCATGGCATACTGTCCCCCCAGCCCTCCCCCCAGTCCCCCCCCCAGCTCACTTACCGTACCTGGTCTTCAGTCTTCCTCTCTCTGCCGGCTGCCGCAATCCAGAAGCAGCCACGAGTCAGGCCGGCAGTTCCCAGTACTGCTTCGCGGCTGCTCGATGACGTCATCCCACCAGCGTGCGCGATGACATCATCGCACAACCGTGAAGAACTACTGGGAACTGCCGGCCTGACTCGCGGCTGCTTCTGGATTGAAGGTTAGTGTCTTGTGACTCGAGTATAAGCCTAGGCAAGGTTTTTGGGTTGATTTTTAAACCTAAAAACCTCGGCTTATACTCGAGTATATACGGTACTTTATTTATGATAATAAACACATTACTGTAGTTATGGTAATAAACACATTAATGTAATTATAGTAATAAACACATTACTGTAATTATGATAATAAACACATTACAGTAGTTATGATAATAAACACATTACTGTAGTTATGATAATAAACACATTCCCGTAGTCCTGATAATAAACACATCACTGTAGTTATGGTAATAAACACATTACTGTAGTTATGGTAATAAACACATTACTGTAGTTATGGTAATAAACATATTACTGTAGTTATGATAATAAACACATTACTGTAGTTATGATAAACACATTAATGTAATTATAATAATACACACATTGCTGTAGTTATAATAAACACATTACTGTAGTTATGATAATAAACACATGAATGTAGTTATGATAATCAATACATTGCTGTAGTTATGGTAATAAACACATTAATGTAATTATAGTAATAAACACATTACTGTAGTTATGATAATAAACACATTACAGTAGTTATGAAAATAAACAAATTACTGTAGTTATGATAAATACATTACTGTAGTTATGATAATAAACACATTCCTGTAGTCCTGATAATAAACACATCACTGTAGTTATGGTAATAAGCACATTACTGTAGTTATGGTAATAAACACATTACTGTAGTTATGATAATTAACACATTACTGTAGTTATGATAAATACATTAATGTAATTATAATAGTAAACACATTGCTGTAGTTATGATAATAAACACATTACTGTAGTTATGATAATAAACACACGAATGTAGTTATGATAATCAACACATTACTGTAGTTATGGTAATAAACACATTAGTCATATATAGTTTGTAGGTAGGCACAATCAATATGGTATTCAAACAATACTCATTTATTTAAGTGCTGAAAACAACAAATGCCAAATACACACAACGTTTCGGGGGGTCCAACTCTGAGGAAGGGGGTTGGAACCCCCGAAACGTTGTGTGTATTTGGCATTTGTTGTTTTCAGCACTTAAATAAATGAGTATTGTTTGAATACAATATTGAGTGTGCCTACCTACAAACTATATATGACTGATTATACTTATCTGCAGTGGCACAGGTTATAGGAAGTGCACCTCGGATCTTACCTATCAGAGCTACCACATGAATTTGGAAATTTAATAAACACATTACTGTAGTTATGATAACTTCTAGATTTTTTTAGAGCAAGGGTATCCACCAACTCCCAGCATCCCTTGTAAGCATTACTAATTTCTCTAATATCACTCTCCTGCCATAACCTAATATTTCTTCCAGGTAGCATGTGTTTTTTATAATCTCTATAACAACCAAACTATCTTTTTTTGCAATTGAAACACACGTCAGTTGTATGTGGTAAAGTTTTAATGCTTCCCTGTAGACTTCAACTAATTTGGAACTGCTAAATGTGGCAAAACAAGTGTGTGTCATATTAGAAACATGCCACATTTCACCGTGAAATGGTGTAAATAGTTTGGCTTCTATCTCAGGTCTAGGGAGAGGCTTGTCTATTGATCATCAGCAGCAATGGCGGTTGGTTAAACTCTTATTATTATTTTGGAACATAACAGGCCAAACATTCTAGGCCCTTGCATCTTGCTTTCCTCATGTTTCCAATGGGTGTCAATTGTCATACCTAATAAACTGTATAGCTTTTCCATTTCGGCCTGATAAATAAGTTATTGTTATTTCTGTCACATATGTTAAAATATCAGCAAACATTTTCTTGGTGGAATTTTTATACATGTATTCAATAGGCCATGTGATCAGTTGTCTCAAATATTGGTGGTACCACATTTTTTCAAAGCCACAGACTACCGGTCAGCTTATTGATTGGCAGTCTTCATAAAGTTCAGTCCATTTTCAAACTTTCAAACTTCAATAAAAGTTCAAAAGTTCGAATTCAGACCCATTAAAGTCAATGGGGGAGTGATAGTTTGAAAAATCTGGATGATTTACAGATAAACTAACAATGGTAAGTTACTGTAAATGGCTGTGGCACCTGGGAAATGGTCTGGGGAAC
Source organism: Hymenochirus boettgeri (assembly GCA_019447015.1). Taxonomy (NCBI): domain Eukaryota; kingdom Metazoa; phylum Chordata; class Amphibia; order Anura; family Pipidae; genus Hymenochirus; species Hymenochirus boettgeri. The sequence continues at coordinate 232,815,514 of CM033473.1, read as the reverse complement.
ATGTCACTATCACCAAAACTTGTTTAAACACTTAAACATCTGAGGATTACGGCCAATACGAGGTTTACTGAACAATATTTTCAAGGGTTACCGAAAATAGAACCATAAATTCGAGGGTTACCGAAATCAAACAATACTTTCGGGGATTATCGAAAATGAACAATACTTTCGAGGGTCAGCGAATGATACATTCAAGAGTCAGTGAAAACGATCCATACATTCGAGGGTTAGTGAAAACGAACCATACATTCGAGGATTACCGAAAACTGAAGGCTACATTCGAGGGTTATCGAACAATAAATTCTAGGGTTAGTGAAAACGATCCGTACATTCGAGGGTTATCGAAAACGAATGATACTATCAAGGGTTAACAAACGATACATTCTAGGGTTAGCGAACGGCCCGTAAATTTGCAAGCTACATTCAACGGTTATGGGCAATTCAAGGGTTACCGAACAATAATTTTGAGGGTTAGCTAAAATAAAACCATAAATTCGAGGGTTACCAAACACTACATTTGAGGGTTAGCGGAAATAGAACCATATATTCGAGGATTACCAAAATCGAATGATACTTTCGAGGATTATCGAAAATGACCAATATTTTCGAGGATTAGCTAATGATACATTCGAGGGTTAGCGAAAATGATCCATACATTCGAGGGTTAGCGAAAACGAAAGTTACTTTCGAGGGTTACCAAAAGATACATTCTAGGGTTAGCGAACCGCCCGTAAATTTGATAATAAGAGAATTTACGATAATTACCGAAAATACAGCCATGAGTCCGGAAAAACAAATTAGTTTGAACCCAAACTAGTTTGAATAGTTCAAGTTCGTCTGAACTCATAAAGTTCGGCTCAAACTCAGGTTCGAGTTTGGTTTTGTGTCCATCTGATCTCTAGTAGTCTCTTTTTGGATCATAAGAATGAAAAGCTTTCCAACCATGTAAACCCGGTCTGGAAGATCCTAAATTTCTACATGAGTATTTTTTCTTGAAAAAGAACCTTCTTGAAAAAGAACCTTCTCAGACTTTCATTTCACACCACACATCACAACATCTACTTTTGTGAGTGGAGATACCCTTTAAAGTTATCTAATTAGATTTATTTAGAGTGTCTCTATTAGACCAAATAATATGGCAACCCAGTTGCCACCATTCTCTTAAAGGGCATGTCCACCCCCAAAACTATAATCCCCCCCACTAATGGCCCCATTATGTAGTGTAGTTTAATACTTACCTCACATCCCAGCTCCATAAGATTCTCCTGTAGTCCCCCCCCAAAGTCCCAAAAACTGCCCACCAGGAGGATAGCAGAGTCCATATAGGACTCTGCCTCCTACCTGGCCTCCAGGAGAAGTTTGACATGCGTACTGCAGCCCTTCTCCCCCTCCCTCTCCCTCCCGTTTTGCTATCCCTCCCCTACCATAAAACCCCTTGGCCATTTAATTGTATAGGTTCCCCCAGCCCCAACCGCAAAAAAATTATTTTAAGAAAGTCCCCAGAACTGTACTTACCTTCCCTCTCTCCCCCGGCATTCTGAGAAGCCGGCAGCCGCATCCGTGATTGGCTGCCTCTCAGCCAATCACGGGCGCTGTGTTTTGCAAGCAGAAGGCCGGGCCGGGCGTCGGAGGAGAGAGGGAAGGTAAGTAAAGAACTGGGGACTTTCTTAAATTAATTTTATAGCGGTTGGGGCTGGGGGAGGGTATTCTATCATTGGGCAAAAGTTGTTATTAAGGGTGGACATGCCCTTTAAAGACATGAACACATAAATCTACACGCTGAAAGGCTGGCTGGTATTTACATTGGCAGTATGATACAGGCTTCATTGATTTGAATATAGTCATACATCAGTGATGCCATTGATGAACCAGCAGCCTGGCCAAGATTTTTTGCAGGGTTGTGGTGTGGGTGAGTTGGGGGTGGGACTACATCCATGGCCTGATCAGTGCATGTAGTGCTGCTAATGCGGGCCCAGCATGGACAAAGTTGGGTACTTCTACCATACATCATGTCATAATAACCTGCTACATAGCCTTGTAATATGTATATTTGATATGTGTATATTACCCAGATTAAGCTAGAAGCATAGTGAGAATGAGATCGCGACCGAGGGAAATTTTCCAGCCGTAGGCATTTCCAATGCGATGCTGAATGTTCGTTGTCATCGTAATCAGTTGTTTCAATGATCCCTTATCAGTACTGTGTGTACCCAGCTTTAGGGTCTGGTGCAAAAAAAGGTGCAAAAGTTTACCCCTGGATTTAATTTTCAGCAATCAATCAACTAGTTGCTGCAGAATAATAGCACTGGCAAACTTCTGCAACTTTTATTGAATTAGGCCCATAAAGGTGGCGACGGTGAACAGAATGGGCACTGGAAGCCCATGACTAAAATGGAGCAGGAAGGGAAATGGGGAAGGATTAGGTGGGAGAGGAGAGGAGCAAGCGATTTGTGCAGAAAAAGGAGGGAGGGGCACAGAAGACAGGAGACAGGAGAGAGCGGACGGATCAGCGCCATCTTAGGAAGGAGAGACACGAGAGGCAAGGAGCGAGCTGGAAGAAAAGAAAAAGTGAGTCGGAGGGGAGCGGAGGCAGTACAGGAGGATTTCGGACATCGAGGAGCTGGTGCAGAGGATTAGGGAGAGAGCAGCGGCCATGGGAGAAGATTGGGTGAGGAGCCAACTGAGAGAGACGGAGCAGGCCGGAACTTCAGCCGAGGGAAGGAGTCGGAGGTCGTGTCAGCCGGACAGATTCAGCCCATCAGAGGACGGTCCAAGTAGAAGGAGAGCGAGGAGAACATCACCATCAGCTGACGCACCAGGTACATCAGGAGGGCAAGTCGGAAGAAGAGAGAGACAGAGAGGAGCAGGTAGGGGACAGCTGTTAGAGCCAAGGCAGCCTTCAGGGTCAAGCTGGGAAGGTGAGAGGGACGGCAGTGAAAGGGGAAGACGGCGGCCACAGGGGCTGGCGGTAAGAAGGAGCAGGCGTCACAGCAGATGGTGGGCGGGATAGGGTTGCATGATATGGTACCTTTTATGCCCACAGTTAATACAGGAAGGACACCTGAGGAGAGTATCCGTAGCGGCCATGAGGGCCCAACAGAGTTTCAAGCAGCCGCCCCAGCATCCTGGACGAGAAACATAGCAGCACTACTGGTACCAGAAGAGGAAACGGCTAACCAAACGACTAGGAGGAATGACGGAAGCGAGATTCACAGTAATACAAGGAGAACTACAACTACTCCCATGACAGAAAGGGGACTGCGACCAGGTGAGGGGTCAACTACATTTCAGTCCAATAGCACTAATATGATGACGTTTATGGAAAATTTTAAAAGTCTTATTGGTCAGTGGGAAACAGGTAACGGGAGTACAGAGAGGTCGCCAGTGGGGGTTTGGCAGAGTGGTCAAAGACAACCAATAGGTGCGTTATCAGGGGACAGGGATACAATGGAATCAAGGCAGTTAGGAAGCGAGCAGCAAGGAAGAGGTACAGGCGGTTCTACCATAAGTGCTCAGACAACAGGAGAGGGAATACTTTCAGCAAGGAGGGAGGAATATAGTAGCGACATCACTGTTAATAGGTCAGTTTCAGACCAGGCAATGGGCAGCACATATATATGCTTCGAAGGCCCATTGGGAGCTCACTTAAAAATGGAAGTGAAGGAGCATATTTGGAGGCGCGAATATGTGGATATATTTACCCTATTACCCCTGGAGAGGTTCAACATAGAAAAGTGGGAAAAAGGAAAAGAGCATCGTAAGGAAGAGGACGAAGAGCGTAGGCGTTTTCGGTTAATTCCGAGAACATTTGGAAACTGGTTACAAGCGTTCTCAATACTAGGTAGCGTAATAGGCGAAAGAAACCCCGAATACTGTTCCGGATTGTTTTGTTATTTGGATTCTATTTGGGAGGCATATCGGATTTTTGGAGGAGCCGCATGGTTGCGGTATGACGAACAATTTCATCAGAGAATGGCAGTCCAACAGTCTCTAAAATGGGACCACAAAGACATAGCACTTTGGATGAGAATTATGACAGGAGCGAGATCCAGGCCAGGGATGATAGGTCAACAGTCATTTCCGACAGGTCCCGTCGGGGTATCGCCCAGTTCCTCGTCGGGAAGTAATAGGAAAGGCATCTGCTGGGCTTTTAACGAGGCCCAGTGCAAGTGGGGGCAATCTTGTCACTTCTGACATGATTGTTCAGGGTGTGGAGGGAGTGGGCACCCATTTAGCAGATGTTTTAGGCGTCAGAGAGGTAACACAGGAAGGGGAGGGGACTCAGCTGGAAAAAGGGAGGACCCCAGTGAGAATAGACTTGATGGCTCATTGGCTATCTAAATACCCAAGGAAAGATAAAGCAGAATTTTTACGCGAAGGGTTTACAAACGGTTTTAAAATTCCAGCTAGGGGCATAATTCCAGTTCAAAAAGTTCGTAATTTAAGATCGGCAAGGGAATTCCCGGAGGTGGTGAGGGAAAAATTACACAAGGAGGTATCAGCAGGTAGGATGGCAGGCCCCTTTTTAATACCACCGATTCCGAATCTACACATTTCACCGTTGGGAGTAGTTCCTAAAAAAGAGAGAGGAAAATTTAGACTGATCCACCATTTGTCATATCCATCAGTCAATGATGGAATCAGTGAAGATGTAACTAAGGTCACATATACGTCTTTTGATGAGGCTATCAAGTTAGTTAGAGCTTGCGGAACAGGAGCTCTCATGTGTAAATTAGATATAGAATCCGCATTCAGGTTGCTTCCGGTGCACCCCAACTCGTTTCAGTTACTAGGGTGTTCACACGAAGGTAAACTGTTCATTGATCGCTGTCTGCCAATGGGATGCAGCGTGTCATGCGCATATCTTGAAGATTTTAGTACATTTTTGGAATGGGTGATTAAAGAAGAATCAGGAGGTGGTAAAGTTATTCATTATTTGGATGATTTTTTCTGTGTTGGCCCTGCAGACAGCGATCAATGTAAAAAACTTTTAGAAATCATCAGGATGGTTTTTAGGAGATTTGGGGTTCCGTTGGCGGAAGGAAAAACTATTGGTCCCTGCTCCAAACTCAGTTTTTTAGGCATTGAAATCGACTCAGTGGATAGGGTGTCAAGACTACCGGAAGAGAAAGTGAGTGAACTGTTAAATTGGGTACAGTATGCGAAGGAAGCTAAAAAACTAACCCTGAGGCAGGTACAATCGTTAATAGGAAAGCTGAACTTCGCATGCAAAATAATTCCCATGGGGAGAATTTTTAGTAGGCGGCTAGCAATAGCATCTGGGCGACTACAGTCCCCCCATCACTTTTTGAGAATTAACAAACAATACAGGGCCGATTTAAAGGTATGGGAAGAGTTTTTAAAAGTTTTCAACGGGAGATCATACTGGTTGAAGGAGGAATCATCTAATTGGGACCTGGAACTATTCACAGATGCAGCAGGAGCGTTAGGCTATGGGGCATATTTTAATAGAAAATGGAGCGCTGCAACTTGGCCCAAGGAATGGAATGAGAATCTGCTCACTAAAAATATCGCGTTCTTAGAGCTATTCCCAGTGATTGTAGCAGTAGAACTTTGGGGTAGCGAGTTAGCGAATAGACGAGTTATACTAAATACAGATAATGAGACAGTGGCATATGCGGTCAACAATATCACCGCTTCTTCCCCTCCATTGATTAACGCATTAAGATATTTGGTTTTACAATGTTTGCGGCACAACATATGGATCAGGGCAAAACATGTTCCAGGCAAACTTAACGGTATTGCCGATTCTTTCTCTCGTTGCCAGGTAAAGAGATTCAGGGAGCTGGCACCGGAAGCAGAGAAGGAGGGTCTACCCTGTCCGGAACACCTGTGGGGAATACATTCAGACGAATGGCTGGTTGGTTACGGGCTTCATTAGCGCCAAACACTTGGGAAGCCTATGAGAGAGTGTGGGTACGTTGGTTTGAATTAGTTAAGGAGGTACCAGGCATTATCAAAGATGAAGAACGATTCGATTTATTGTTATGGTGGATCGCTGATTTAGGAACCAGGAATCGTTCAGCGTCATCTATGGCTAAGGTAATTTCAGCTTTATCCTTTCTTTTTAAAATACAAAACCAAAAGGATGTGACGCAGGAATTTGTAGTGCGACAGGTACTTAAAGGGGTGCGAAGGATGTCAACAAGTGTAGATACAAGGCGCCCGGTCACGTTTGAGTTACTGACAAAAATGTTTAAAGTACTACCGAGCGTATGTTCTTCAAGTTATGAGGTAGGCCTATTTCGTTTGGCATTCTCGTTAGCATTTTTTGGGGCATTTAGAATAGGGGAGCTGGTGAGTAAAGCAAAACTTGTGGAAGGGGGTGTACAGCATAGCCTAGTTAAGATGGAGAAAGGAGCCTTGCATGTAGTCATTAACAATTCGAAAACAGACAAGCAAAGGAAGGTTTACATGTGAGATTACAAGGGGTGAAGGATTGTGATATATGCCCAGTGTTATGTTACACACTCTATCAAGCAGACAGAAACTCAGGGAGATCCTCACTTTTGGTACACACTGATGGCTCAGTGCTGTCACGTCATCAATTGATAGCAGTCTTCAAGAAAGTTCTGATGAGGATGGGGGTGGACCCCAGGGAGTATGGGTCGCACTCATTCAGAATCGGAGCAGCCACGGAGGCAGCAAGGTGTGGTTTGTCGGAAGGTGTGGTTAAAAGGATCGGAAGATGGGAATCAGCTAGATTTCGTAGCTACGTACGCCCTCATTTAGTGGAGGCAGTGAACACAAGTAGGGGCAAGGTATAAAAAAAAAATTTTTAAAAAAAAAGCGGAAAGTAGAGATAAGGGTCAACCAATCCCCATTCCCTCTCATGCTAATTTGTTTCAGATCGGACTCGATGTAACATATGGTTGATCGGACACTCATATATATACTCGGCAGAACGAAGATCGAAGGTGCGGCCCAAGGGGCCAAATTTCGGTTTCAATGGAGACCAGGTGAAGGTTTTCTGGAAAGGTAATAGGGGAATGTTATGGGATGAACTAAGGCCACAGCTTTTGGAGTTATTAAAAGGAAGGTGTCCACCAGATGTGTTGGTGATTCATTTAGGTGGGAACGATCTTGGAAGCATACCAATGAAAGAGATGATCAAGAATATAAAAAGTAATATTTTATGGGTGAGCCGTAAATCACCAGAAACTAGGGTGGTTTGGTCAGAGATAGTGCCCAGATTTTGGTGGCTATATGCCCGTTCACAAAAGGCAGTGGACAGGTCTAGGGTAAAGATAAATAAAGCTATATCCGCATTCATAAAAAACAGGGGCGGTCTAGCAGTACGCCACATTGCCCTAGAGAGAGTCAAAGAATTTTTCAAAAGTGACAGGGTACATCTCAACGAGGTAGGGCTGGACCTATTTAACTTGGGTCTGCAGGAGGCGGTGGAGGTGGCAGTGAGGGTTTGGCGGGCAGCCTGAGTTCAAGGAGTTATACTCACGCTGCATGGCAGTTGCTGGCTGGAGATGGGCAGGCAAATGGTGGGTTACTCTCTAAGGGGATCGGCCCCTGGGAGCCAAGTTAGTGAAGCTTGTGGCCCTTGCATACCCATGGAGTCGGTAAGGAGAACGGCAAGTGTGGCTGTATGGCTACAAGCTAGGAGTTATACGGATTCCCATCTTCGCCAGCAGGCTTATAAAAGTGGTTTCAGCAAGTTATGAAATTAAAGTTGTAAAAGAACGTTGTACTTATGTTAAATGAAATGGTTATTTAATAAAGCTGTGGCCAAGAAATTGAATTCCTATCGGAAAAATTGGTGTGGTCTCTATTTATTGGAAAAAAGAAAGGAATGGGAAAAAGGGTAAGAAACTTAAACTAAAGACAGGGCAAGAAAATGAGGTAATTTATTACAAGATAGCAACTATTTTAGTCAAGGTGGCGACGGTGAACAGAATGGGCACTGGAAGCCCATGACTAAAATGGAGCAGGAAGGGAAATGGGGAAGGATTAGGCGGGAGAGGAGCAAGCGATTTGTGGAGAAAAAGGAGGGAGGGGCATAGAAGACAGGAGACAGGAGAGAGCGGACGGATCAGCGCCATCTTAGGAAGGAGAGACACCAACCCTCCCACCCTGGATCTAAGAATTGTATGCGTGTTCATGATGTTTTTTGTCTTACAGATGTTAGTTGTCACATTGTGGCCAAAATAACAAAAGTAGAGCTTTCATGTCACAGCTGGATGGCAGTTGCTGGCTGGAGATGGGAAGGCAAATGGTGGGTTACTCTCTAAGGGGATGGGCCTCTGGGAGCCAAGTTAGTGAAGCTTGTGGCCCTTGCATACCCATGGAGTCGGTAAGGAGAACGGCAAGTGTGGCGGTATGGCTACAAGCTAGGAGTTATACGGATTCCCATCTTCGCCAGCAGGCTTATAAAAGTGGTTTCAGCCAGTTATGAAATTAAAGTTGTAAAAGAACGTTGTACTTATGTTAAATGAAATGGTTATTTAATAAAGCTGTGGCCAAGAAATTTAATTCCTATCGGAAAAATTGGTTATTATTGGAAAAAAGAAAGGAATGGGAAAAAGGGTAAGAAAATGAGGTAATTTATTACAAGATAGCAACTATTTTAGTCATGCATTAAAAGGTATTTCCACACAAAAACTGCCACACTCACACCGCCCTCCAGAAGAAAACACGCTGGCTGATTCCTATCGTCCCCCTCCTCTCTGGGAAACACTGTGAAAACCCAGAGCCTTTTTGCAGGATTACAAGCCCTTGCAGTGCCCAGGAAAGAAAGCTTAGAGATCATGGCCCAGGCATTGGCCACAACTTCACCCATCGTGGCCATGACTGCAGAGCACACCCAGAAGAGCCAGGAGCTGCAAAAGGAGAGTGAGGAGAGATTGGGCAGCACATCCAAAAGGCACAGCAGAGTCATGCAAGCACAATGGTCTCCATGTCCTTGGGGGGGGGCTCTCAGGGCCAGCCTTTGATATGGGTGACCTGTGTGACCACACAGGATGCATTACCAGTGGGGCACCAGCCAGGAGCCTTAGGTCTTGGACCTATAAGTCAAAGTTGTGCATCAGTGCCACAGCCCCTCCAGTTACGATCCTGCAGATCAAATAAATGTATCAGCACCATCCCACATACTGAGTCCCAACACACATAAGTCTTACTTAAGATGTCTGTATGATGTGCTTTTCTGTCTGTGCATTTAGTATGTTACGTGTTATGTAATGATACACGCACAATATATACAAGCATGCACTGAAGTTACTAAAAGACAGTAAGCGCAGATGGGGAACTTGATTTGAAGCAGTCCAAGGCGAGCAGTATTCAACGGCATGTGTGGGGGGGGGGGGGGGGTTGGAAGGGGTGCCAGACGCCAGTAATAAATCTTGCACAGGGGACTATTTATCCTAAGGCCGGCACTGGGTGCTCTCCCTACACACATAACTCCGGGGGTGGATATGCCCTTCAATACTAGTAATTCTCCATATTTTTTCATTTTAGAAATGTATACAGCCCGCTCTTGAAGCTATTCAATGAAATTACAATTACCACATCTGCTGGACACAGTTTTACCATTCTTAAGTTAAAGAAACCCATCATAACCTGAAAATTCTAAAGACTGGGTGCACAAGTTGGGATCCTTCATCCGGACTGACCAACACTTCTGACCGGTCAGCCAGGACAAAAGTTACCGTGGTTTTCCATCGGTAAACCAAACTAAAAGTCAGAAGCCAGTTGCCCAAAAAACCAATACAATATTTCGGGCCAATCAACCGATACACTGAAATGTTGGTTAGTTTGCCCAAAATATTAAATAATATGTATCCAGCTTGTGTATGTAATAATATGTAACCAAGCAAGTTCTTTGACAAGATCTATTTTTTCATGAATCCTTGCTGATTACTTCTTATAAGATCAGTTCTTGAGAAAAAGTCCATAATATGATCCTGTAACAAAGTTTCCAGTATGTTACCGACCACTGATTTAAACTTACAGGTCTAACGTTACCAGGTTACCAAGATGTCACTATGCCCCCACTGTCACAAAGCCCATTTGTTATATTCAGATTGTTTATTGGGGGTGCTAAGTTGACCATTAACCCTCCTGTAAAAACTGTTTGTTAGGATTTCAGATCATGTACAGGCAATGCAAAAATCTTGTCATGCAGATGACAAGAACAATCCAAAGTGTAGTAGCTACTTTAGCTTTAACCAAAAATACATATGTACACAGTTTATATTTAGTGGTTTATAATGTGACACAATATGTTGGGTCAGGAAATATATTTAGAACTGTGTTGCAACCATTAGTAAATAAGCCCCTTTATCCATTAACTGTGATGTTTGAAGCCAGGGCTCACTTTCTTGCCAATGTAGGTAAAGGCTACACATCCCTACCCCAATGCAGATATAAAGCTATAAATCTCCACCTCTTAAAAGTTACTTTAATTGCTACCAGGAAACAGTCGGCTACCTCAACCTGTTTTTCCCCCCATTCTCACACATGCTCTCTAGTGTCTCAGACAAGGGCATCGAAGTTTGACAAGGGAGCAAGCGGGAAGACAGCATTCCTGACTTTGTATCTAATACCCACTGGCTCGGAATAATGGATGCTTGGTCTGCCTTCTTTTTGCACTTTCTAGGTAACTGCAAAGTTGCTGCATTCCGAAGGGCAACATCTACATTTCCATATAATGTATCCCTGAAATGGTTCTTCAAATGGACTGGAATTAGAGAGACCTGATATTCCAGGTAGATGTTTTATGTAATTGCAGATAAAATAATGGGAAATGGGTTTTCTAGTTTATTTGCTCTAATCCCAATATCATGTTTACACAGCAACAAGGCAGCATCCTGAGATTTTCACCGTAGATAAAACATTGCCGTTTGGGTATAAGAATGTGTAAATAACAACATTATCCATATAAACAACATACCCTTGTGTTTATTAATTACAACATTCCTCTTGATAGAGCTTTACTCTTTTATACATGGGATGATAACAAACTTGCAGGGTTCTTATCGTTTAAAATGGTGCTAATCAGATCTTATTTAACATTTGAAAGCTAACATCTGATTGGTTGGGGCAAAATTAGCAGCATGAATATGCTTGTGAAGGTTCTCATTCATCCAGGTCATGCTATATCTGTTGTATTCAATTAGATCAACTGGGCTTGAAGTTTAGTTCTTGAAACTAAACTTCAAGTCCAGTTGATCTAATTGAATACAACAGATATAGCAGCATGAACTTTTATTACATCTCCCTGTTGTTTCCTAAACCCTTTACTGTCACGAACCAATATAATTTTATCAACATATAGCAAATGCTACAATTGTCCAATAATATTTCAGATATTTACAAAGTGCCTGGCTCAGCATATTGTGCGGTGTCTTTCTTTACTTCTTTGCTTTGATCACCGAAGCATACACATGTTGTCTGTATTACGTTGCATACAATGCATTTTCTAATGCTGGAAGAGAGGTGGGTGGATTGATTCAATTGGCAATTAATGCTCCCATCCCTAAATCTATGCCTTAGGCCATTGTGCAACCAGCATCTCCAGCAGTGAGGCATCTACTGGAAAATAGGAAAAGGATTCTCTACAGAAGCCTTTGTGTGAGAGGAGAAGGAAGCTGGAGGTAGAGTGACACGTGTGGGTGGAAGGGGCAAGGATCAGGGAACTCTGCTAAAGTGAGATGGAACATCTCTAATCCGGCCTTATATTGTCAAATGAATAGAATGAATCCCCTTGCACCCTGGGAAATATTTTAGATTCCCATCTGCGTAGAACACAACAGAATAAGGAAAGTTTGGATTTTTGGGCTTTGTAATAGACTTTCTAAGGTCAGGTCAGTAATTGTAAGGGTCCATACACGGGATGATAATCAGCCAAAACGAACGTTCGGACACATCGAGGGTCGGAACCCGCGATCGCAAGTGTGTAAGAACCTTAACAGTTGATCCAAAGGAAGGCAAAAAATAAAAGTATGAAGGGAAAAAAAATCCATCCTGACTCCAAGTGGCATTCGAAAATATCCCTGGATCAACTCTACTTTATGTATCAATACCATATTAATAGATAAACAGGGAGATTCAATAAAAGTTCTTAACGTTTAAAATGGTGCTAATTTTTCCCCAACCAATCAGATCTTATTTAACATTTGAAAGCTAATATCTGATTGGTTGGGGCAACATTAACACCATTTTAAACAATTAGAACTTTTATTGAATAACCCTGAAAGTATTTTCAATTTACTACATTACAACAAGAACTCTTTCTTTTACAAAACAAAGACATCCTTTCATAATGTCCTCTAGTTCACTCCTCTACTTTCCTTATACTGAGAGGTGGGCTGTCATTTCTTAGTGCTACAGCCTTGTTAATAGCCGGTTTGTGAGACTAGCTTTTGTGAGCCCTGTGTAGTCAGTTACAGTAGTAAGTGTAGTCTTTATTTTTTGGACGGAGATATTCCACATCTATTTGTGTGATTAAATATCCTTCCTTCCCAATTATCATGGTTTTATCAATACTCAGATTCCACTTTGACCAAAATCTGGCACAAATTCAACTATAGAATTTAAATGCAATCCATAAGCTAAAGAAACCCGTCTCCAGTCTTAATACATGAATCAAATGTTAGCAATAAATAAAAAAGGAATGAGGACAAGAAAGGAGCATTAATGTAATTGGAGGCTTGTTCGGTTACTCCAAAGAATTGGGCTCCTCTCTGAAGAACATTGAGACAATAGAAATGTGTGGGTAGATAGCATCTGCAGCCGGAGGTGATGGTCAAGAGGAACAAAAAAAATCCAAAGCCATATGCAGACTTGGAAGAAAGAGATATGGAATAATGGGAATTATCTGAAAGCCATTTATCACCAGACTGACATGTACAACAGCCGTGAGACCGTAAGGCGTTAACACCGCCCACACAATGTCAATCAGGTTGGCATTGGCGCTTTGTTTGCTCTGGCACCACTGTTCTGCTTCTCTTTACCTCCCTGGGCTAGTGCATTTTAATAATGATGGCCCCTCTCCCTCCGGTCTTTCTATTAGAAGGTTTGTTATTGCGCATCCAAACGTATACACTAGACAGATTTGGGCCTTCACGGTCTTTGAAAATTAAAAATAAAATAATGTGCCTTTTCTCTGCGGGTTGCTGGGTTGACCATACGTTGAATGATATCATTGAGTTAGTTAAACCAAGGCAATGCAATTTGTGGGGCGCTGTAATGCCCCTAACTGAATATCTTGGCTTTTTTCTCACGATTTTGGTTTGAAAGGTGAAAGAACGCTTTGTGGTGTGCTACACAACACTCTATGCATCCCATTTCCCAATGTACTTTATGTAAAAGCAGATTTGGCTTTCTAGATTTCTCTGTCATTCTTGGATGGAAAGCAACATTGAGTCATGTGTCACCAGTGTGAAAACTATTGTGCTGAGGGCTGCCAAAAATTGTTTGTATAAAGGTTCTTGCTTGGGTTTGCAGCCTGTACTGTACACATGGTCCTGAAAACATAAAAAGCAAGACGGGAACAGTATTTAGTAAAAACTGTCAGTAAATCTGTAATTATGCTACTTTAGAAATGTTTCTCATTTTATTTATATGGTTATTAAATGTGAGAAGTGATTTATGTACATGGAAACACAGACTGCTGACTCCACTGACAGTACATGACTTTTGGAGCGATGAACCAAGTGGTGCCACCCTAGACCCTAAGAGGGTAGTGAGTCATTTTGGTGCAAGAGATGTCATATTTGTTAAGCTGGAAATCACATGACTTCAGTGGGAATATTTCATCACATGAACATAGGAAAAGAAATAACTGAAACTGAATGTAATGTGAGATGCAGGACCAGGGTAATGATCAACTGCAACCCCTGGGAAATTTCCCTTTTTGTGTTTGTAAAGTTGAATTTATAAGAGAACTGAATTCTAGAAACATTGCAACAATGCAGTGAAATTTATGGTGTTTTACTTGCTGAGGACAATCTGTGTTCCCCTTCATGTGAGAACGTGAGAGGAAAGTCACGGAATACACGTGCAACCCGCAGCATAAAACAAATTTGTGGATTCTGTAGAGGTGTTACTTCGCCTTTAAAAAATAATATGCGTGATACAATAAACTTATTAAAGCAGATAATAGACATATCCCTTGGGGAAAAACCCCAGCTGATCCCACAGCCAACAGCAATCGATAGGTTTATATGGGCCTATTTTCATTGGTCACTATCAGCTCACTATAGGGAGCCAATTGCAACTGCTGCTTGTGTGGCAATGCTCCCTATAAAGAGTTAAACTGGCCATATACCTAAAGATACACAATCAAGCAAAGTCCACTCCTGTATAGGAGACCTTCAATTTATTAGACTTTACAGCCTATTCGATGCTTGATCTACTGTGTTAAACTAAACACAATAAATAAATGTATCCTGGAGTGCTCATGCTATATTATACTATTATTTAATACCTGAAAGAGAAAACACATTTTATGTGGGAAAGCTGATTTCCCAGATCAATTATTTTATGAAAGATAATACCTACCTAAGGGCTAATTCTGACTTACGCCATTCAGATGATGTTATGTGATGCAATTAACATTGCCAATGCAATCGGACTATCCCTAATATTTGCGCTGGGCTCTGATCCGTTACTGGTATGCATGCGTGCATGATTTTTCATGCTTATTGCATGCCTTCCAAATAATATAGATATGCATAGGAGCACAGTGCGTAGAGCAAATATCACACAGCAGCTCATTGCAAAATTCATGCATTTGCTGCTGGGCATTTAAGTAGGACCTCGCCTAATTTGGAAAAATTTCCCAGCCAGTCCAATCTCCTTGTGCCAGATGAACTGCCTGTTATTGCTGGGCAGTCTACTGAACAAGTCAATTAGATGTCACCTTTTTACTGGTCTACTACAGTTAGAAAATATGTGATAACACCGGATTGATACAGATTAATAACACAGGCACAATTTTGCACCTCTTATTTAATAAGCCCCCATGTATTTTAAGAACTAATATACTGAACCTCCAAGTTTTCACAGTATGGGGTGTATTATCATTACAATTCCATTGGTATCCTTCTTAGTGTTAGGTATGCAGGCTGATATAGAGCTCCTTGTGTCTTTCATGCTTAGTTAGGTTCACTTTGGCCCCTAGCTGAGAGATGAGAGTAACCTAATTAGCCTCAGTTCTTAACTGTGAGATCAGTAGGGGAATTGGTATTGAAGTAATTTAATTGTGGAGTGTATTTTTAAAAACCTTTTTACATTTTAATGCTTAATAATTAGCTGCATTATCGCCTTAGTTTGGCTGTGAAAGAAAGTGAGGGTTTTATTGATTTCAAACAGGGTCTTTTTGGCTTGGCAACCATATAAACAGAAAGTGAGAAAGGAGGTACAATAAAACTTAACTTTTATTCCGTATCAGCAGAAAAAAGAAACCTGACGTGTTTCGTGCTGTAATTATGATTAAGGGTTGTGTTACAGCGCGAAACGCGTCAGGCGTCTTATTGTAAATTTTAAATGTCCAATGTTCATTCTCCTCTGAGGGACCCGGCTGCTCGCTTTCTGTTTATATGTTCTGCTTGGAGTCTAGCGATGGGTCTGGGGTGGCTGCAACCGGCCCACACAGCTCATGCGGTGAGTGTTTGATTACCTTGCTACATTGTACCTGGGAAAACAGTTTATACGAGAGGTCCGGGGCTTAAGCACCTGGACCTTGCTTTAACTATGGTGAGCGTTTACATGTTACATACAATGTATGTATACAATGTAATGTTTCTAGGAATTAAAATAGACACAAGTGTTGTTGGAAAGACAAAAAAAAGTGGTAAAAGGGGTTCGAAGATCAGTGATGCACACATTGTGCATCACTGGGCAGCACCCGCGATCGCACATGTTTGTACAAACCTTAAATCTTTTAGAAAGCCAAAGCTCCAGCACCCCAGATTGCAGCTTTGTTCTTCTCTAAGATATAACCTAAAATCAATCTCCAAAGGTGCAGATTTTGCCAGGAAATATTCAATTTACCATCTCCGAACCACAGCACACCAAGAATGGAAATGAAGCTGCCAAGACCAATCAGCAGTTCACATCCCCCTGGATACCGGCCCACCTGAGGAGCTGAAGAATGAGCAAACCAGCTTCCCAAGTAGATGTCCTAATCTAAAACTTGTACACCACAGATAATTGTCGGTCCAAAGCAGCCAACAAAGTCCAACAAGATGCTTGTGGCAGCTTCCTTTGTCGTCATCTAGTGATTCAAGCCAGGGAGCGGTGGGGGGTGGGGATTTTTGGAAACGCTCCCCCTCTCCTCCCTATTGAATGGAACAGACTGCTTAGCTAATGCCTATGTTCTAGTGAAAGATAGTTTAGTCATTTATCGCTTCTCAGCCTTTTGGCTAAGATAAAGTGTAGTATCTGTTCTTATCAGGAGAGAGGGATGGGAACCCCTGTCCCATCAGGGGGACAACTATTCAGGCTTCCTGGTTTGAGCGGGTCTGCGCGCTACACACCATTGATCAAAGCCTAAAGCTGGAAGCGTCACTTACCTTCCTGGTTTGAGAGGGTATGGAGATTGGTCGAAGCCCTGAGGCAGGGGGGTGAGAAAGCCTGGGCTTCCATTAAATGCAATACTGTGCTCAGGTTAGCACATGTTTCTAGCACTCACTCACTTCCTGCCATAGCTTAGTACAATTTTTATACCCTGTCTGAAAGGCCAGGGCCTATTCGGCCCACTATTTATTTATTGTGCAATAGACACTTATTTATTTAACTTTGCACTATTCATGTGCAATTTTTTGGTTTTAGTGTGTTCGTCACTGTCTGTGGCAGGATTGCCTGGGTCCTTTCTAGGACCTTCAGGCTTATCCCATTCAGTCCTCCGCTGGAAGTTTGCTGGCAGGTAACTGGGAATGGAAATGGACAAGTTTGGAAAGTTTCCTGACACCTACCAGCTAAAGGGTCCTAATTAGCCTCTCTCTAGCTCTACGGCTTAACAGCTATTGGCATAAGGGAGAGGCAGATGGATCCTGAGTCACTTGTGCACTTGGTGATGGTATGTGGGGTATCACAGAAAGCATGACCCTGGGCTTTCGATAAAAGAAAAATCTGTACACAGTTAAGGCCATAGCACTGGGGATGGGACATCAGCTCCCCGGTCCAATTATCATTGTCTTCTGTAATGTAAAGTGCTGGATTTAGATCTTTACCTGATAGGCATTGTAGCCACTAGCCAGATTAGTGAGCAGCCATCTTGCGCAGCTGTAGCATGTCTTTCCTCTGTATCTGGCTCTTTTTCTAAAGGACATGTTTGTTAATGTAGCATTAAAGACACTATAAGACTGTGTACACCTGATTAACTGAAATTAGTGGATTGGACAAGAAATGTTCACCTGGCACTGGTAGTACTAGTCTGTCTCATAGGAATCAAGCGGCGTCGAAAATTCAGTGCGACTGTTCACGAGACATTTCAATATCATGCAATCAGTTGCACCTAACTGACAAATGTAAGTGTTTGCTGGTCGGTAGTCTGTCTGATGGGAAGAATTCAAGAATGGCCTGGTGTGTACACAGCTAAGGGCCTGTGCATTAATCTTCTTAAACAGTTCATATCTGCAATCATCCATTTCTGCACTGGTGGGGTTAATATTCTGGTTCCCATTGATGAGTACCCTGCCCAGCCATCTCAATGAAAAGTATCATTATCACCTCATTCCTCTGACAGGCTTCTGTCAAACAAAGCCTTTGTTAACTTGCCTGGATCTGTCGGTAAATCGCAGAATCGTTTTTTTCCCTGTCTTACATCCCTACTGTTCCACCATCCATCACATTTTAATTTGCAAATTAGACCCTATTGTGCTGTAAACCAATAATAGAGAGAAAAAACTGAAGTGCCCTTTAAAAGCTCAAAAGAAAACCGTATTGTCAATACCGTTGCAGGCTTTGTTAATTATTTCATACAATGTATTCCAGGCTCCAGCTCTGAATCCTCCATACGTGACTTGATGTGCTCTCTAGGTGCAGAAAGGAAAGTTTGTGTCTAGTGTTAGAATTCTCTGAAAATAAACAAATAATTTCCAATTTTAGTTCTACAGAAGGAACTAGACATTCGCCGCAATCAACAGAAAATTTGCCCGTGTGTACCCAGCCTTACACACATGTTGGCACAAAAAGCCTGCCACCTTTAGCCCCACCCATAAACACAGGCCACACCCCCAAACCACACCCATTTCTCTCTTTTTTTGGGGAGGGGGAGAAAATAGACTATATATGTGATGGAGGGGTGGAGGTAAATTGACAGCTGCCCTGCAACAAAAGGCGCCGCTAGCTGCATGCCTAGTGTACCTAATGGTAAATCTGGGCCTGGAGGGGAGGCTGTATCTCTTATAAGAAAAATAAGAAGATAGGGCCCCTCTTGCTCCCAGGCCCCCTGCTGTCACAAGGGCTGCTCCCCTGGTATTTATGCCCCTGAGTGTCCAGCATCGGAAATAGCCAGCCAAATGCATTGCACACACAGAATTATACAGTCTAAGCCTGCCAATCATCTGAGTTACCTCATTCTGATCAGGGTCTATCATATGCAAGTACTTAGAGCACTTGTTGGAATCGGGCCAATAGAAGGCTGAAAATTGCATAAAAGATAGGCTACACAGTCTAATGGCAGGGTCAGCATTCTTGTAGATCTTAGTTCATCCAACTGTGGGAAGATCTAAGAGTGTTCTGTCCAGGAGAGAGAAAAGACGTTAACTACATTACTTATTGCCATGGACTATCCACTAATGTTTAACTGTGTCACTCTTTCCATAGCAGCCGTATTAGGCTTTTTTCCTTTTGGTAACGTCGGGTACCCAAGAACAGCCTGGATGGAATGAAGTGTTACTGCTTCACTGCTTCTGTCCTCTATTGCTGGGTTAACCTCATGACATCAAAACACCATAGAGTCTGAAAACCAAGACAGCATAACAAAGATGAGACAAGTTATTAACCTATTAACTCTCTGTATCAATGATTATTTTCCTGTGAATGTGCTGATGGTCATTTAAACATGGAGAGCATGTTACTTCCCTCTACATAAGGACAGTTGCATTAATACAAATTGTGCAAAACCCAAGGCATCGTGGCAATGCATGTTTGTTCTAACTGCTAACAGCAATAGTCCTTATCGTGTGTACAGAACAGGACAGTTCTTGCACTAATAATAATGAAAAATTATATATAGGTAAATCACACTAGAAGTTCCAAAGCTGCAATAGCTAGAAGTTGAGAGATGTAAGACTAACCTAAAAATGCTGCCCAGTGTTCTCTTACCCTTCTTTCTCTTTTCTGGTTCTTCTAGCTAGCAGCTGTCAGTCATGGAAGTAACAGTTGACATCACTACTAATAACTGAATTCCATTCACCAAGCTGCCTTCTCTTGTGGGCATGTGTGGGCTTGTAAAAGAGCTTGGAGAGGAGGCAGAAACCTTCTGAAAGGTGGGAGAAGAACATTTCTCTGCATGTAAGGTTAGTTCTGCATCTGCCAGATTTCTATCTATTGTTTTTGATGGTTGAGGGTGATTTACCAATATATAATTTTTCCTTTGGAAGGTGAACATGCCCTTTAAGCTGGGTACATACAGTATCAATTAAAGCCTGATTCCTTCAAGTCACACGGGACTAGCCTTTTATTGGCTTTGTGTGGTCGGAAAAAACGATTATCCCACGGCTGACATAACTTTTGCTGTTGGCAGCAAGATCTATCGACTGCAACCAGCAATTTCTATTGGCCCCTAAACTTTTGTATAGGGCTCTGATAGCACCCGCTTGACCCCCAAACATTGATACAATGTGTAGCCATATCTAAAGCCAATTACAGACAACTTCTAACTTAATCTGTTGGCCATTGGCTATAAACCTGTAATGTGTGTGTACCTTAAAGGAACTGTAAACTTAAAAAAATAAGTGTTTGCCAATCGTTTCTATTATTCACAGGGAGGTGAGAACGCTTATTCTCACCTCCCTGTGAATAATAGTTTGCTCAGGGGACACAGCCGAACTTACCTTACCTGGCGCTCCACTTGCAGGTCCTTCTGAACTGACAGCCACGGTGTCCTACTCTCCCGATCACATGCGCCAAAGATAGGCGCGTGGTCAGGAGACAGGGGCAATGCGTCTGTCAGATCAGAAGGAGCGAGTGGAGTGCAAGGTAAGGTAAGTTCAGCTGTGTCCCCTGAGCAAACTATTATTCACAGGGAGGTGAGAATAAGCGTTCTCACCTCCCTGTGAATAATAGAAACGATTGGCAAACACTTATTTTTTAGGTTTACAGTTCCTTTAAGTGTGTACCTTTAGTCCCTAAAAACCATGGAGCTGTCTACATAACAATAATTGCTTGTTTTAAAGATGCTTAAAGGGCATGTCAACCCCCCAAATAAAATTTGCCCCTCTGTGTAGTGTTCACAAATGCTTACCTTTCTCCTCTGAGCCTGTCTGTGTGTCATCCGGTATCTGCCCCCTTCTTGTCTTCCTTGAGGAGTCTGGCATGCTCAGAGGAGCTCTCCCTCCTCCCTACAATTCACCTCCGGAGTCCTCTGCACTGCATTCAATTTGAAAAAAACCCAAAAATTTTGCTGTAGTGTAGGAGACACTCCCAACCCTAAACGCTAGGGTTTTGGCTTTAAAAAGTGTTCAGAAATAGGCTTACCCGACCTTGTTCCTTCGGCTCTCTCAATAACTGGCAGCCAATCACAGCACAGCTGCCGGTCCCACACCTACTGCTTTTCCCTTCCTGGAAGCAGCAGTGAAGGCAGATGCAGAGGGAAGGTAGGTAAGTCTATTTCTAGGCACTATTTAAAGTTAAAACCCTAGTGTTTAGCGTTGGCGAGGGGTCCGCTACATTACAGCAAAGTTTGTAATTGGGGGTGGATATACCTTTTAAAATGGATTCTAGAGGTACGCGTGCGCTATTGGTGGGTCCGACCCATGGTGTGCGGTGGTGTACGGAACAGCCATTTTGGGTAACTATCGTTTATTGTAAGGGCGCTTGGTCGGGCGAAACTTTCCAGACCATTTTGAGGAGATTGTAGCACTAACTAAATCAGCCATGGAGAGATTACCCGACATATATTTTAAAAAACATTTAGACTTGTTTCACTATTATAGGAATATTTCAACTATTTTATTTATTGATATCTAATGCATTTATTTTTTGCCTGAATGGAAACCATGAAGACAATACTGACAGAAGGGTTAACATTTTTTTATTCTCCTATTAACAACAGAATTTTGACACCTCTGTCTTAAAATGTCCTTTTTGAGTATTTTGGTTTCAAGGATTGAAATTACAGTAAATTTAAATAAAAGGCATCTAGCGTTTCATATAGAATCACCATAGCAACTTAACAGGGAAAGAGGCAACGTTTTCAATTCTCAATCATTTACATTTTACGAAGAACAAAAGAAAGTGGAAATAATTATATCCATCCGCCAATGCATGTGGGAGAAACTCAAAATTATTTATTATTTATAAAGTACACAAAGTGCAAATGTGCTCGTACAGAGATAGCTGGGTCTATTTTTGTCTAGCCTGTTATTATGTGGCTCTATCCACCTAGGATCATTATCTGTATGTCTGTCTATCTACCTGTCTATCTATTTCTCCTCTATTGCTCTATTGCTCTGCAAACTCTGTACTTTTTGAATGTTTGATGCAAAGAGCAGCCAAAATAGGTGAAGAAACCAGGGGGAAACTGTCTGGAAACTTAAGGCTGAGTACACATGAGGGGACTTTTTGTCCTGGCTGAGCGTTCCCTGGGGCAAATAACTGGGCGGCCGACAGTTTGTGCAACCAATTGTGTGCGGCCCCATAGGTTTACAGCCATGGTTTACTAACAGGTCCTATCGCCCGCTCATCCGAATGGGCGACAGAGCTCGGTCAACGCCGCCTACACCATGCAATATTTCCGTCCAACTGACCCATACACAGCACTATCGGTCAGTCAGCAGAAAATACTGTATGGTGTGTAACCCAGCCTTAAACCTCAGTCTCTACATCCCCTCAGTGGTGTCCATGTGTTTAAATGATTGTCTCTTCTGTATTCCACAGAAGCAACTGTCCTTAATATAGTGTAAAATTACATTCCCAACCAAAATCCCCCATATTTTGTAACAGTGCCATGGATACATTTTTATATAGTTGTAGTAAATGGGATTTTTTTTAGCCCTGCCCTAATAAACAATTGAAAACATTGAAGACACAGTTAAACTGGGTACACACCTTCTAATCTTTCATCCCAACCAACCATTCAGCCAGGACGAAGGACAAAAGTAGCCAGTCGTGGTTTTCCAATGTGTCCGAAGCAAGCACAACATTTTCAAGGGGGGATTCCTGAATGGGATACCACTGAACAAGCCCAGTAGGAAGTTGACTAAAAACATCCATATATTCTATTATAGATGGACCATATAAAATTATATATATAAATATTCTCTTCTAGACATAATATCATGACAGTTAGCCAATACAGATATAACATTTACTTTTGTTAAAAAGTATATTCATTAAAGCTGGGTACACACAAGCAGATATGTTGGGCAAACTGACCAATATTTTTATGTATCGGCTTGTCGAGCGATGATTTTGGCGGCGACAATCGATGTTGGCCTTCCTTTTGCCTGGTTTGGGTGAACGGGTGATTGGAAATGTTGGTAAATCACCCCCGATCGTGCAGTCCATAGGAGACGTTTGGCGTTACCAAGAGTGCTTTGTCCCAGATGACCACTCAATATCGGTGAATGGTCAGGATGAAAGTTTTTTTTGGAGACATCCACATTTGCACTAAATTAACATTAGTGTCTTTCATAGTCAGAGCTGTGACACTGAAGGCAGATCTGAATTTGCTGGTATCGACACCTATCGACCTATCTATTATCGTCTCCTTTGATTACAGTAGATGGAGATGATAACATCATACCATGTATGGGCACATCGAATGATTGTTCTGTATTAAGAATATAGACTCCTGTCTATAAATAATATATATATATATATATATATATATATATATATATATATATAATGCAATGTTGACTGTCTGCTATACAATCACCTCCAGGATTTCCTAATGTCCCTATTCCTGTTCACTAAGCTCCATGACAGTTGAATAGGTACAGTAAGTAATGTACCGTATATAAACCCAGTCTCAGCAATAACGTTAGAACAAACAAGAAAAGAAATGATCAATGCACATTCCTGGGCCCCATATACTATCATAATATCTGTGCTAGTGCAAACAGTAAATACATGGGGGGTTTTAGTTGCAATTTTATGCATAAAACTGGCAGACTGGATACATTTTTGAAACCAAAAAAAATCCTTCTCATTCACAGCTCAATTAACCATGTAACAATTTATGTAACAGTCTATGTAACAATCTATGTCCCAATCTGCCTAATGCTGAGAGGCAGCCAATCACGGACGTGGCTTCCGGCTATACAGTACGCCGGGGGAGAGAGGTAAGTTGAGTAACGATTGGGGAGTTTTCTGTAAAAAGTAATATAGCGGTTGGGGTTGGGGGAGGGAGCCCTACAGTACACCAAAGGGGTTTTTTGCTAGGGGGAGGGAGAGCAAAACGGGTGGGAGAGGGAGGGGGGGAGGGCTGCAGTGCGCATGGACTCTGCCAGGCTCCTGGTGGCCAGTTTTTTGGACTTTGGAGAGGCATAGCAGGGCAGCCATTTAGAGCAGGGATGTAAGGTAAGGATTTTATTACACTACAGAGTTGGGCCAGTAGTGGGTTAAATGATAATTTTGGGGGTGAACATGCCCTTTAAAGCCATGTATACAAGTTATTATTTGTTGGCCAATTCGGCCACCGAACAACCCCTTTATCCAACAATCTTCTGTGAAGAGAAGATCCCCATGACATTGTTTAGTGGATAGTGATCTATCCTGCTAGATCCGACGGGATTTACCCAGTATCAGTAATGTGTATGGCCATCTTTAGTGGTTCAGGTCCTCACCCTGGGTACTTTTAAAGGGGGTAATAAGAGGAGAGTGGGGGAGTATAATTGTTCCTTAAAGGGCATTTCCACCCCCCAAACTAAAATTTTACCAACTACTGGCCCCACAGTACAAAAAAAAAAATCCTTACCTTACATCCCTGCTCCTTGTGGTTCTCCTGTTCTACCTCTTCAAAGTTCAGGAAACTGCTGGGTAGAAGCTGTCAGTGCCTCATCCAGTGCCTCTTTCCTTGCTAACCTCAGCAAGGTCCGAGGCATTCTCAGTAGAGCCCTTTCCCCCCTTTCCCTCCCTCCCTCCTGATCCCTCCGTGGCTTGCAGTGTTCTAACTATTAAAGCTTTTGCCACAATGCAGGGGATAACACTCCCCCCACCAACCAATCTATTCATAAGTGTAAAAGCGCTTCCAATCTGTACTTACACCTCCTCGTTCCTGCGCTGTTCTACACTGAAGACAGCTGCCAGTCCGGCCCCCTGCTTGCAGTTCCGGCGGGGCAGTGGAGCCGGACCAGAATATCGCAGGAACGAGGAGGTGTACGTAAAGATTGGAAGCGATTTTAAACTTATGAATAGAGCGGTTGGGGTGGAAGGGTATCTCCTGCATTGTGGCAAAAGTTATCACAAAGGGTGGACATGCCCTTTGTGATACATATATAGACAATAGGATTTGGGAGGGAAAAATTTACCCTCATATTAAACCAAGTAAATGTGAAAGAATTATATTTGTTTATTAGCCATATTTACATATGTGTAACCAGTGTTCAGATAAAAGCTGTTTTACTATTGCAATAAGCATTCCTAACTTAGCATTACATCTTTTGGGTCTTGTCTTAATATTTTTCATCCTATATTATATTACCTTCTAACGCTTTCAGATATAAATATTTTTCCTTTCCCTCTATGAAGTCACTTCAATTCAATGTTTAATAAGGAAGATTTGCGTATGTATTGACAATTTAATCATCGTACGAAACGCAGCTCATAAAAGCTTAATTGTAAGTTGTAAAAAAATTATATGAAAAGTTAAACTCCTAAATAAATCTGAAAGACAGGATCATTGAATTAAAAATACGAACTGAGATTAATGAATAAAAAATAACAGCAATGATACTTTTGTTCTTAATACTCCTCAATGTAAATGTATTTGATTTATTGCCATACACCACAAATAAGTAATGATATGGGTATTTCTGCCTTCTTTTCCCCATTACCCTATTGTGAAAAAACCTCCATTCAAGATCCAGTGACACTTTTAAGCTAGGTACACACAGTACAGATTTCTAAAAGATGACAGACTGCGCTAGAATCCTCAATAGGGAGTCTAGCGCGGCCGATGGAAATTTTAGTTCTTTCTCAAACAAGCGTTCGGCCGACCCGATCGTTTGGCGGCCGCGTGCTCGTTTGAGAAATGAAGGTACACACATAACGATAAAGCCACGATACCGTCGGATCCGACCGTATCGGGGCTTTATCGTTACTGTGTGTACACAGCTAAATTCTAATGAACTAGGCAAACAACAACACAAACGGAATAATTGAAGTCTGTTTACTAGGTGGATTTGACCATCCCCAGTCCTGACAATTAATCCAGTTGGAGAGTTGCAAAAACAGCCAATCAGTGAGCAGAAAATAAAGAAGGATTAGAATCATTTTAAGCATGTTTTTGAATGAAAATTAGACATCACAACAGGAATAGGGCCAATACTTGGGGTTTGAGCCATTACTTATTTCAGGGAAAGAATGTCCCTTTATTTCCACTGCATATATACCACCTACATAGAAATGAACAACTGTTGCCTTTAATCAGCAAAATAAATGTAGTTCTTTGGGCAGTTATCATTTGAAAACTTCCCTGCATTTTCTTAATAAAATAATGTGGACAGGTTATTCTATGTGTCTAAAATACAACTTTCCCCTTGATGTAGCTAGCATAGGTATTTCAGAATACAAGCTACCAAAATATGATTCATGGGTTATATATATCTCCAAATTGCTGGTGATATAAAATAGTTAGAGATGTGTGAAACTGTTGAGTTTCGTTTCGTTTTCGATTATCGAAAATCGGCTACTTTCTATTTTCGAAATTGGCTATTTTCGATTTTCAAAATTCGTCTACTTTCGATTTTCGGTAATTATCTACTTTCGATTTTCGATAAGGGAGTTCCAAAAGTCGGAACTTCGAAACCCTCAGATTCAATTCGAAACTGGGTTCTTATCGAACCCACATTACATCTCTAGAAATAGTATCCAGAAGCACATACGGCGTCCAAGTGTATGTGCTGAACGAGCGTGACCCAGCGATGTATGTTCCTCTCTGGTCCATGCTGCCTTCTTGTACTTACCTGCCTGTGACTGTTGCCCGTCCATGACTGTAATTCTGATTACACAGACTGAAGCCTTGTACACACGTCAGATAATTTTTGCACGATTTGGCCGACAAATGACCCATTGTGCGACATTCGTGCCAAAATGAAGCTTTAACGATCTTCTAAGACCAATGATCCAGTAATATTCTCGGCTTTTTCCAACGATCAGTCTGGTGGATTCATTCTGCCTATTGTCGTATGTTTGTACATAGTCGGCTTATTATCGGTAGATTGGAATGGAAGATTGAATGAAATACACATTTCGAGATCACGCAATATTCCGAACGTCACGTAATACGTACCTCACGTACCACCTTTACCAATGAACATTATCTATCCACTATTGTTGATGTATGTACATGCGTCGTTGGCAGATCTAGTGTATAACGAGATGATCTAACGTGTGTATGAACCTTAAGTTACAGGGTAGTGAGGCTATTGCTTACTTTAAGATATCCTGAGAATGGATAGAGGTACGGCTATTACTTATATATATTTAATCTGAAAGTTAGTTGTGTACTATTACCTGGGCATTTGAAAGCACCACTGTTTGTATATATTATGTATTTTAATAAGTTTTAACCTTAGTGTATTTTGGATCTATTTGTCCCTATGCGTAATTCAGGATTTTTATACGAAAATTAGAGTGTGCAAATACTTTAAGGGATACTATGTTTTCTTTTGGATTTGGTTATTAAATAGTATAGGGAGGTCCGTCAGCTGAGTGTTAACAATTCCCGAGAAAGTAACAACAGATTCCAATATAATTGTTGCATGTGTGTACCCATCTTAAAGCTGTAATACAAAATCAGATTACTAGAACATACACACGCTGCATAGCTCATTTCTGTGGAATACGTTGGTTTTAATAGAACTATGAGGAATGCAGCAGAAATAATTACTATCATCAGCCATGTAACATGTATTTTATAGGTTTTTGGTGTTAAAAAAAGAACACCTGTAAATTCCTCAAGCTGCAATAGCCCAGTTCTGTTTGTAGTTTGTACTAATGCTAATTAGTAATTAGCCCTAAAGCCTGATAGTTTTATAGACACATCTGAATGCTGTAACTGAGTGGGAAAAATCAAGCTACAACGAGGAATTTATTCCTTCCTATCTAACTTGTTACAATTACCTGGGTGACAGTTTAGATTTATTGCACAAATGAAAACTTTCTTCTCAGACAGGAAGTCTGCACCACTCCCTAGGCCACTGATTGGCTGGCCATTCAAAGACTATAGCTGGGTACGCACAGTAACGATAAAGCCCCGATACCGTTGGGTCCGACGGTATCGGGGCTTTATCGTTATGTGTGTACCTTCGTTTCCCGAATGAGCGCGTGGCCGCAGAACGATCGGATCGGCCGAACGCTCGTTCAGGAAAGACCGAAAATTTCCATTGGCCGTGCTAGACTCCCTATAGAGGAGTCTAGCGTGGCCGATGGAATCACACAGTCCCGAGCGTTCTCCCTGTGATCTTGCAGATCCTGTCTGTCATCTTTCAGAAATCTGTACTGTGTGCACCTAGCTATAAGCTATAAGTGATTGGCTGAAAATTGCGGACATGTCCAATTAATTTTTCTCCTGATTTTGTAAAATTTTGTTGCAGTAATATTTCTAGCCAGTGTGTTAATCTAGTTTACCTAAATAACATGTAGAATGGTCAATCAGGTTAAAATATCTACCTGTGTACTTGGCCAAAGCTTAGCTTACCAATAGCAGCGCAAAGCACATCAATGGTCCTTGACAAATGGTTAACTAGCTATCTAACTAGCTTAAAGGTATTATGATTTGTGCTGCAACTTAACGCTGTGCAAAACGTATTATATAGGCTGCGCCATGCCAAGCCAAACCAAAATTAGTATAGAACCCACACAAATGTGATAATACATTGGGTAGAGTGTTTTACGCTAATTTTGCCAAACTACATTGCCCTGTATTTTTCTAGTATATAATTTGATAGATTGCCCTGTATTTTTCTAGTATATAATTTGATAGATTGTTAGATGTATAGCTAACCATGTATGTATACAGCCCAATAACAGTGAAGATGTATACCTAACCATGCATGTGTACCAGCCCAATGACAGTGTAGATGTTTACCTTGATAAAATGGTCTGCTCCAGGGGTGTAACTACCAGGGGAGCAGAGGAGGCTCAGGAGCTAGGAGGACCCTAGATTCTTATTTTCACAATGCCGGATACAGCCTCCTTCCAGAAATGAAGTAGGAGGTGGGGCCCCACCATATTTTTGCTGGAGACCCAGTGATTCCTAGTTAATCCACTGGTTTATACCTTTATTATATTGATTATTGGCTCAATTTCTGGTGGCTGTGCATTTTCTATAGTTTGCTACTTTAGATTGAATAATGGCTACATATCCTGCAGTACTCAGCTCAGCCTACTACACTGATATTAGGTTTGCGCAAACCCAGCAGAAACTTTGTTAAAGAATAGTATTACTGTACAGTTAGATACTTCCTCAAAAAGAAATACTGCTGTATTAAAAATAATAATAAAAAAATGATTAATAATAAAAGATGCATTCAATATATAATACTTATTTTAAAGATCTGCAATAATGCAAGAACAAGCAAAACTACAAGACCTACATGTTTTAACAATACAAATACAGCAATGCTGGGAATTATGCCTGACCTCTAGGGTGTGGTTATGTACTATGTACGATTACATAGTACATACAAGTAACAGTAGAGAATTGTACCGTGTTAGCCATTGATGAAAGCAAAGACATCTTGGATATAAAATAACAATACTTAAGGGCTAAGTAAAATGATTGAAAATGCAAGCCTTTAAAGCACTTAAGGTGGCCATACATCAGTGCGATATTACTTACCCGACCGAGCGTTCACGCGATTCTGCCGGAACCGTCTCTCCCGATCTTATATCCGACCGACATGCGATCACAAAATCCCATTCATTTTGCGATCGCATATGGGTCGAATAAAGGATCGGGAGAGGTGGTTCCGGCAGGATCGCAGGAACATCGCGTGAGCGCTCGGTCGGGTAAGTAATATCGCACTGATGTATGGCCACCTTTAGGCTTCTTCTCCAGGCTTGATGCAAATGCCCGGAGAGAGGCCTGAGTGCTTGGAAAGCTTGCATTTGCAATCATTTTAGTTGGCCAATAAAAGATATTATTGTATATACAAGATGTCTATAGTACATACAACAGATAGCGTTCCTGTGCAGAAATAAGGCGAGATCTGTACATATGAATAGATGATCCCAATTTGTGTTATTATACAAACTCTGCAGTATTTTATGTTTTATCTTCCCTTAATATCCAACTTTATTTTTATAGAAATAGGAAGCGCTATTCAGTTTAATATTCCTTCAGTCAAGCCAAAACCTGGAATTATTTAATTACTGAGGTCAATGCAGCCATTCACCTACATGAAGCTTCCTGTTTACTGTGCAGTCCTATGCTATGATGTGAGTAGAGCATTCTATGCAGATGAAAGAAGTGTAAAATTATCTCCCCTGAAATGTTGTTCCATCCTACTTAAGGATCCCCTCCCATCCTATTGTGTGTGCTTTTAGATTTTCACTAGGGGGTTGAGCGAAAGGTGTTATCATCAAACACAATAAGGATAATCAGGAAGGCTGCTGGGTGCCAAGTGTACCTTCCTTCTTAAATTTGCTCAGAATTTCTAGCACCGCATGAAGTGACAGGCACTGTATAATTAAGTTATCAGTGTATAATATGTTAGCATGGGATTCACAGAGCAATCAGTGTTGTGAAAGTCGTTACTAGTTGGTGGTTGTTGCAAACTCTTCCTCTTGCAGCCAAATGATCCTTTATACACTTTATACAGTCACAGGCTGGTCTACATTCCAGAGCATCAGAGCATGAAAATGCAGTTCAATTGTTTATCTTACATTAAAGTATCTTCTGAAAAGCTAAACATTCTTTTAAAGTAGGAATATGAAGATGTTTATTTTTCCTTAAATAGACTGTGAATTCTCAGGGTGTAGGTTATGTTGTGTGCAGAACCTGTCTACAATTAATATTTTTATTTACACATAAATAGGAGCTCTGTGGATTTTCACTTATGCAGCACATGAGACTGGTGTAATACATTTGCTACCACTAGAGGTGCTGTTCTGAAGAACCCTACAAAGATCTCTGCAGAGATAAGAAAAGAAGTATAGGCAATAGAGCGCCTTTAGACAAGCATATAAAGAGGGCAAGTTATATTTAAATACAGATACAGAAAAGGTTGTAGAGGTACCCAACAGGACTTGGACACAACTTACTAGCAAATTGCTTGAAAGCTTTTATTCACAGTGTGAATAAAAACTTTCAAGCAATTTCCTAGTGAGTTGCATCCTAGTCCTGTTGGGTACCTCTACAAACCATTTCTGTATGTGTATCTGATGTTTCAGGGCAGAACACTGGAGGACTACACCCAAGGCAGCTATCAGCAGGTGGAAAAAGACGATTTTGTGATATTCAAGTTATATTCAAACATTATGATACACTTCCCACCATACCGTGCCAGCTATAAAGGAATATCAATGGAACAAAAATTACTTGTTAGAAGTAACCTTTTTCCCCCTTTTTACGTTACCATCCATCATTATCATTCATAAACAATGCCATTCATTAGCATTGGTTAGAATGGAAGTAAACATATAGAATACACATCAACCATGAATATGTTGTAAATTACATCCTTATGAACCATGTTTAGCTTTGTCACCAATAATAACTGTTACTATTTCTGCATTATAGAAAATAATGCACCCCTACTTTAAAATATAAGGGCACTAGAAGCCAACAAGGAGTTCCATGATGAACATATAGAAGAGGTAACTTTTTATATCCTTAGGGGCTAATACAATAAGCAGCGCAAAATTTTGCCAGTGCTATTCATTTGCAGAAACCCATCAGATGTTAAATTTTTTCAGGTATATTACAATTAGTTAACATCTGTTTGGTCGCTACAGATTATTACAGCAAGCAAGCAATAATGCATTCCTAAGAAAGCATAATTCCCTTTATAACCACACACAAATAAAGCACAATTGATAGGTATTCTAGTGGTATTGGTGGGTGAATGGTTGGCTGGTCTTCATATAAGGCTGGGTACACAAAGGGCAATATTTTGGCCAAACCAAATCACCAGCCCATGCGCCAATGTCTGCGACCAATGTCTGTCGCCCGTTCGCCTGATCTGGGTGATAGGACGCGGTGGTAAATTACACCCGATGAACCGTGCAATCGTTTTTCTATCGCAGCTATTTTTGACGCGACCAACAGTGATTCATCCCAGCCAACCGCTCGCTTGTGGAAACTATGACATGGATAGTCTTGAATCTTTTTTTAAATTCTCTCTTACCATAAATGTGTCACAAATCTAAAAATCTAAGATTGTGAATCTGCAAATTTACAAAATGACCTGAAATGGTCTTAAAGTTTGATAAATATTGTACAAATTACATTATACCGTGTCATTCCTATGGTCACCTATACAGGGATATGTACGAGAGCTACTATCGGTTATTTGTGTCTTAAAGAACTGATGTACCAAGGGTTTTTGTCACAAATAATGGCGGTTGAGGCATCCAATGTACCGAGACGACAGACGCTCTTTGGGAAAGAGTCTTTTACACCAAAAACTAGCTGGCTAGATTCGGAATGTGTAAACCCTGTTCACTATTCATAGAGAACCAATATCAGCTTGGTGCATTGCCTTAAGGGGGCAATAGAGAGTGAAAGTGACTCTCGGTACATAGTCCTAAAATAAAGCTGGCCATTCCTCCCTTTCGACGTTCCGGAAACCCAGAACATGCTGGTAAAACCAGCAGGTAAAACTGCCACTGCACCTGCTATCAATTTGATGTTCATTGTGGTCTATTCTACGTCACGTCAGATAAGTGTATGGCCACCTTAAATTTGTTTCTTTGTGCAACGTGGGATATCTGCCTGGTTGGATACTGACTGTGCCAGTATAGGAAGGATTCTGTCTGGACTCTGCAAATACTCATTGTCTCTTGCATTGAAGGAATGAGATAAGAATGGTTTTCTCATTAGCATATGAACAATAGAGAAAATCATGGTAAATACAGACAGTAAAGGGAAATGATGTGACAGCTCAATTCTGTGTATTTCCTTGGAACAATCGCTAGTGTACACTAGATGGATTTTGTCATTTCCCAGTTCTGTTTAGTTGTTTATATTTATATTACATATGCAAGTATATATCCCTGGAGATCCTGCACAATTACCGAGGGAAGTGGGAACAACAGTTTAATCTAAACTCTTCCTAGTTAGCCCAGCCTTGTATACAGATTCCTCAGCTCTGACTCACAAGTCTACTGTGTATTACAACCAGGCTAACCATTACCATATATAACATATGACTGTGATGGCAGAATGAAAAGCCGACACTGTAGACAATAAGGCTAGGTACACATTATTATTATTACTATTGTGGATTTATATAGTGCTAACACATGGGTGTATTTTTTAAGTTGGCAGACCATTCACCGCTATGGAACTGTTAGTTATGGCAAAAGCTTCCGTGGCGGTTTCCGTGTGGTCCGGAATTTTCTTTAATATTAAGTGGGCAAAATAATATTGATAAATATGTCACCTTACCTTACCTCGGTCCTGTTATGTCACCTTACCTCGGTCCTGTTATGTCACCTTACCTTGGCCCTGTTATGTCACCTTACCTTACCTCGGTCCTGTTATGTCACCTTACCTCGTCCTGTTATGTCACCTTACCTTACTTGGGCCCTGTTATGCACTTTCCACTTTGGGACAGTTAATGTATCATTGGACTGAGGAAAAAAAATATTGGTCCAGGCAGATCTATGACAGTTGGTGATAAGTTACAGGAACATTGAACCAGTGAACAAACAACAATTTCAATTGATTTCTATGGGAAATATTAGGTGTGTATTCTAATGTGTATTCTAATGTGTATTACCTTCTGGCATGAAGAGATTGGTGTGTGGCCCACAGCCACCACTTAGGCTGGCTTCACACCAGCAGATATTTCCGTCTGACTATCGGCCGTATCGGATGAATGGGCGATCGGGTCCGTTGGTAAATGACGGCCGATCGTGCGGTTCACTATGGGGCCACTATTGCTGCGACTGACAGTCAATTTTTGGACCGAGGGCTCACTGTCAGCGAACGCTTGGCCGGGACAAATAATAGGCCAGTGTGTACCCAGCCTTACTTTGCCAATGGGAGTCTGAAGAGATCTGTTATTGGTTAGGGGATTCAGGGTAACGAGAAGTCTCTGGTGACAGTTGGAAAATTATCAAAGTCTAAAGTTCTACCTACGGCCTGCATGAGACTACATTGAACTTCCCTGTATGAAATTTGGATCAATATTGTTCTATGTGTCCGAAATGTGATTGAAGCAACAGCAATAAAGCAATAGCTGTCCCTGGGCATGCCCCTGGGCATGTGTGCAGGCTTACTGGTTGATCCCAAATTTACAGGGACTGCATCTCCTTCCGTCTGCCCAAATAATATAAGTGATTGTTCCCCTGACCTATATGATCCTTGTACAATTACAGGGGCAAATGCAGGATTTTCAAGGGGGGGATTCCTGAATGGGTTACCAATGAACAAGCCCAGTAGGAAGTTCATGACCAAATGAATCCAAATATTCTATTATCTATGGATCATATAATAATCTTATATATATTCTCTACTTGCCATATCTATCATTACAGTTAGCCAATACAGATATCCCCTTACTTTTGTTATAAAGTATATTCATTAAAGCTGGGTACACACAAGCAGATTTTTTGGCCTAACTGACCAATATTTCTGTGTATTAGCCGGTTGGAAAAAAAAACAGACAACTGGATGTGACGCCAATCGTGTGAACCATAAGAGACGTTCACCTTGAGATGTTCACCAGCCGACGGTCAGAATAAAGTCAGAGCTGTGAGACTGATGGCAACTCTGATAGAATTTGCTGATAAGCAATCACCTCAGGCTCCTGCAGGGTTAATGTAGATACAGATCTCTATGCTGAAGTCAATCACAGGGAAGACTGGATACATTTTTGAAACATACAAATCTATGTAACAATCTATTTAACAGTCTATGTAACAATCTATTTACCAATCTATGGAACAATCTATTTAACAGTCTATGTAACAATCTATTTAACAGTCTATGTAACAATCTATGTAACATTCTATGTAACAATCTATGTAACAGTCTATGTAACAATCTATGTAACAGTCTATGTAACAATCTATTTAACAGTCTATGTAACAGTCTATGTAACAATCTATTTAACAGTCTATGTAACAATCTATTTACCAGTCTATGTAACAATCTATGTAACAGTCTATGTAATAATCTATGTAACAGTCTATGTAACAATCTATTTAACAGTCTATGTAACAGTCTATGTAACAATCTATTTAACAGTCTATGTAACAATCTATTTAACAGTCTATGTAACAATCTATTTAGCAGTCTATGCAACAATCTATGTAACAGTCTATGTAACAATCTATTTAGCAGTCTATGTAACAATCTATTTAGCAGTCTATGTAACAGTCTACGTAACAACCTAATTAACAGTCAATGTAACAATCTATTTAACAATCTATGTAACAATCTATGCAGCAGTCTATGGGCACTGGGGAAAGTACAACAACAGTCAGCAGGCAGAAAGAGGGGGGGGGGGATTCCAGGCACCAGTAATGCCCTCTAAAACATGCCCCTGTATCTACATACTGTATATAGGATCAATGCATTGAATAGTGCAAAGGTTTGCCATTACTATCTTTTTGCAGCAACCAATCAGATAAAATCTAAAGCTGGCCATACACATGCGATCCCACAGCATGTGTGCCGACAGATCCCATTGCACACACAGACGAAACCGATCCCCATACGTGGTATGTTTATTTACCTATTATCGTTCATATGTATGGCCACGTTAAAGGTGGGTACAGTCAGTTCCAATCTGTCAAAGATGGCAGGCAGAATCAGCAATATTCACACATAGTCACAACTGTTCTCCCTATATAAAGTATACATAAAGTGTAGTGAGAACATTCATGACTGCCATACTCCCTATGATTGCGGCGGACTCGCTTTACTTTAGTACAAGGGGCTAACTGAAGGAAATTTTCTGTTCAGAATGACCGTTTCTGCTGCCGAACATTAGTCGGCATTGGAAACTGACGTTTTGACCATACACACATTAGTGATATAGGGCCAATCCCATTGGTACTGCTGGCATCTGTCCTATATTGCTAATGTATGTACCCATCTTAACCTCAGTAACCCAGTAAAAAGCTAACATCTAATTAGTTCCAGCAAAGTAATAGCACGGCCAGAGTTTTGCACCTTTTATTCCATCAGCCCCATAATGAGCAAAATCAAATCAGACCTGTATTTGGTTTTAATAACTGTCCCAATATATTTCACTAGTCGTTCTATACAACACCGTACATTCAATTGCTGTAATGAAAATGAAAACCGGTTTGTTTACCATCCTATAAAGATGGTAGAGCAGAAAGGTACACATCACCCCTGGTGTGCCGTGTGTCATTGCTGTTGTTTATAAAGGTAACCCTCCCCGAACATTCCTTCCTGTGCATTCACTACACTACATAGGTGTGTTTACAGGTTTTAGAAAAGTTACATTGTTTGATTTTTTACAGCAACATTTTTAAACAAGCCCACTAATCCCCGAAGGTAGTTATTACATGGTCCCAACTGAGTTAACCACTATATTACAAATAACAAATAAACAGTACATCTGGGGCCCAGAGAGCTTAGAGATTTAGAGAGAAGGCTTTAGTGCTTTCAGGGGGGTATTGTGATCCCCAACCAGCCCTGCTGGGTCACTCTATTATTTCAATTCTCTGTCACCCTTTTAATCTCTTTGGGAAAATCTCCAGTTTCTTTGTTGTTTGAGGGGTCTGCAAATATATGCAATGTTCTTGAATGAATGAAGGGTTAAGTCAACACTTGTAGGGGGTGTAACATGCTGTGCTGCTAGAGAAAAATGGACTGTGCACAGGGCCAGGCAACTCTTTTATCCGTGTAAGCTTTATTAGTGCAATTAACAGTTACTGATGAGCCGAACCAGCAGCCACTGTGAGCTCCAATGACTGCCCATTACAGAGCTTTGCCACTATAACTTATTTTACATTGCAGGAGTAATCTGCCATGAGGGCGAAGCTCAATATAACGAAACAAAACAAAGATATTTAAGAATGTAAACTTTTTCCTACAATCTTTAGGATATACAAGCTAATAGGAGTTTATCTCTGTAAAGTTTCATATTGGGTAACCCTGACATTATTCCCCAAATACGTATACATCTCCATTGGTAATATGCAGGGCCGGCCTTAGGATAAATAGCACCCTGTGCAAGATTTGTTACTGACACCTGTACAGTGTACAGTGTACCTGTACAGTGTACAGTGTATCCCACCATGTAACTGCTAAGATATGAATCTTTGGGCCCTATTTGTAAACGCACAATATCGCAATTTAGCAATACTGCGCTTATCGATAATGTATAACCACGGTCATAAATTTACGACGAACGTTTGTTAATTAACATTTGACATAGTATACCACGTGGTAGTAAACTACTGCAATGGTATTCTATGGGGATATATTGTGTTATCATAAATTAACAATCACTAAACCGTTTGTTAAATCAATTGTTAAAGGTGCGGTATCGCTAAAAAGCACTTTGTTGGATTGGTGGCATACTATTATACGTTGTGGTAAAATTCATTGTTTAGTATAACACATTTAGACTGTTTGGTTTTTATTAGGCACCAGCTAGAAATTCATGGACTCGCTTCTCTGATGAAGCGGCGGGGATGCCGTGAAACGCGTCAGACCACCTTTTGGTTGCACCTTTGAGATGTTTTTCTGGCACTACTCGTTGATGTTTATATGGAGTTCTGAATAAAAGTTTATGATAATATTACCTGTCGGGTCTGAGTCCTGTGTTCCAGAGCGGTCCACTCCCTGGTGTTTGTATCTAGTTGGAAGTATCGTGAGACCTTGCTGAGGTCTCGCTTTGGGAAGGCGGACCTGCACGAACAGGATCAGCACGAGCAGGACACAGCACAGAGTCGGTGAGCGCTCCTGGCCTGGACCCTGGTACGTGTGTCTTTTCATCAGACACATATGTTGTGGTAAAATTCATTGTTTAGTATAACACATTTAAACTGTTTGGTTGTTATTAGGCACCAGCTAAAAATGCATGGTTACTAAACAAAATACAAAATACAGAAGGGAATTGCTTTTGTCACTCTGTATATAAAAATTTTTTGTAGTAACTGACAGCCCACAGAAAGACGGCTTCCTAAGAGACCCATGGTTTCATAAGAAAACAATATTACTGATGAAGGCGTGAGTAATATCGCCGAAACGTTACATGACCCCAGACTGAGCGCATACACACGGACGATTCTCTCCCAGAACGGCCGTTCCTCGGCTGTACCGCTTTGCCATCAGCGGTCGTGCCTTGCTCAAAAATTGAACATGTATACGAGGCTTTAGACTCAACTGGGTAAGCTTTTTTTTTTTTTTATACTGTGGGGTTTAAACTCCTTTAGCAGGGTCTGCGCTATTTCCAAAAAGTTTAACAGTGACAGCACACAATACAATAAAAATGATGGTTTGCACTACAACATGTTTTTAATCAGATTGTAAAAAGCCTCACTATGAAGCACACCTCCCCTTCCTTCCATTGCATTAAACTTTGCAAAAATGGTTAGAGGGGTAAGCTGTGATCCTTAGCAATATTAAGTTGCCTCCTAAGTTAATCAATCAGGAAATCTTAAGCTGTTAAATTAAAAAGGTAATAAAGGAGCAATGGTTAATATGTATATACAGCTTACCCCTCTAACCATTTTATATATATACATACTAGCAAAAGTGTGCCCGTTGGTGCACAATGGAAATTATGTTTGTGTATGTTTTGCCATGTGTGGATATAGTGGATATAGAATCTATACACAGGTATATTTTAAACTGTTACTCAGACAGTCACCAGCTTCCAGAGGAATCAAATAATCAAATAGGATAATCCTGCAAGTCTGAGAGTAGACCCACGCAATCCTGCTACACTGTGTGGTTGAAACTAAACAAGCTAGGTTAATACTTATTAGTATTCACGGCAAGTGGTGATGGTACCTCAAATATTATAACAGAAGGTATATAATAACAGCATTGTGTTATTAGAATAGCATTGCCCTAATAATCTAACGTATAAACAAACATTTCTCATTCCCAGTTTACCTAAAGAAATGGATTTATCCTTTATATACTGTTTTATATAGATCTAATTGAAAAAAAATTGCTTCAGAGCAATTTTTAATAACTGATAACTGCTTTTTATTTCAGTATTAAAGTAATGCCTGGCTGTACCACTAAGCAAAAGGCTAAGGCTAGTTACCCCATCAAATGGTTTAGGTTTAAAAATAGGTTTGGCAATTGGGCCTGGTAGAGCTACTGAGTCTAATTGGGGCATTTCATCTGGAGGTACAAGGACAGGAGGATTTAAATCAATACTTTCAGTAGCAGCCTCCATTGCTTAATACAGAGAACAAATATACAGATAAAACAGCGAGAATAAATGGTATTACCAGCACCGCTGCCACCAATTTGTACCAGATCACTGCTTTATGGAAGGATTATGGGTAGCATGACACACAGTGGGTTACTGTGGTGGTCTGGCAGACAGTTCACATAAACAGGTTCCCCACATAAGATGTGCAGTAATTAGGGGTGTCCCTGTCTATGGTGCACCGTTTTATATATTGACCAGGCCTGTATATTGTATGTCCTTGTACACTTATTTGTTGCCTCAGAATTTGTATCCAATAAGGTAAATTGTCTGTCCAATAATCTGTCCATCCAGTAGGTGGTAACAGGATCTTATACACAGGGTCTTATACACAGGGTCTTACACACAGGGTCTTATACACAGGATCTTATACACAGGATCTTACACACAGGGTCTTATACACAGGATCTTATACACAGGATCTTGTACACAGGGTCTTTTACACAGGGTCTTCTACACAGGGTCTTCTACACAGGATATAATACACAGGGTCTTATACACAGGGTCTTATACACAGAATCTTATACACAGGGTCTTATACACAGGTTCTTATACACAGGGTCTTATACACAGGATCTTGTGTTGCACTCAGTATCTCTCCAAAGCACACACCACAATCTACTTTCACTTTCTATCCTCCTAGCCATAGAGAGCAGGGGTGTATTTTATTACTCACTGACGCCTGCAGGCTGGAAGTGGTATATAAGGAGCCTTGGTAAATATATCCATTACAATATGACATCCTGTGCAGGGGACAGAAACTTTTTTTGGATTACACTTCCTTTCACATGGAGCAGACACAGGGGTGTGGTTTAACCTCCCA
This sequence comes from Hymenochirus boettgeri, assembly GCA_019447015.1. Taxonomy (NCBI): domain Eukaryota; kingdom Metazoa; phylum Chordata; class Amphibia; order Anura; family Pipidae; genus Hymenochirus; species Hymenochirus boettgeri. The sequence goes on along the minus strand of CM033473.1, from coordinate 232,775,716 downwards.
TTATGACCATTCCATGATCAAATAGGGATCTCAGCTCTGTAAGTAAGTTTATGTATTTTGCATTATATACCTTTATTGATGGTCATTTAAATGGTAATAGTGAGATAGTACACACATACATATACACCTTTCCTATATGTAATATCATATATCCCCCACCATATTGGTAGCTCCTAAAAACTCAATGCAATCTCCTATTAAGACATAAATATATGTATATACTATAAGGGATAAGGGATATATATATATATATATATATATATATATTGTGTGTGTGATACAGTTTTAGGCACAAATACCATGTACAGATTTTCAGATGTTCAGAGGCAAATCACTTTAATAGACATGTCCATGGAAACAAGGATTTTATGGCTCACATCTGCTGAAATACATTTCCCGTAGCCAAAGCACAACCTAAACGGCTGCATAGAATCGCTACTAAATGACTGAGAATGTGTTGGATTCTCCCAGTAGCCTGGTGCACATTAACTGTACCTAGAGAGTGCAGCATATGGCATGCACGGTCCCAATGTAATAACTTAATGATCTAACAGAATAAAATGTCATTGGACTACTGTTAACCTTGCAAACTCAATAGAAGGGAATTGCTTTTGTCACTCTGTATATAAAATAATTTTTTGTAGTTACTGACAGCCCACAGAAAGACGGCTTCCTAAGAGACCCGTGGTTTCATAAGAAAACAATATTACTCACACAGCACAACAAGCTGGTAATGTCTATCTGCTCCCTTTTCTTTCATCCCCAGCTATTCAAGGTTCTGTAGGTTAAAATCCTCTGATATGAATCTAATAACAGCTTGATTCATTAGCCATGTGAGAATGGTAAAACCATCAGCTGGAAAATATAGGTCTTTAACCTATAAAGCCACAGTAATTATTCCCCATTGTGTTAATGTGAAGGGCAATACAAGTGACCCACCCTCAGTCTACTATAAAAATGTCTGTTACTATGCGCATGTAGAGCCATCTTAAAGGGCATATCCACCTCCAAAATAATATTTTATATCTGTGTAGAGAAACCCCAAACTAAAACTATTATAATCACACTGTCCTGAAGATCATAGTTATTCTGCCTGATTGTTGCACATAATCTCCCAGATCCACTGAGCACAGTGAAAGCTCAGAGCTTTTGCACTATTAATATTATTATCATTGTGGATTTATATATCACCAACATCTTCCGTAGCGCTTAACAATTACATGTATACTTTCACATCAGGCCCTGCCCTGACGAGCTTACAATATAAGCACATTTATTCTATCTGTATGTCTTTATTATTGTGGGGGAAACCGGAGTGCCCGGAGGAAACCCACGCAAGCACGGGGAGAACATACAAACTCCTTGCAGATGTGTCGAAGGGTGGAATTGAACTTCAGTGCTGCAAGGCATCAGTGCTAACCACTGAGCCACCATACTGCCTTGTTTACATTGCCGCTACTTGGGGACGCAGTGCTACAATATTACAACACAATAAAACTCAATATAATATAAAAATCCAAAAGCAATATAAACACATGTAGCTTACAAAATAAAAGTGCATGAAACTACGGGGTATGAAAAAAGAGGTCCCTGCCCTGGAGAGTGAATAGTTTAAAGGAAGACAGAAGAGTATTATACAGAATGTCCAGCACTAATAGTTGTCAGTCTGTGGACATTCCAAGTTGGAATAACTGCTTCCATGCTTGGTCAACTAGAAAACAGCAAAGAGCCTGCACTTACGCTTAAATCTACCTCCCAAGATCTCATCATGTAAATTCTGCCAGCTGCTTCATGTGGGGCCTTCGGAGTAATCAAATACTTTAATGTCAGGTTAATTTATAGGTTTACAAATGCTACTACTTTAAAAATGAGCGGACACCGAAAGCTGGCTGATCTAAGGAGGTTGGAACTGCGAGCTGGAAGTTTGACCCTTTCCTGGTAACACTGACACTGAGGTAGAAATGAGACAAAAGAAATACCACGTCATTGTAGATCAGTATAAATGACAGATATTCTGATACCAGGATTGCCCTCCTATTATATATTTTAACAAAAGAAGGGTAATTCATTCAGCCAATTCCCTTTGAAATTCTAGCTTGGCAGAAAAGTGAACTGTGATCTGAATATAAGACTGTTAGTAGATGCTCTATCTTAGCCAACATGTTCATGAACTAATTTTTATTTTATAAAGGAGATTTCTTCACAGCAAAAGGACAAAGGGCCAGAAAAGGAAGTCTAGAAGTTTTATTCCCAATAAGATACAGTAAATGGTTTTCCTATGAAGGATGGGAGTGGAGCCATTCTGTTCATTTGCCATACAAAGGTGCCTTGGTTATTCCCCAAACTGGCACATGCCTAATAGTAATAAAATTGATCTGTATAAAATATTCTGCCTGTTGTCATGTTTCTGATCATTTTATTGATTAGTAAGTTGATTGGAAGTGAAATATTTGAGCAAAAAATCAGAATTTACCAGCAAGAACGATTATTCATTTTGGTAATTGCCTGGCAAGTAAATGTTTATTTGATTATCCAGCTGATCTGACAGAAATGTCATGCATGGTGATTGATTGGGCCAAAACATTGTTTCTAGTTTTTTGTTTGGGGGACCCATGACTTTTAGCTATACTCTAGACTGAGAAAATGCGTTGCACATTGAAGCTTGCAAATTATTGAAATACTGCATTATGAAGTATATATTCACTATAATCGCCTTTTAACTATTGGCGGACATAACAATGGCAAAGATCAATAATATTGCCATATTGTAAATCCGATCATTTTTGCCACGTGGCGAAGTGTGGCAGTAATACCTTCTTCTTCGCCACAATGCAGGACTCAAGCCAATAAATAAGGAACCGGCGCACATTGCCATATTCATTGCATTATGCCAAGTATCACAGCTAAAAGAGAAAATGGCGATCTTGATAAACCCGGCTATCACCGATCGCATAACAGTAAATGGTGGAAAATAGTCTAACACTTATTAGTTTAAGAAACACTCCACAAGATACTGAGACCTTCCTCAGACATCGCAATTTAAAAATGGCCGAACTTAATGCAAGGAAACACATTACTGATTATTAAATACGAGCATCAGATTATTTCAATCACATGGGTTTAAATAGGCCAGATAAATTAGTCACACTATACAATATTTCCAGCCAACCAACCGATACATGGTAATATTGGTCAAATATCGAAATATTGTATGGTGTGTGTACTCAGCAGTTTCAGCTGACCGAGCGCCCATGCTCTTACCAATAATCGGTCGAAACAGCTGTTCGTACACATCAAAGCTTTAAGATTAGCTGTTTGGTGGAAACCATGGACTTTTGTGAACAGCTTGGAAACAAGGACAATTCTGTGATGACCACATCATGATCTAGCTAAAACATTTCCCTAAATACTAGGATAATAGGATAATATATATTTTTAGCTTCCATAAGGAACTTCTTCATTTGTTGATTGTTTGCAAATGTAAACCTGGAAATGTTTTCCCTAGAATACAAATATTATTTTATTAAAAAAAAAAAAAGACCCTATTTATGGAAATTTGCTACAAGGGCCCTATTATTTACAACTAAAGTCCTTGCATTAAGGGCCTTTTCATTCTCCATTGGGCAGATGTCTAGCATATAATACACATCTAATGTAAGGAAGAAACAACATCCTACAATTCCTTTGTGATTCGCTCCTGACTTCCCTAGTTAGAGAAGTGAGAAATACAAACAGTGGGTGCTGAGGAAATGAAAAGGTAGAGAGGAACTGGCCAAGCCTAGGGGAGGGCTATTTGTACCTAATACATATCCAGGTAAAGAGGTTTATTTATCTGCAGTTCTGCACTCCTTACATGCCCATCTGTGCCATAGTATCATCATTCTTTTTGAAAACGTTTTTTTAGGATAATTTAATGTGAAGAACATATGATTAATGTTTCTGTCCCTGTAGGATGTATATCACATTATCATGGATGCCATATTTACATTTTTAAGGCAGATGAAAGAGATTTATGGCAAAATCATATAAGGTTTGATTGATTAGCAATTAACAAATGGAAAACATATAAATTATAATGGTCATTTCAACAGACCTATAACACTAATACAGCATGTTTGCCATCAACAACATTTATAGAAAGAAACCCAGACATAGAATCTTGACAACTGAGAGGTAAAAAGACATAGGACAAGTTTATGGCAATGGAAATTATTATTATTGTGGATTTATATAGCGCCAACATCTTCCGCAGCGCTTTGCAATTACATGTATACATTCATATCAGGCCCTGCCCCGAAGAGCTTACAATCTAAGCACATTTATTTGAAACAATTAACCTATCGGAATGTCTTTATGATTGTGGGGGAAACCGGTGTTCCTGGAGGAAACCCACGCACGCATGGGGAGAACATACAAACTCCTTGCAGATGTGTCTAAGATGGAGTCAAACTCAAGACTATCAGAGAAACTATCAGTGCTAACCACCGAGCCACCATGCTGCCCACAAAAATATATAAGTGCTTTAAATAATTTTGACTGCATAGTGCAATTTCACTTTGTAGCATATTCATGTAATGCTGATCATACACTGCCCTAATATTAGGTCAGCTTAATGTCCAATCATCAAATTAGTCTGATATTGGTCAGCGTAATTAAGTCACCTGCTGAAACTCCCACAATGCTCTCTTGCTAGGACTGTTCATTTTACAATCAATCATAAAATGATCATCCCAGTAGTTAGTTATTGAAACATTGCTGGGACATTGACAGGTAAGGCGACTATTGTTTACCCAGCATTCTAGATTAAAGGTTCTCTTACATTAGCGCCTATCTTCTAACCATTCTCGCGAAATTCAATCAATTCTGCAGGAACTGCCTTTCTGGATCTTCTTCGCGACTGACATATGATTGTAAGGTCCCATCTGGCCCATTCATTGTGTGATCGTATGTCAGTCATACTGACATACGATCAGAAAGGCAGTTCCTGCAGAATTAATTGAATGTCATGGGATCAGTCAGCAGGTAAGAGCTAATGTATGGGCCCTTTAAATGTCATCCTCCATAGGCCTATGAGTCCCTATATTTGCAAGGCTATACTGTTTTTGATGCAAATACAACACACAAAGATTAAAAAACATTTTACCTGATTTCTACCCCAAGGTTACCAACTTTAAAAATGTAGGAACCTAGAAAACAGGAATATTAATTTTTTTAAAGTGTATTTTTTGTCCAGTTAACTTTACATTATCATATTAACTAATCCCATCATGGCTAGGTTGGATCAGGAATTACAGGTTCCATAAACAGTTAATGGAGACCTGAATCTCAGAAAACTCTTTCCACCATATTCACGTGCTGTAGCATGTGATGTCTTAATAGACACTTTTCTCTTCTACCCAGGGGATCATTCCAGGGATGCATCCTCAATGAGGAGCTTTAGGATAGAATGTGATATTCCCACCAACCTGACCAGGATCTTCATGTCCAAACATAACCTGCAGTTTCCTAGTGTGCAGGAATGTAATCCACGTACCCACTGCGTGTACTGATTAATGTTTATCTATTGTATACTGCCCAGGAATCACCGCTCAAGGGAATAACTATGGTTGTTATGCTAGTGTGTTTACTTTGAAGGTGATCAATGCTGAAGGTAAGTAACAGAAAATAAACAACAAATACCTTGAGATCATAATGCACAAATGACACATACACACTTTCCGTGAGTTCTGCTATCACCTTTATAGCCCTTATTTTATATTGGGCCCTAACAAAGCCCAGGAAACACACATCTGTTTACATAAGCATGACAGGACTTTTGCAATTACCTTTCATACAAAATACAAAAATATTCTAAGTCAATGTTTTCAAAACAAATAAGAGATAAGGGAAATTTGTCCTCCCCAGGGGGTGAAATCTTTAGGGATAAAAAAAGCTAAAGGAAATGTTGAGCATTTTCATTCTAATGTCTAATGCTCAGTACACTGATTCAGGCATTAAATGTATATTAAACATTCTAAACCAACTCATACTTACCAACAGTCCCAGGACCTGCAGAACTGCCCCAATTTTCAATCTTCAAACCCACTCTTCCTGCAGTGTTCCAAGATCCACTGGAGGGATGGACAGTTAATTATTAAGTGTCTGTGAGTTTTGACATATAAAGTGTCTCTAGATTATTATTATTATTATTGTTGTTTACATTGGTGGCAAACTTATTTACAGCAATGTTCGTGGCTTTGGTGAACCCATGTCAAGCTTTAGCCAGACTACTTTAAAAACCCTAAACAGCCCCTATTTCAGCCTTTTTTCTGACAGTTCTGTTTATTACAAGATGAAGTCACTTTTGCACTATTAGTGTAATTTGACCCATTTTAATTTCTTAATTGTTCTGGTCTCTGGACAGCATAGGACTAAATCCCCCTTAAAGGTATATATTATATAAGTCCCGGAACTGAGGAGTAAGGTAGTTGTAGCTTGGAAACATCTACATGAGCTCTAAGGGCATATAGGAACTGACAGGGCAGTTGAGAAGAGAATCTGCAGATATGAATCTTCTTCCAGCTGCTGCTTTGCAAAGAAATTGTATTTGGTGGTAGAAATTACTCTTACCACTTCTACTATTATACTTTACAGGAAAAACCTTAAAAGTGTCACAATAAATGCCTAAGTTCATAGCACAAGGCAGCATGTACCGTCTACACCTCTGATATAAAGAGCAATTTGTTACCAACTGGATTATCAGTACCAACAGATGGACGGCCCGACAGTAAGGGTCAGATGGGCTTGCCTATTAATTTAATACATTAAAAAAAGCTAAAAGGACTGTCTTTATTGTCCAAACACTTTACCTAGGTTTCTGGGCATTTCTCCATCCACAGTGATCACTGTGCTCAGTCACCTAATCACCCCATACATGCAAGATATATATAACAAGGTATATACAGTTTATATAACAGAAGATTTCTTACTCATGCAGCAAAGCTAAGGCAAGAAATAAAAGGGGCTCTAATTCTATTTCAGGACCCCAAGCATCATCCATCATTTCTGACTGCGGAGAAGCCAGCAAGCAGCTCCCGCCCAGTAATAACACCACATTTAACAGGATTAAATGCTCAACGTGTTACATCCATTGATTGGCACCTCATTTGAATCTTGCATGTGAACAAATCCCCGGGTCTTTATGAAGCCTATTTCCTGCTGGTGCTGTGAATGAATATGAATGGCAGATTTTTCTTTAATGCTTTAGTTACATTTCCAGGATTGTCATCTGATTCAATGCCATTATTATGTTTTAATCCTGTATATTCTAACACATAGAGCTTACAGCACTACTGCTGTGGATTTCTAGGCCTTTCCTATAGATAAATTATGATTCCTGCAGATATCGTGCATGGACCCCTCAACCCCAGGTAGGGTGCCTTATATTAAGGAAGGAGCCCATAAGAATGATTCCCATGTACATCAATAAAAGGCTTAGCAGTGCTGTAATCGACCCAGACATCCACAAGATGCAGATTACATCATACAGGAAAGTATAAATTATTATTGTTATTGTAAGCGGTTAATGGCAAACAACTGTACTTTATTTTAAAGCAATACTTAATTGTATGGAATAACAGATGCCCAGATGGATTTTGCTGAATGCGCACATTACACCCTTCCAGGTTGTAATGTGGAGGTTAAAGGAGAAGTTCAGTGCAAATACATGTGCTTTTCATAAAAAAGAGCAGTATTTTTTCATCCCAATGACCTTAATCTGCCCATTCAGCATTGTGTCTGTGTGTAAATAAATACAACCGAAATACTGACTTCCTGTTTGCAGGACCCCTAATAGGACCCCTAATAGAGCGCCTTGGGTCTTGCCCTTGACCCAGCGCCTGGGTTGATTCAGTTGCTCAGTAGAGATCTGAGCATCTTGGACCCATCCAACAGCCAATCAGTAGAAATTACTGTTAGGAACATTCCAAGGATGTGGTGCATCCTGTGAAGAAGAAGGACCATTAGAACCTGAAATGTCAGCTCACTAATGTCAACAGCAGGGAACAGCAAAGGGTATGAAACTGATTTTTCAAAATGGAAGAGAATATTTAGAATAACTAAGAAGGCATTACACAAACTAACAATTTAACAAATATTAATAATTTCCACTGAACTGTCCCTTTATGGGATTCCAACCCACCCAGCCATTTCATCTGTTTATTAGAAGGTTCACCCACTTTGCACAACTGCAAAGCGGATCAGTATCTTGTGACAGTAAAACGATTTACATAAAGCCCCAGTAAGTGTATGTTCATCCTTCCTTGACCTTCCTTGGGTTTATTAAGAACTTCAGGTCCATTTTACATGCAATGCAACAGAAAAGAGAAAAATATAGTTTACCAGTATGGATGTCCACAGAACACAGTGAATGATAGAAAGATGTTAATGATTGAAATATTTCTTTCCCAGTGGTACCCACATTTGTTGTAGTACCCACTGACTGGTCACACACAGACACACAGACATTCCATTTTATTTCCACAGTAACATTCATTTTTGGCAAGTCCAGACTATGAGACTGTGGAGGTTTGCATTGGGAACTAGTGCACAGCCAATACTAGTGTCACACGCTCACCAGATGTGAAGGGAGAGTTGTGGGCGGTTAGTGTGGGCTTAATGTCTTCCTTTCCTTAATGGAGTCAGCTGGTTCTCATTGAAAAGGCTCCAGCAATGGGCAAAATTGCTCATGGAAGAGACACCATTCAGCACCTTGTCTGCTCTTCCATCAGCAGTCCAGTGTGCTCAGCCTCTCACACAGGGCAGGCGTCCTGCTGAGTCCCAATTCTTCTTTGACACCAAAGGTCTTGCAGGGAGATGGATGGGCATGAGTAGGTGGGCATGACAAAAGACAGGGCTGAAAGGAAACAGGCTCTAATCTTCCAGCCAGATCCCATAAGCACAACTCATGTATTTAAGTTAAAGGTGTAGGGGGAAATACTTTGTTTAAGCTCCAGTTACACATAAAGCATTGGGTGTTCTCCAGATGTATGTTTTTATTCTGTGTTCTGAAAATGCAAAGAATCATTTCCATTTTATGTTTTTGCATTAAATCTAATTCACATTTAAATAAGCACATAATGGGTCCCATGGTTACCTTGCAGAAAAATTCTCCCCGTTTCATTTGATAGCCTTTAGATCACTAGTTTGGCTGTGCTATTAGTTTGTAGCAACCAATCAGATGTTGGCTTTTTACTGGTTTTCTTCAGTTTGATAACATCTGATTGGATGCTGCAGATTAATTTTATTGCATCAGCCCCTAAATCTTCTACCCAATTATTGTAAGAAATGTGCTATATGTGGCTTTATGTTGAAATTCTTCTCCTGCTCATTTAACGGAATCTTCTGTGTACACTGTGCACCCAAATGGTGCTTGGTATCATTGAAATAATCATATTTTCTAGCACCTTATCAGTCCCAGTCCAGTAAAAACACAGTAGCTGAGATATGAAACCAGCTGCACATATATACATCTGTCATTGCTGTAATGTGCTGTCTGCATATTCATCCCCACTGCTACTTTCTCACACTCTCTGTATCATTTTTTCAAATTCAATTGGTAGACAGGGACTAGTCTGAGGGACTGAATATGTACTAGAGAGACCTAAAGAGTTGCATGTGAACTGGCTCATACCATGCCTTTCTAGCTTCTAATGGTAACTCACAACAGAGCTCCTAATGGATGAATCTGGATATGGCCACAGGAGCCTATGATCTTAGCACCTCAATACACAATATCAATTGCAAAATTATTGGCTCAGGGGGTTGTATACAAGTCGCCACAATGTCGACCCAGTGTTTGCCTAGCATAAGTGCAGATACCCATTTTCCCTAGCCTGGGAAATACTTAAGGCTGGGTTCACACTATACAATATTTCCAACCGACCGATATTACCGTGTTTCAGTCGGTTCCCTAGAAATATTGTGTGGTGTAGGTGGGGGCGGCCACAACTGATCTCGGTTGCCTGTTTATCCAGATCATATGGTCTGAACACACTTCTGATAGGATGCCCGACCCCCAACACAAGACACCCACATGACAAAAGGGCGTTTAGACCGATAGCCATACATGTGTATGTGTTCCCTCGGGCGTCGTTCGTTGATGTGCCATGGCCCAAGCAAATGCATACACATATGCGGTTATCGGCCAAAAGGCCCGTTTTTGGCACACATGTGCATATGTTAAGGGGTTGTACATTGTGCGTCCAATCGGACTTTTGTACGAGGCCTAAAGCTGGGTATACTCATCACAGATCTTTAAAAGATGACAGACAGGATCTGCAAATTTTCGGTCTTTTCCGAATGACTGTGAGGCCAACAGGAACGTGCGGCGGCCTCGCAATCATTCAGAAAATGCGCTACACACAGTACCGATAAAGCGCCAATACCATCAGATCCAACGATATTGGCACTTTACCGTTATTGCGTGTACCCAGCTTAAGTTTGTAGTGTTTGGGCATCATTAAAGCATCATCTGTCAAACATTGGTACTGTGTGTACCCAGCTTAACATGTTATAAGAGATCAAGGATAAATCAGAGGAAATCCCTGACCAGAACCATGTTATCATGTAAGATAACACCATCCTAGAGATACTATTGTATTGTTGGATAGCACTATTGAAGCATTTCAATGCCAAAGGTTATCTGTTAGTAAACAAATGTATTGCAGCTGAAAAAGTTCTCTACAGCTTTGAAACCGTGTAAAAATAAACCCACACCTAAAAGCAATTCTAATCAATTCATAGAAATCCTAGGGGAGGTTAAAGAAATTCTGGATCTTTGGAGAACCATCCCAATACCCCAGCTCTGTATTGTTTTAGAGAATAGCACAGACAGCAGTGTGCCACCGGTAACATTTTTGTTGGTTTTTTTTTGTGTTTGTACAATAACTTATCTTACGGTAATTCACTAATCATTTTTTTAAAAATTCTATTCAATGAGAATAATGCAGTAACCCTGCATTAATATTATAATTTTACCATGGCACTGGACTGGATCCAACACTGTAACACACTGTGTACAGGATCTAGTAACAAGCACCATAATATGTTCTCACACTGACACACGGGGCCCCAAAAAGGAAGTCAACAATACAAAGGGGCATTGTCTCCCTGGAACAAAGAAAATGAACACCTTAAAAATAACACATTGCTCAAGTTCAACATAGAAGCCTTTATATGAATGATTTTCAAGAAAAGCACCAGATATATAGTACTATTCACCCATTAAAATGTAATTTCTTTCACTGTATTATTACCATGCTCTTCCATTCTCTCTAACTGAAAATAAACCCCCCTTTGCTTGGATTTGAGTTCCTGTTCACTAGGTGGAGCTCTTGTTTCATAGCCTGAATCTTAAACCCATTTATGGAAAGTCCCATGGCACTGTTTAAATCATTGTTCAGCTTGCAGTTCGCCACATGAAAGCAGAAAGGGCTTTAAATTGCCACTTTCTGCACCACAAACACTGTTAACAACCAAATTCATTAACAGAGCCATCCATTTCTCACTGACAATTGTTCTCTGCTCCACTGGCAAAAAGGAAGCGCTCACTGTTGCTTTTTATTTTGATCATTTCCACAGCGTCCTGTTAAATCTTACAAATGGAAACCTTCTATTGAACCATTCTAATTCCAATGATGTTGGTTAAGAGTTTGTTACTGTGAGATTAAATCTAAGGAAGAGAAACTGCTTTCCCCAGCAACTAGAGAGTTAATCTATGACATACGTCCAACGCCGTGTCGCAGTCTTTAAAAACCCGCTCTGCTTAATGACCTACTGGAAATGATTGGGGCTTTAAAAAGCACTCACCACATTAAGCATAAATCTGTCATATTTTAACGCTCTTTACAAATTATGTCCTAGAAATTATATGGGACTTTTTTTTTCTAAAAAAAAAAATATATATAAATTTTTATAGTTTGGTCTGCAAGACAAATTTACAGTCTCAGAGCTTGATTCCAAGATTTCAGGAACATGCAGAAACTGCAGTGATGTGCCCATTTTATATTCTAGCTCTTAATGTACCCCATGAAGAACATCTGGGATTTAAATTTAAGAATGAACCATATTAAAAAACGTAAAAAAAAAAAAACCCACTAAATATCTGTTAAAATGTCACTGGGATCCATGATTTCAGATTTATTACCTGCAGAAGAAATCAATTTTAACACTGATGTATGTATGTATGTATATGTTTATTTATATAGCGCCACGAGGGGACGCAGCGCTGTACAATATAGAATACAAAAAGTCATACAAGGGAGACAGTAAATAAATACAGAAATATATAAATAAGTATTAGCATCACTAAATATATAGGTTCCTAAAACAAGCAACACGAGAAAATAAGTCCCTGTACCTTAGAGCTTACAATCTACTTAGGTGGGTAACATACAGATACATAGGAAAGGGTGGAAGTGCTAAAGTAATAACTGGTGCAGAAACCGATCTGTTGTCTGCTCAGTCCTTGACATAAGATTGTCACAAGTCAGCATTTGGTGCATTCGATGCAGGAAGTTCAATATTTATCTGCTAGGCACAAGGTAATCAAAGGCTGTCTGGTCAAGGAATTGATCATACGTCATTTCAATCAGACTTTAGAAACGAGTCTGTTGCATGTTGCAGTAGCGATAAAAGATCATCGATGTTTCATAGTCAAAAACTGAAGATTATTTATTTTAGATTGAAATACACATTTGACTACATGATATAGATGGTATATAGAAATACACTGATATATATTAATGATAAATCTTGTGTGAAAATCATCTATGAAGATAGGAAATGAAATTTTGTGCACAAAATAATGTTGTGCTTACCACATGTTTCAGCAGATTTGTGTGTGCACTATTAATTTGTGTACAGGCCTGCTACTGTCGTCCTGATTAAAAGGCAGCAATTTACAATTGAATTTTTTCACTAACAAGGTTCACAGTCATTTTAAAGAGAAAGTCACTTGATATTGGACTTGATGTTTAAATATTTAAAAAAAGAAATGGTTTGAGCCTTTTTGCATGGACTGGCAGGAAAGCAGTTAAGAAAATCTCAGTTTTTCAACCCAGTTCTGGGCAGGGAATGGTACAGGCCTGCCACACTGCATACATGGCAAAGAATGAGAAGTTACAGATTCAGACCCGAAGGGATTCTAAATTAATAGTAAAATGATTGCTTCCAGTAATACCATGTCTGAAAGGCAGATGTGAGTAGGACACATTCCCAGCACTGTTCTCTTCAAAATGTTAACAGTTCTTATTATGTTACCCAGAGGCTTTTACCTAAAACTGTTACTGCCGAAAACTCTTGTAGATTCATTCACATATGTCAAAGATATTTATTCTACTCATATGTACAGTATATTCATTCTCATATGTCACAGATATTTATTTTACACATATGTAAATTCATTCTCATATGTCACAGATATTTATTCTACACATATGTATATTCATTCTCATATGTCACAGATATTTATTCTACACATATGTAAATTCATTCTCATATGTCACAGATATTTATTCTACACATATGTATATTCATTCACACGTGTTTGGTTTAGCGCTGCAGTTTCCAAACAATTAATGAATGTTTATCAATTTTGTTTCACGTGTACCTCTCTTTTATTTATTTGATGGTGTTGGGTTTAGGTCTAAAGCTGGGTACACACACTACAGATCATTGAAAGATGACAGACAAGATCTGCAAGATCCTGCCTGTCATCTTTCAAAGATCTGCATACACACAGTCCCGAGCGTTCTCCCTATGAACCGCATAGGGAGAATGCTCGGGACTGTGTATTTCCCTCGGCTGCGGCACACTCCTCTATAGGGAGTCTAGCGCGGCCGATGGAAATTTTCAGTCTTTTCCCAACAAGCATTTGGCCGACCCGATCGTTCAGCGGCCATGCACTCGTTCAGAAAATGAAGGTACACACAGTACTGATAAAGCCCCGATACCATTGGATCCGACGGTATCGGGGCTTTATCGTTACTATGTGTACCCAGCTTAAGCCTCTCTCAACCTACATGTAATATTTTTAAATCCACTAGTTTTATTTTTATCCATGCAAAAAGACTGTCACAAGTTTCCGATCGCATTTAGCGATCTGCCAATGCATTACAATGTGGATGTTTTTAGAATGCACCATTACCATATTTTGTGCAGATCGCATGCACTCCGATAACTGAATATTAATAAAATTGCAGCGCAAATACATGGTACCACGCATGCATTGTGAACATGCTTTTCACGCATGTTACTGTGCATCAATAGTGTGGCAGCAGCGAAACGCAACACGTTTCCAAATGCATATTTCTATTCCTAGTCTTAACATTAAATCACGTGCGCTGGAATAACTGCATTGCAATGTGCAGTGGGCATAGTACCCCAACTGGCATTATCATTGGCCTGTCAATGTGGATCGCAAAATGGACGCGGTCGAAAAACTTTTCGTCCTGTTATATAGTTTTAATATGTCATTCCTACCAGACATGTGGCTGTCACTGTATCTTTAAATAAGAGACATGGTTAAAACTTTCCAACATTTTATCCATTTACATAACATTAATTTAACCTTTGACAATTGGCTCCAATGGGTGATCATCTGGGGGAACCAGAGGGTTCCATAGAACGTTTGGATATTATAGACAGTCCTGGGAAGGGGGATCCTTCTTGGAATCTCCCATAGAACTCCAGGCAAAACCGTCCCAGAGCAACACAACACCGCTCACTCTCTATCTATCCCCCCTCCAACAGACTACACACAAGCCAAGCCAGGTAAAGTGGGCGGGAACTGATTCTAGCCCTCCCCCTCCCGTGTTTAGGATTGGAGAAGTGTTGGTTGAGTGACAGTAGGAGGCAGGCTAGTGGGCGTGGGGAGCGGCTCAGCCCCGCCTCCTTGGCAATGTCTTGCTACTGCACTAAAACTTGAAGCTGTAATTCCACTGGGATCTAGAGAAGAGCTGGAGCGGGTTACGGTGCGTGTTCGGTCATCTCTGTCTCCTGCCGCTAACAGCCACCATGGCTGCTGGGATTGTGTATGGGATCTGGTTCTTTGGGCTCGTTGGATTGTGCTGTGCGGTTACAGGGTCTAGGATTTACCCAGCCAGCGAAGGTAAGGCTACTAACGGGACCCGACCCCAATGGATATAGCGATGGTCACGGTGGATCTGTCACCCCTGTACTGTGGATCTGCCTTGATAGGGTCACCGGTTCTACCTATGGAGATCTGTGTACATGGGATCCGGATGGAACTCGACTCCGAGGAACCAGTTGGAAACTTGAATTCGGTAGTGTGACAGTGTGTGATCGGGATAATGCTGTGTGATCGGGATTAGTGCAGTGTGATAGTGTGTGATCTGGATAGTGCAGTGTAAAAGTGTGTGATCGGGAAAGTGCAATGTGATAGTTTGTGATCGGGATAGTGCAGTGTGAAAGTGTGATCGGGATAGTGCAGTGTGATCGGAATAGTGCAGTGTGACAGTGTGATCGGGATAGTGCAGTGTAATAGGGATAGTGCAGTGTGAATAGTGTGTGATCGGGATAGTGCAGTGTGATAGTGTTAGTGTGTGATCGGGATAGTGCAATGTGATAGTGTGTTATCGCGATAGTGAGTGCTGGGTGATCGTGCGCGATATTGTGTGATAGTGTCCGGGGACAGTTCTGTATCGTTCCCTATGGTGCCTGCTTCTCCCCACTCAGTGGATTATCCAGTGGACCAGGTCACAGTCCTGTTCAGTGATGGGAGGAATCCCTAGAGCAGAGACAGCGATATCCTGGTGACAGAACATCTCATTGCTGGATATGGATCATTGGATCATTCACTGTAGGACTGTGAGATCTTGGGAATCATTGTGATTTACCCTAAAATTTCTAGTTCATGTGTAATTAACAGAAAGGAAAACGTGGAAGGAACATTATCTAATCAGTCATTGTGTATAGTGATTAGTAAATCATGTATGGAATCATAAATACATAACAAACACATGTATGGATGTCACACACATGTATGTATATATTTGACACACATATGTATTTATTTGACCCAAGCATGTATGTATAAATTTGACACACACATGCATGTATAAATTTGACACACACATGCATGTATATATTTGACACACACACATGTTTGTATATATTTGAACAGTCTGGGGTCATTGGTTAGTTTGGATGAATCCATTACTTTGTTTAGTCCTGTGATTCTGGACTGTAATGCTGTAAAGTTGCAGCAGTAGCTTTGCCCATAGAGGGGGCATTAGAAGGTTTTACATGCTGATCACGTCTCCTTTCCTTTCTCTCTCTCTCTCCTGCACTCTCTCCTTGTATCCCCTGTTTTTGTATACATTGAACCCCCCCATTGTTCTCTTTGTGTCTTTAAATTACCTTGTATGAATCCAGAGGGGTTTAAATGGTATAGTTAAAGGGGGAATGAGGAGTGGTGGGGATTTAGGTTTTTTTGGTCAAAAAAGACCAACAAAACAAAAAAGAATTAAAATAGTTCAAAATGTGGATGTTAAGGATGAAAGGTAAAACCCCAGGAAGCTGTTAAAGAGCCCAGGAGGCTAAGCATACCCAGCTATTGGGATTTTCAGGTTCCTATACTGATTTGATAAGCACAGATTAGATATAAAATCCTGCCTTTGGTGGGTTAACACGGTTGTTGCTGGAATGCTGAGCTGTGTGTTGAGATGATGACAAATCACACTGTTGCATTTTTCCCCTTTTTTACTTATTGCAATAAATCCAGGTTTGTGGTTACAAATTCTTCAATGCAAATAGCTTCTTCCAGAGCCCCATAGTCTGATTGCATGGACTAAAATGAGTAATATGTAAAGTTATTAAATCTGTACATGTGATTGACGTTGCTGCAGTCCTGTAGAAATGTAAATATGGGGAATTTCACCCTTATAGCCCGTTTAGCTCTACTGCGCAAGATGAATGGCCAAATAAAACCTTGCACAGTTTGAGCAGAGGACTGGTTAACACACATTCTGTCACGACTGCACAAACATGGACAAAATGAACAGAAATGTGTTTTTTACTTTCTGTCATAATGTATAAATATGTATAGATGGAGATCTGTTGGGTCAGATATACCCTAAATATAAATCTAGTTGTGTATATTCACTTGGAATAGTTAATGCGTGCTGACACTGGGAACTGATTTCACTGTCATTCAAAATTCCCAACAATCCTTCTGACTTATGGGAGAATTGATTGACCGAAGAGTAAATCACTGGATTACTAGATTTAAACATACGGTAGTTACTATGTTTGTGTATTTAGCAGATAAGGTTTATTTTTATGGCCTACCGTATTTTACCCTGCGGTCCCTCTATGCAATACATGCTAAAAAATGGCCTGTATTTTTTTCAGTGTAAAAGAAATATATTTGTATGGTTGCAGAAATTGCCATTGAAGTAAAAGTTACTAACCAGCTTTATGTCCTTTTTTTATTGCAGTTACCCTTTTGGATTCCAGGTCAGTGCAAGGAGAGCTTGGCTGGATAGCAAGCCCTTTAGAAGGAGGGGTAAGTTCATGATTTGATACAATTAGAGATGGAGTTGGATGGAATGCTTGGCTCTTTATGTTCGATTCAGAGTGGCTCGCCTTTGGGTGATTATGCAGAGTGGCTTATTACTGCCACAGTCTCTCATATCAATTACCTTTTGTTGGTCTGAAACTTTATATTGCAATGAGACAGCCATCAGTATGTAAATAATGAGTAGAAAGGAGAGAAATCAGGTTTTCAAATGATGGTTCCATTTGGATGCCTCTTTATAATAAGAAATCAGATACAGTAGCAAATCGGCCTTTATTGCTGTAATTGGAAAGTTTTGAAGATAATTTCCTTTACTTTTTGTGTGTGAATGCTAGAATAGAGTCATTTCACCTAATGTGGTAAATACATTGGGCCAAGTCTATGAATATAAAGAAATGATCGCTTTAAGGCAAAATATCCACACGTTTTCACACGGCTGAAGATCATTTCATACTGGGACTTGGTATTTGGACTGGCAAGTCATTGGAGCTACATTTTCACTTGAACAGATCCTGCAACTGAAACCTGTTTAGTAAACTGGAAATGTTGGTGCTGGTTTGAATATTTTACGACAGCTTGTAAAAGTAATAACATTGGTTACACAGAGCAATGGGGCTCCTGATTTTATAGTTTCATCCCACCAATAAGGGAACATTGACTGCCATTTACACACATTATAAGTAAAAAGGGATTTTTAGGTTTCTGTGTTGATGATTCATTAAAAAAAAATTATTGTTTACTTCTTTTTCTTTATGCGTTTCTACTCAGTACTTGATACCCTTACAGGTTTTGCACAATCCTGTTACATTTGTAACATTCTGGCTAATATTTTAATCCTAAATACATGAAATGACCTAGACTTTATCCTCGGTAAACAATTAGGCAAAGCCTGTTGGAAATTGGTGGTCTTACAAATAAAGATAGAAAGGTTCCATGTCTAATCTCATTCTGATTGTAGGTAGAGTACTGTTTGTGGCATGTTTCTAACATCTGTTAGCAACAGAGGGGATAGGATGACTGACAGGCAGCTGCCACTGTACTTTCTGGATATTAATCCCTGAGTGTGTGCAATACACAGTGTGCATCTCATTTCTAAAGCCTTCAAGTTCTTTGTTCTGACACAGCTTGGTCCTTTCCCACACAGAATACCCTGAGTCTTACAGATTCAAGGGGGTCAGACCAAACCATTCTAATCGATCTCCCCAGCAGTGTTCTTGAAATGGTAGAGCTTTCGGAACAGGCTATGCCAGCTTAGTCCTACTTTTCATTAGCCGTCCTTTCCTCTCATATTCTCATGGAAGTTACATGTTCAACCTCATGTCGTTGTGGCAGTTAAAATTACAAAAGCAAAAATAAATAGTAATATTTGGTGCCTCTGGTGCTTGACTGAGCCCCAAGGGAGAAATTGATAATGATTCTTGAATGTAAGTCAGTACAGAGAGGACATTAGTGCTAGGCCTTCAGCATCAAGAGTCTCCTTCATTCAGAAAATAGAAAATTATAAAAAACATGTAAAATTAAGTAAACATTCTTGGGAATCTTTAGTATTTCACACCAAGGATATCCAACCTTTAACAGTTGGCAAATGGTACGGAAAGTTTGGCAAGGAGACTTGGACGTGAGCTAATGGAATGCCATGGAATAATGTAAGGAAAACAGTGGCCCTAACACTAGAAGATGACCTACCTGTGACTGTATATAAGGTTCTGTGCTCCTAGGCAGAATCAGTACCCTTACGCTTTGTTTTTTTATGTTTCAGTGGGAAGAGGTGAGCATTATGGATGAAAAGAACACACCCATACGAACTTACCAAGTCTGCAATGTGATGGAGCCCAGTCAGAATAACTGGCTAAGGACAGATTGGATTCCCAGAAGTGGAGCACAGAAAGTTTATGTAGAGATTAAATTTACATTAAGAGACTGTAACAGCTTGCCAGGAGTAATGGGCACCTGTAAAGAGACCTTCAATCTTTATTATTACGAATCCAATAATGACAAGGAGCGTTACATTCGTGAATCCCAGTTTGGTAAAATCGATACTATCGCAGCTGATGAAAGCTTCACTCAGGTTGATATTGGAGACAGGATTATGAAGCTGAACACAGAGGTCAGAGATGTGGGACCCCTCAGCAAGAAAGGTTTTTACTTGGCTTTTCAGGATGTGGGAGCATGTATTGCACTTGTGTCGGTCAGGGTGTTTTACAAGAAATGTCCATTGACTGTAAGAAACTTGGCCCAGTTCCCTGACACTATAACAGGCTCGGACACGTCATCCTTGGTGGAAGTCCGTGGCTCTTGTGTGGACAATTCAGAGGAGAAAGATGTGCCTAAGATGTACTGTGGGGCTGATGGAGAGTGGCTGGTGCCCATTGGGAACTGCTTATGCAATGCTGGATATGAAGAACGCAATGGCGGATGCCAAGGTAAGAACCTGTACTATATGTTTACATCTGTCTTACACTGATTATTAATTATACCGTAAAGTCATTAAAAACAATCCTTTAATTCGAAAATCCCCCGAGAGGTCAGGTTGACAGGTTGTACACAGAAGGCCAAGAGATCCAGGTGGTAGAGCTGGCATAGTGGGTAAATAGGAACAAATGGCATGGCAGACGGCTCTGAGACATGCACAAATACTGGTACAATACACAACTGCACATTAACCCTATTATTTCACATAAGAGATAAAAAGTGTAATTCTGCCCTATGGTCCAATCTAAAAGGAAAATTCTAGTTTTTATATAATAGCCAGAAAACAGGAAGGTTGGGGAACTACTATCATGGTTGTTTTGTTATAACATATGGCTATTGGGTGTAGGTATCACACCTGGAGGATGTGCCCATGCAGAGGATGTTGGAAACAACTGTTTGTTTTAATATGTCTGGAAGTATTTTTTTCCCCTTCATAAATTTGGTGGGGTTTTTTTTGCCTTCCTCTGGATCAACATTTAGGCAGGTAATGTGGGTATTGCTAGATGGGTTGGACTGGATAGACATATGTCTTTATTCAACCTCAAATACTATATACTATACTATGTTGTGGCCTTGGAAATGTCAGTTGTTCTTTTTTTCAGATGGCAACCTAGCTTGTAACGTTTCTAGCTGTGGTTCTGTGTGTGTGTCTGGATAAATGGGTAGAACCATGTGCATTGTAAACAGTTTTGTACAATAACAATAACATAAGAATTACACAATTTATTTGGGGTGTGTGCAGCTTTGTAGTCATATTTTAATAACTTAATGATAGTGTAAACAGTAACGTTATTCTGAATTGGATGGCCATTTTTCCAGCCAAGTGCAGTTTCTAGATGAAGGAAGACAAATCAGAAGCAATATCAGCGAGTGTTTGCACAAAGTACTCCAGGTATATTTCTTAGGCCCGCACCTTCCCACTGCTCCAACCAAACAGTTAATCACCCTCAGTAATCGAAGAAGGGACCCAAACAACAGTTTGCAACTGCAGACAACAAAGTGTTTATTGCGACGTGCGATGTTTCGTACTACGCAGAGTCCTTTCTCAAGCCTTGTGGCATGTCGCAATAAACACTTTGTTGTCTGCAGTTGAAAACTGTTATTTGGGTCCCTGCTTCGATTACAGATGGTGAAATCAGAAACAATGTTCAGCTGAACCATCTTAGATTTTGAGTTCTAGGATTAAAAGTTTGTTGTTTCTGAAAGTAGTTGAAGGATTATCTTCAGAAAATTGAGGCTTTTAAAAAAGGATTGCCATGTATCCAGTAGTACAGCCAGGTTTAATGTACATCCTGTTAAACCAGAGGGTGTAATTTAACAATCGTATCCTTCTCCCCTTAAAATCACAGTTCCTCGTGATGAATACATTTTGGAAGGAGGAAACCTGTAATTTCTTGGTGGATGTTTGCCAGGATATCAAGAGGCATCACTGTCCCAGTGCTACTGCCAATTGATTCCACATAGTTCTTTATTAAAGCAGCCCAAATAATTCCAGTATTTCTCTCTTGAAGTATTAAGAGGACCTGGACCCCCTTTTCCAAAAGTATTAGAAAGATTGCTCACGATTAGTTCAGCTGAATGGACATCTCGTCTTAATCCCTATTATTTATGCTGCTTGGATGCAGCCCTGGGACCCTTGTGAAGTAACTCAGGCACAATAATCCTAGTGGCAGACCTTGAACACAGTAATCAAGACGGGCCATGTAGTCACTAGCACTGATAATTAGATTAATCAATACTGTTAAATGTCAAAGGTTTGACAGATGGTATAAATTCTCAGTGGTGAACAACAAAAACTCGCTGCTTCTTTCTCTTTCAAATAATCCAGTTAGAATTAAGAAACAGGATGAAAAAATAAGCCACAATTAACTCTATAAAAGTCCATGTGACATAACAGATACATGTTAATAACCATTTATTACTCTGTATAGTACCTCCATAGTGTATATTTCATTTTAATGTATTCTGTCCTAATACAACTGAATTGGGTAAGAAGGGTCAGGGTCACCATTTGAATGTCTGTACCACTGGTAAACCTGTGAATATCAGTAACATTTCTTCCTTACATTACATTATCGGTATTAAGTCTAATGTGTCTTAAGAGACTCTCTTCGTCTCCCCCCACCCCATGGTGGACAGTGATCAGGTATTGATAAAAGACATGGGTGTGGATCTTGGGTAAAATCCATTTTTTCTCTGAATGGAGAAGAAAGCGGCACCAGCCAGCAGGTTATGACCCCTGCTAGCAGGTTGTTCCTTAGCTGTAGAAGAGAGGCCATATCCAAGCAGACTAAACACAAGAAGGAGGAGCAGAGGTCACTCAAGCCCTCATCTATCTTCCTCCTGTCACCTCCCAGTCACAATCAGAGATTGATTAAGATCTTCAAACCTGACAAAGGCCTGCTGGATTTCAGTGACCAGGGGTCAGGGCCAGGGAATATGATGCCCTTAAAAAATAACCCTTTGGCAATAGAAAATCATCTGTATTCTGATCTACATAAACTCAAACCTGATGTTCCTCAATTCTGTAACTGTTACTAATGCACATTGTGTACCGTGATAACATCGATTTTCCTATTTCTGTAACCTAGAGCTGCATTTTTAGATTCCTATGGCACATTCAGTATAAGATGGATGCTATCATGTGCCAGCCATTTGCTTTCTTTAAAACACACAGACATTGCGTGGACTTAAACTGTTCTGTGACCTTTATTACATAGTTAATGTGACAGATAGGTACTTGGTGGATATAAATGTATAAATGTAATCCTGAACCTTTAGCAGATAAAATGAGGCATGTGACAGATATTTTGACAGCCACATACAGTTGCCAGAGATGAACGTTTGGATCTGGTTTGATTTTACATTTAAAGGCACAGCAGCCAATGAAATACAGTTTTTTTTACATCTACATGCGCATTTTATGAATATTCAAAAGCCAGTTTCTGCCTCTGGCCAGGGAATCCGACCACTGCAATGTATCTTCTTGTGCCCCCTACATTGCTGCTTTCTGTCTGCTAAAGAATGGGATTGTCAGCTGCCCCCAGAGCGTCCTTTTTATTTTCCTCACCGCTGCATGCTGCTCGTTCTCCATTTACATATTGTATATGCTCCGGCATACATACAATCCAAACGTCCCCTCCTACCTCTTCACTGAACACAAGCCTTTCACAAAGGAGATAAGAATATCATTTTGAGGATAGCGGCCAAAATTGTCCGTTTATACCGAGTGGCCTGAACAAATGCAAATCTATTCCTTTCTGTATGTGTGGTTTTTGCCACATGCATTCAGGAAAATGCTGGAGGGAACCAAGAGATCTACATTACACTCAAACACCTGCTTCTGGTATATACCGTATATATGTTTTCTATTCATGAGGGTTAGCGGGGGAAATAGATTATAGTTTGGTGTGTGATTGGAAAAGGCAAATCAAAAAGAATCAGGAAATAGAATAGAAAGGGAGCCTGTAGGCTGGCTGGGTTCAGCGTAATGTTCAACTTATTTTAATGCTGTTCACTATTTATATGGAATTCCCTGTGATTGCCAGATCCCAGTGTGTTTACATAGTAACGTTAGGTCAACCAGATACATGTCTCTTCCATCGGATCCCTACCACCTGGTTCATTTTGGGGTTACTCAGTCTCATATAGCTCATAGTTTATTGTTTGCTGTTTGGTAGGGTAGGTGGCAGTGCTGCTTTGTGTATCAGAAAGCCAACAGAAGAGCTCCCAGTCTCAGTGTATTTCCCATTCCAGGCAGCTCTCTGCAGTTCATTTAAGATGAAAGCGTTTGTACATTTTAAAGATAAAATGTGTCCAAAATGTGATTTTGGCTTTGATGAAACGCACGATTCTATACAGTAAATGCTCTATTGTACGTAGATTGGAGTAACAATAGTTTACACATAAAATTAAAACTAGATTATGTAACCTCAATTTCATTAAAAAAATATTTGAAATCCCTTTACCGAGAAAGTGGATTTCTGCAGAATCCATAGAAAACATAAATTATGCATACATAATTACATGCATGGGATTGTTATGATGCGGAATAATGTATTAGGGGGCTGGGGATTGTGGGAAGTTTGGGAACTGGAAAGGAGCCTGAATATATAGGAATCTGCTCATTTATAGTGTCGGGATGTGGGGACTGGAACTGGATATAGATTATTGTTGGATTTAAAAGTAAGGGGAGATTTGTTAGCCTTGTTATAGGATTTATGGATAGAATGGATAGAAGCAATACATATAATGTAAATAGAAGAGATGCTGGTGGTTTTTTCCTTTATAAAAGGGGGCAGTGTTTCAGTTAGAATGAATTTTCCAAGGTTTTTGCCTATAGAAACATAACTGTATGTCCGTTGCCTCTCAGGGTGACTTATATTACCTGCTTTCAGCAGTTTTCCTTTGCACCAGATTGAGAAGGGGATTTCCAGAACCCCAGCTGGAGACTCCAGTCCAATGTGCCTCACCCTGTACAGTTCTTCTGTTTCATTTCACCCTGGGTCTGGATAAGAGGCCCCCAACAAAACCCCTAAATAAATAAATGAATGAAATAACAGATTTCTTAAACTGTTGAAGCAACGGCTCCTTTTTTGGAGTATGCCAGAAACAGACCAAAACAAGAGCAGGCCCAGCGCAAATAAATTAGCATGTCAATGCATCCTCTGAATCAATACTCTTTCTGTTTTCCTGCCCCCCTTTTCTCTGTCACCCCATCTGCTTTCTACTCTTGGCATTTCCTTTTCACTCTTCTGCCACCTTCACCCTCAGTGCAGATTTTTGGCTGCGTAAATTGGGAGGAAGAGGCCAGAGGGTCCTTCTGTGCTTGGAAAAGAGGATTAAATCCCTTTGCTGCCAAAGACCTGCAGTGCAGTTCTGTGAGGCTTGCAGCAAACTGTTCTCCCACCAGGACGGTTAAATAAATCCACCAACTGATTAATGTGGCTGAAGTTTTCAGCAGAGAATAGGTTGTCATTGGAGATGTTCGAAACTGTTGAGTTTCGTTCCGTTTTAGAAATTTTCAGAAAGTTTGAAAATTCGAGTTTCGATTTTCGAAAATCGTCTGCTTTTGATTTTAGATTTTCGAAAATCGTCTACTTTCGATTTTCGAAAATGATCTACATTCGATTTCCAATTTTCGAAAATCGTCTACTTTCGAAAATCATCTACTTTCGATTTTTCAAAAATCATCCACTTTTGATTTTAGATTTTCGAAAATCATCCACTTTCGATTTTTAGAAATCGTCTACTTTAGAATTTCGATAATTGCCTACTTTCTCGAAAATTCTAAAAATCCGGGAGTTCCGAAAGTTTCTTCTGGACTTCGAAACACTCAGATTTGATTCGAAACTGTGTTCTATTCGAACCCACATTACATCTCTAGTTGTCATTTTTACTTTTACATTTGTTTCTTTTACCCTTGCAAGGTTAACTCTGTGCCTGGTTTTGGTTTTCCCTTAGCCACTTTTCAAATCGTGAGTTATAAAAGGTTTGTGTTTGTTTGTCAGGCAGAAAGCAATAAAACACACGCAGACCCATTGCCTAAACTCTGAATGTTTATATCAGGTGTTTCTTATATCCAGTAAAGCAAATGCCCTTTAAACACATTGGACTGACAGCTTGGTGGCCCTTGTACTGTGAATGAACCTATCTAATTCTAAGGCACCCTGAAATATTAGGGGCAGAGGGGAAAAATGCTTGCAAGGGTGGGTCTCTGGTTCTGGAACAAGATCTTATTATTTTACTGGAGGGCTCACTTGTTTCCATTCTAAAATCTGTACAAAAACAAACAATAACAATTTCCTTCCTTTACATTTGTGCGTTTCCTATCACTGTTAGTTGTTAAAAGGTACGTGTCTTTGTACTTGTAAAAAACCAGAGGGAATTGGCTGTATGTTTTAACCCTTGAAAGTCTTCAGGATTGTGTGTGACATTCACTTCAGTGATGTCTATCTTCATATGGCTTTACAGGATTTAAATATGTTGTATCCATGTTGTATCTTAACAACATATTAGGAATATGTACATGAATGTCCCAGTTTATCTATAATTACAGGTGGCCTAAAAATCTTTATTAATATAAAGTTGGTTTTGATCTCTGAAATACAATATAGTTTGTCATATCTGTGTCTTGAGAATTTAGCCAGAAGGTATAACATTATATTAATATTACTACTCAGACCATATAAACTAATAATGTGGGGACTGCACTACACAATACTATGGATATGGACGCTATGTACAGGATTAGATAAGTCATTTTAATGTGCAGTAAGAGGGGAATATATTTCATTTCATATATTATTTATAGAATTATTTACAAAAAATGGTTTCTCAAAATGGTGCATTTGTAATTAGGTAAGTCTGCTGTTTATACATACTGTGCACCCCCCTTTCCCCAGGGATATAGACTTGTGACCCCAACGTTGGTAGGACTAAATTATAAAGACTGTTTAGTGGGACATGCTTCTTAGTGATGGGTAGAATGGAATCTGCACCTGTTGGTGGTCAAGGCAGAAAATCTGCATGAGACAGACAGTTTTTTAGCCACCACCGTGTTAGCACTTTCTAAGTGGCAGCAGTTATTTTGCACCTGTGGAAACAATCTTCCTTCTTTGCTTAGGGGTAATAGATTTGTTTAGCCTTTACATCCACCTTTCTATGAACCTATAGGGTCACTTTCCCACACAGGTAGAGAAAGTGATGGAAGGAAGATTTGAATGAACATATAACTACTGCAATCTGTACATTCTGGATATTTAAAGAGATAGAAGGAGAGATTTCATCAGATGAAATTACATTGCACACAGGAAGGACCTTGTCTGGGCCATGTGCAAGTTCATACAGTGCAATAAAGCAACATAACTGAACTGGGCCCCAGTAGAAAGAAAAATGACACTAATGTAGATATAAATAATACTGCCTGCAGCATATGGAAACCTTTGCTAACCCTGAACAGTAATAATCCAGACTGTCACTTGGTATTTATCAGACAGACTTGTATAACTAGTCACAAATAAACATCTGGACATGGAGGGCTATCAGTGTTTCATAGTAGGGTTTATGGAGAACTACAACAGAGGAGGCCAGAAGCAATTTATGATTATGATAGAAGTAAAATAAACCAGGGAAGTCACTGATCACTTGTGCTGCTTTTCTCTTAACGAACGCCATATCACTTTATTTATATAACAAATTTGCATGTGTGCTAGTGGACAATGTGATTGAAACTATTGGTTGGTAAAAATATCTAAACATATGCTTTAAGGTTTCCAAGCCTTGGCCCTCCCTGGCATTGGGAGAGATTATAGGTAACTTTTGATTGGTGTTAGTGCACTTTTATCCTTGAAAGTGATAGAACATTATATCCTCCCAGTTCGCTACCTCTGTGAAATGTGCTTAAGAAACTGCTACTTCATTATCTGTCTCGCTGTGCAGTGCTTGATTTCTAAAGCTCCAGCATAGAAGGGGAGGATAAGCGCTCATTAATAACCCCATGGACAGAGCAATAACATCACCTAGCAGTTTTGTGCACACAGGAGATGAGCTCAGGCTTTCACCTCTTGTATGGCTAGAATGGAAGTGATGCTCCTGTTAAGGAAATGACCTTGCCAAATAGAAGAGGTGGGGATTCTGAGCATAACCAGTTTAATTTACTGTATACAAGCAGCAAAAACAATATATAACAGTAACAAAGGGATGTTCAATTTTATCTTTTCTAGCCATTAGATGGAGTTGCAGTTTAGGAACTTTTAATTGGCCAAAAGAAAAGGTGTGGCCTTTGTAAACACATATAAATGGCCTTCCCCAAATATAATGACAGTTGATTTCTTAAATTATGGCTACCAGCATGTGTATTATATGTAGTATAGAATGTATACATATTGCATCTGAAATATTTTCTAAAGACACAGACAAGCAGACTCATCTAAGGATCTCAGTGGAAAGGTACATAGATATGGCCAGGCCTGTTTTGAATTAGACGAGCATCTGCATATTTCTAATGGGGTGAAGAAAGGATCCATTTCAATGTAATGATGAACTCCACCATAAAGGTCATTAGAGACAGCAGCTCAATGGATTGGCTTCCTCCTCCACAAATGTTACTCAAGGGTGAACCAGCATTGATAGGCCATGATTTGTAGATTACCATTTTGATTGAAAAAGTAATTACATGAGCTAGAACAGGATTTATTTCTACAATTACAGACAGTGTAACGCCATTACATCTCTGCTTGTGTTTAATACATTAATAACAGTGTGAACCTAGCAAATAGTACCAAAATTCACAAAAGGTTTGGTCTGCATTAAAATGATTTGTTGTTCATTAGTTTCTTTATTCTTTACTTAATTTTGATAATAAACATTCAGCTTTATTTAATAAAAGTTCTTATCGTTAAAAATGGTGCTAATTTTTACCCCAACCAATCAGATGTTAGCTTTCAAATATTAAATAATAGTAGCAAAATTAGCACCATTTTAAACTAACTTTTATTGAATGTCCCTAATTGTCCCTTTAATAGCCATGGAACATTGATGCTTCCTGTTCACAAGAATGGTCATGTATTTGTGTCAGTTTCATCACCCAACATTGCTCTTGGGCATCCTGAAAGACCAGCAGATTGCCCCCTCCTTCGACTCTTCCATGTGACAGCATTTTAGAGAGCTGCCATTTTTAACACTTGTTTGACTTTAATAAATTCTACTTGCCTCTTTAAAGTTAAAAGGAGGTTAAACTGGGGTTAGGGTTCTAGTCTCACTGGACATTAGGGAACAGTAGAACAAAACTAGAGGTATTTCACAGGCACCATAAAAATGTCATTGGAAGTAGCAACCTTTAGAAAGTGTCCTGGGTGACTTTTCTTTCTCACAAGACCACCCATTCTGGCCAAGCCCATAATCACATTGAAGATGAAAGATCTGCTATATATGTATAAAATAAGAACAGATGCAACACCCAAATGTTATACAGGTCAAAAGGGATTTGTGATAGAGCAGTAAAGTGGGGCAGTTAAATAACGTCAGTCAAATATAAATGTATCACAGGGCTTATTGTATCATTTACCCAGAACCCAGCATAAGTAACAAAAGATGTTAAACTTTCAGGGGCTCAAAATAGGAACATTTGGCAACAACATGCAATCTATTCTAATTAAACCTTTGCATGCATTACTTTAATTTAAGTTAACTGTGGTCAAGATATATCATTATAAATCATTTTCTAAGTAATTCCTTTGTAAAATAAGCACAGTCTTAAGTTCTCTTTTCTCTCTCAGTGGGACAGACATGCTCAGTGTAGGCTAAGGTCAGGTTTTAATATTATTGGAATTTGTTTGCAACTGTATAGAATGCATTTCATAGCAAAATGGGTGCAGCAAGGCTTTTCTTTTTATATGATGTGTTTAAGGTGAACCTTTTATAGGCTGGTGGAAACTTGATTTACAGATAAAGGTTTTTTGTTCCGGTTGCAGAGCTGGAAAGTTTGTTCTGCCAGCATTAACAACAGCTGAATCCTGCAGCTCTGCTGACTGCCTCTCATCAACAGATTGCTAAGTGATGGCTGTTCAGTTTGTCAGGATTGCTTCTTAGCTTAGCTCATGAATACTGAAATCTGCCCTTAGTTCTATTTTGTGCCAACCTCCCCTGCAAGTTACCTTGTAAAACAAAGAACTTAACCTTGGTGATTATCCTGCAGGACAAAAAAAAAGTGACATATTGTTTGTTTAACAATGGATAAAAAGAATGCACAGCCATTTTCTAAATATATTCAGACAATATCCGAACAGAGTTGCAAATTATTGCAAAAGGGAGACCCAGGTCTGTTGCTATCCCCAAGGGCACAAATAAGCAGGAAAGGTCTTTAGATAACAGGATTAGCAGTTGTCACTCAGCAGTTAACCAATTAATTAGCAGGGCAGACAGTTGATTTCTGCTGTTATTTTATTTTTTTTCCTTTTTGCAAACAGGACGCCCTTAAAAACATGGCTGTCATGCTGAGCTTTTCAAGTCGTATATAGATGTAAAACAACAGCAACAACAAAAAACAAGTTGTCCAAGGGCACTTGTACTAGTCGGGGGCTTTCTGGCTATATATTATTATCATTCTTTTCGCAAGTAAGGCAAGTGACTGATTTTCAAAGCCACCGACTGCTGTAGCCCTATTTAACTGTTTACATGACAAATGATTTCACTTTTCCTGTAACACGACTCTACCTAGTGCTTTGTGTAAAGGTTAAGTGGCATTTCCAGTTTATTCTATTAGGGCTAGGCCACACTAACGTGTTTTTCAGGCGCAGAATGGAAATCACAGGAACGCAAAAATTCACACGGTTTCCGATGCGCAAGCAATTGCGCATCCCTTTTCGTATTGCGATTACCATTTTTTTTGCAAGCGCACGTGTTTCCATAACGGCAAATAGCAAACGCACAACAACGCACCAGGATCGCACATGCAATTGCATGCAATAACGCACGCGCTTCAGTGCGTTGGAGAGGGGCCTCAGTCTTAATTTTTGTTTTCACGTTCCTTATCTATAGTTCTCTAAGTTCCTATAGGGAACTTTTAGTTCGTTGTAACAGCACACACTGCGTGATGACATCACGCGCACACAACTTCATGGCGGGTGGCGCACGCTCGGAGGGAACTGACACTGCATATTTGGACACAGGCAGAAACAAGGTCCAGCAAGTCTCGGGGGGCCGAGCTTACCTGAGAGCACACAGTATCCAAGATGGCCAGCACTTTACAAGGGCACAGGTAGGCTCTGGAGAGACCTAAAAAAACAAAAGCAGAAAAAGGTTAATTAGGGATACAGCTTCTATTTAAACTTTATTTGTTTTTTGACTGTACTTATCCTTTAAAAACGACAACTCTCAGCACTCCCTGGCTGCTGGGAGCAACCAGGGAATGCTGGGACTTGTAGTTTAAAAAAGAAAAAAAATTGGTGGTTGGCAGGTAAAAGTTTTACTGCACTTAAGGAATATACACCAGTGGTTCGAGTTGATGAGAAATACTATGCACCAAACATAACTATAAACCTTTTCATGCTAATTGTTTTGTCATATTGATGTTTGATTAAAGGTTGCTACTAACAATTAGATCTTACAGCTTGTGCAATAAAACCTGCATTCCCTGACCTCTGCTGAAGCTGGATGTAGGATTCAGTTAAACTCAGACATGCAGTAGCTTTGCTCTAATGGGCTGAATTGGATCGGAGCCAATCAGATACTCCAAATTTACATCCGCCTTAAACACAGGTCAGTGGATGCAAGTGGTACTAATCCAGCCTGTCAGACGTGAAGGCCTTAAAGGGCAAGAAAGGCAACCCTGCAAACAATATAAAAATATTATTAGAACTATTTAATATTATATCAAACCAAAATAAATCTGCAGATGTGACCAGATGTATAGTGCTTATTATGTTGATATTTTATCAGGAACTTTAAATGTCAGTTTTAATCTGAGGAATGCTGGGAAACTGATTGACAGCACTTTTTTGCATTTCATTCATTTCTCAGCATTCTTCATCTCAAGCTTAACCTGGGTCATGTCTCTGTCATATAGACCAGCCTAAAGCTTTTGTTATGTGGTACAAAAAAGGGGGAGGAAGGCTCATCAAAGCCAAGCCAGAGATATTGAATTTGGGGTTTGTATTGAACATATGAACTAAGCTTTAGACAATGAGGATGGCCCAAAAGGCTCTGGCAATCAACCTTTTTACTTTACCCCAGTCTTATCCAGCAAATCCTCGACAGAAAAGGGGAAAGGGGACAGCATTAAGCACGCACCAAAGACTTTAATTTGGGGCCTGGAGAATAGGGATTTGGTGTGAGAATGAATTAGCAGCACACAATGGAACAGACAATAGCATAGCACACAGAGTAAATGCAAGTACCATAATGGATATCACATTCTTTCTGTGTTTGGACATAAAATTGCTTGTACCTTTAAGGCTGTACATATCTTAGTAAAATAATGGCTTTCCCTGTCAAATGGAACAATACCAGCCATGGACGTGGAACATTACAGGTTTGTCCTATGGTGCCATATAGAAACGAATGTGAATTAACATTGTCTTCTATTGCAATAGCCCAAGTCCCTTATTTTCTGATCAGCTTGATTGTTGTATGTTACCTTATAGAAAGAATATCTATTGGTACTAAGTAATAGTGCCTAGTTAATCTAAAGGCTTTATACTGTATATAGGAGATGGAAATTTTATCTTCAGCTGAAATGTTCTCTTCAGGATTAAACGTAATGGACAAATCGGAGCAGACTGACATAGTTATACACTTATATGTATGTATGTATGTCTAATTTTATTTATAAAATGTCACTTGGGTTAGCAGCGCTGTACATTATAAAATACAGAAATACAGAGAGGGTTATTCAATAAATGTTTTTATCGTTAAAAACGGTGCCAATTTTGCCCCAACCAATCAGATGTTAGCTTTTAAATCTTAAATAACATCTGATTGGTTGGGATAAAATTAGCACCATTTTTAATGATAAGAACTTTTATTGAATCTCCTTGTAAGTATACAAACAAGGGGATAAGTTCAAGCAATTATACAGATAGATACATTTTAAATACAATAATTAAATACAATTTCATCGGTTGGGAAAGCATATATATAAATTATGCATAAATTGATATAAGTGCAACAAGCCTTGACACATTTGGATTGAGATTCCTGCCCCGAAGAGCTTACATTCTAATTGGGAGGGACAAGATACAGATATATAATGGATAAGGTAACCCATTTACATTGGATCATCTCAGAGCAACTACACCTTGCCAATTGCCATTTCCTTGTGACAGAATTAGCTAATAAGCAGCTCTCTGTGCTTGATGGGCCACAGTGTGGATTTAGAAGGGCGTAAAATCTTACAGGCCAAACATGGCTTCGCTCTATTCAGATGGCCTCGCTTCAGAAGTAAAGTGACAGCAACAATTGTAAGACAATTATCTGGTATGAAATTATTCTAAACCTCCACAAATGAGATGTTAAAAGCTAATCCTTGCCTGCAGATATCCCCTTTAAGATTTTTATGACTAGAAAACACTTCCAGAAGGTAACCACAATACATTATAATGCCCGACACTTGACAGAACACATTTTTATCGATCCTTTGTAAGACGTACAGTTTGATGTTTGTGCATTATGCGGATACATGTATTAATGCGCCCAGCTCTGCTGTTCAGCCCAGCAATATACACATTTTCATGGGGAAGATTTTACTCCTCCTAAACATGCAATGCAGCAGTAAATTCTTTCAGTATGGAGTTCGTCTGTGTTCATTCAGCTGTATTAAAATTCTTGTCAAACCCATAGAAGAGGGATAAAAAGTAAGGCCATCATACAAACAGTTGTGCACAGGCTGCCTTTGTTTATCGGTGACGTCTGAGTGACAGGCAGTTTCTAGTGGGTTTTATACTGTGCTCTGGGGGATGAAGATCTGTTTGATGTGGGGCGAGAGGCCTGACCCCAGTCTGTCTGTAAACTGAGGTTTCAGATTCTTATCCATCACTCTCCAGTGACTTGTTCTTTGCAGAGCTAATCACCCACCTTGCGCTCGTGTCGGGTTTGACATCTATGCAGTTGGTGTGGAAGTACGATGAGGGACTCTCCATCACTAGGGTGCTGTAGGGAAATGGCAATATTATGGAGAAAATGAACACCCAAATGTTATGTAAATAATCTGATTTTAAATAGGCCCGTGTCTCCATCTTATTGTTATCTCTGATTTGCGTTAACTGTGCTACCATTGTGCAAATGACAGAGGTCACAGGAAGGGTTCGTTTGTGCATAGGAAGGCATAGCAAAATTTATTTTTATTCCATGCATAATTTTAAGTATTTTTAAAAACTACACGTAACCTTTTTCGATTTCCTCAAGTTCCCTCTCATTCATTTTTTTCTATTTTAACCCCCTCAGCTTGCAAAATTGGATATTACAAAGCCCTCTCCACAGATGCATCCTGCTCCAAGTGTCCCCCCCACAGTTATGCTCTCCGAGAAGGTTCAACCTCCTGCACCTGTGACCGTGGCTTTTTCCGATCAGAGAGTGACCCTGCCTCTATGCCCTGTACTCGTAAGTAATCCTTTCCCTTCTTGTGTTTTGGGGGGTATTGGATTGGTCAATGTTTTGTTAACTTTAAGGTTACTTTGCTCTTGTAAATACGGCCCACCGAATCCTAGAAGGCCATAAATATTATAGTCCTGGTGTATGGTTTTCACCAAACTGTGTCGAAATTTACCATCTGCAACTGTGTTGTTTAAATGTGGGATTGCATTATATGGTTATTAAGTGTTTACCTATATGCTGCAGTGTAGTTGGAATTTGTTCTAAGGGTTCAACTATAATTAAACCCATTCGGCTGCTGATTGCATTGGTCTCTCTATGTGGTCTTGGCCAAAACTATTGTACCCAGCACCCAGAAGTTGTATGATCAGCCGCTGAAAGCCGAAGTCTACACATTCCTTAAATAGATTTGTGATTTGCCATTGACTTGTGTGCCTGGAGCCATATTAATTTTGAAAAAGGTAACAAACAAGCTTGTTGATTGGATGTTACGGCACCTTTAAGAATGCCATGGCTCTGGTTTCTATTGGATCAATACATTGGCATTGGTTTTGGTACTTGCATTGTTGTAAGGCAGTTCAGTTAAATGTGTCTGCTTCCCAGTCACTCAATATCATCTACCCTAATGAAGAAAAATCTGAGAAGATCTGAGACTACCATTCTAGCCAAACTACATTCTGCTCCACTGGTCTTTCAAATCAGAGTTAATACAGCAACATGACAAATTAGGATGGATAATTAACCCTTTGCTTTGGCCCCTGTGACATCTATTAGACAGGTTTTAGTCTAAATTGTCATTAACCCTCTTTATATCAGAGCAGCAAGTAAAAGGTTACATTTACTAATGTATTTATATGCAATTAATGTCTTCCTATCAGTTTAAATATGCTGAATACATTTTCCACTTTTAGTAAACTACAAATTCCAGCATGCTTATCATTTGGCTTCACAGCAGCTAAATAGTTTTGTATTTGACATCCCTCCAACATGAAGCCATGTTCTCTACCAAATCAAGGCAGAGCATAAACAGGGAGATTCAATAAAAGTTCTTATCGTGTAAAATGGTGCTAATTTTGCCACAACCAATCAGAACTTATTTAACATTTGAAAGCTAAAATCTGATTGGTTGGGGCAAAATTAGCACCATTTTAAACGATAACTTTTATTGAATAACCCTGTAAATGTGTAATCTTCAGTCAGTGATACGCCGCATTACTAAAATCAGACTGGCCAATAGCACTATAGCATGACACCTATGGTCCTAATTTCCTTTGTATCTGACATAGCACAGTGTAATTTTCCAAAGCCAAATTGCAGAAGATGATCCCCTGCTATTGTAAAGAACAAGGGTTAAAGAGATACTTTAAGAATGTCTTCATACATCATATAAAGGGTATGCAAGTATTTTTGTTCAAGTAATTTGATTTGCCATTCTGCCTGTTAGTTTCTTGAAAAGGGATATTGTTTTCAAATGGTCATTACAACCTATTAATCTGGGTGAGTTCCACTAATGGATCTTGACAGTTATCCGCGTAATGAACCCTAATGAAATGACTAGGGGAACCTGTTTCTGAATTCCATTATTGCCTTTGGGAGCTTACTTGTTGAAATGTAAGGGTAGAATGAGAAGCCTGCTGACCTTCACTCACTGCCAAGGTCAAAAAGGAACGCGTCCCATTTCCTCGCTTGGTAGGGAATGATAAGTATCTCTCAGTGGAGTATGTTCATGTTGCATATTTCTTCTCACTGCTGGAAGTGTCTGCAGTGCAGTGCGAGGCAGAAATACCAGCACTAAATTCAGTGTTTTTAAGAATTGCTTTGAACATCCTCCACTACCAGTATTTAACCTTCATAGAAATTTCTTTTTATCCTGCCAGCCTCTGTAAAGCATGCACCAAAACAGCACAATAGCAATTATCATGGAATCTGCAGTGCCTACTCTTTTCTCCAGGGGAGCTGGCATAACTGATTTTAGAAACATTGCAGCAAACTCAGATGATAGCGAGCTATGAAGAACTAATACAGTCTGACTGCTGCCTTTATGGAAAATAGGCCTATATATTACCCATATATAGTCTAGATTTGTGTATATTTTATATAAATCAGTTTTGTATATAAACCTTTGCATATGCTAATAGCAAAAACAGCCCTAGCGATCTAGAATAAATTACTTAATTGAATTAAATCTAGAGAGACTGCAGGAGCCCCATTGTGTCTAGCTACCAGTTTTTCTTTCCTCATTTCATTGACTTGACCAGGGAATGCTGTGATCTGTACTTCAATACAGCTGGAGATATGAGAAATTGAAATGTTAATAGACCAGGGTTTCATCACTTTAGCTTGTTTTGCCCATTTATTTTAATCCCCATTTTTACAAAACATGTTAGTAATGGACGGACCCTTTTTCTAAGAGGCACAGTAGTGCCGTGTCTATCAACACCCTAAGCAGGTCTCATCAGCACTTGAGCGGATGGACATAATTAATTAGCTTGGCGCAATGCTGGTGGCACATCTGTCTCAGGGTTCCCAAGGCACAGGCAGTAGAGTAGAATTTAAGGGAAAGTACCAGCTGCTATGCTGTATGCTGCTTTGACCTTAAGGGTGTCTTTGGCTTCATTGGTTTTATTGGAATCTCTTTTGAAAAACTTTCAACACTTGCTATTGTGCTAGCAGTGGCACTTTAGTGTTCTAGAGCTTTTACATCCCCTAGGTCACTGGGAATTAATTGCAGGTCATATCACATAGAAACAGCTCATACATTTTTGTTGAATGCATCAATTAGGCTTATTTTTCTGTGAATGCTCATATTCCGCACATATAACATCTGTTGTGCATAATTTATTATCTTAATGTTACAGCATTTTACCATCACTGCCCCTTTAAGGAGTTGATTTCCAAAGCCTTTTATTGCCTTATCTTTACCACTTCCTTTTATAGGAGTCCTGAACTTCCTATATTAAGAGATTCCAGGCTGGGTTATCATCTGTAGGGGGCTGAGAGAGAGAGAGAGCTGTGCTTGTTTTTACAACTGTCAAATTCTAGCAGTGGTCACTCTATTTATCAATCGCCAAACACTTTTCCTATTACTTAAAGCTTGGTTATAAAGGAAAGCAGGGAGACTTTTTCCTGCTTGCGGCTGATTATTATCTGTGTCCCAGACACATTGCCCATATAAACTAAAGTACAAAGTATTCTGCTGTATTTCCCTTTTATGAATCAGTGGACAGACCAGCATCATATTATGTTGTCATCTTCTTGACACAAATTCAATTAAATGCCGACTGTTCCGGTTTATTTAGCTGACAAAAGAAAAGAGGATCCACACACTCTGTGTTGTCATCAACACACATCACACTCCTGTCCGAGAAGCTGCTAATTGGTCGTTTTAATTACATTTGCTAGTTTTAACTTCTTAAAGTTGCTTTTTTCCTTTTGGTTTGGCTTTCATTAAGAATCACTACACGAGAAATTAATTCAAGAGCCTGGGGGCAACTGCTTGCTGTAGAATGATAGACCTTTCCAATCAACCTGCTTTCTCTTGCAATGTAATTTAGCCCAAAAACACACACATCCTCCTCTCCTTCCCACCTCTCCAGCACAAACTCATCCAGGCCTAGAAAATGTCAAAAACTGTAATTTAATGGGCAGAATCTGAACACTGTGTGTACTAAATAGAAATGGCAAATACAATAGTTCTGTTATACCTAATTGGAGTAGACATACAAGTGAATGATGCTGCTATTCCCATTGAAACACCATCAATGGTCCATGGTCAGTCACTGCAAGGTCAATTGAGGTCTTGGTCTGATTTGTGTGTGAAAGGGAGACTAAAAATGTGAAGACTTAAGCAATTGGCTCTAATGAACACAGACAACCAGTAAACGTAGGAGCTTTCTGTGTAAACAGTTCATATACACACTCAGTATAACCCAGATGGCAGGCTTCTTTATATATACATTATACCCCAGAAAAAATAGAAACAAGCAGAAAACAAGTGGCAATGCTTGCACTAGCAAGCAATACTTAATATTGTGTGCATTGTGTGCAGAGTACTTCCATGGCTTTGCATGGGATTGAGTGAAACCGTTTTAAACCAAACATAGGAAAATGAAATCTCTAATAAAAGCAACAAAAGAACAAAGGATACTGCAGGGGATATAAGTCTCCAGAGCCGATACATTGAGTTTTTACAGCTTGTTCTTGCTTCCTAAACAGAACACAGATTAATATGTTATAGGCTATAAGGGTTCTGGGAATTAATGTAGTGTGCGTGGGGGTGAAAATACTCGCTCACTATCTTGGCCGTGTACTTGATTCTGTGTCTAATGGAATGAAATACTAGATCCAGGGGATGCAGGCAGAGTGACTTTTAAATCAGGTTTTAGATATTGCTTAGAAGCTGGTGTGTCAGTATGTGACAGAGATGTCAGCCACGGGAAGACAGACTGAAAAACAGCAGCCAAAATTGACACCTCCATTTCCACAACCTGTCAGAAATAGGAATTGGATTTTGCATTTGCCCTGTCTCCCACCTTGATGCACTATTCAGCCGACTTGTCTCCTCCCTCTTCCCCTACCATTTCCATTCACTCCTGAGCATAGGGGGGTTGGACGTTGTCTCTAAACCATCTTTCTCTTCAAACCTGCCAGCATCTGCATGCCTAGTTTTCTGCTTGGCTGCCCCTGTGTTCAGATGCTGCCTGGGTCTTGTCCCACATACCAATTACTGACTTCTTGCTTTCTGAGTATCTTCATTCAGTGTGGCACATTTTCCCACGTGAAAGTGTACAGAATCGTTTGGAGAGGTCCCCCCGTGATCATACCCTGCTTATGATAAAACATTATAGTATTAGAAACCTTATATCTGTATATTTTCCTGCTTGGTGCTTCAATGCATCTTGTAGAAATCAATATCATAATAATTGCATCTCCTGTTATATCAATGTATGCATTCCGTAAACTATATAAAAGCTTTAATAAAAATCCATAATATGAAATTGTTGAAATGTAACCATTGCTTATTAACGTATATTGTCATTGGACTATTTTGTTCGTATATCCATGGCATTGGTTTAGCATTTGCTTTTAAACCCCCCACAGGCCCCCCCACTGCTCCTCAGACCTTGATTTCAAATGTCAATGAGACGTCTGTGAATTTAGAATGGAGTGCTCCCCAGAATTCTGGCGGAAGGCTTGATGTGTCCTACAATGTTGTCTGCAAGAGGTGCGGTTCTGACCTGACTCGCTGTAGGCCCTGTGGCAGTGGAGTGCACTACAGTCCCCAGCAGAATGGTCTGAAGACAAGCAAGGTCTCCATCACTGACCTACAAGCTCATACCAACTACACCTTTGAGGTCTGGGCTGTAAATGGTGTCTCCAAGCAGAACCCTGGACAGGACCAGGCAGTTTCAGTCACTGTGACAACCAATCAAGCTGGTAAGATTTCATCATGTGATTAACACTAAAATTAGAAATAGTGTAATAGTGTTTTTTTTATTGTCGCAATTAACAGGTTGTAATTTTACATTTATGTTTATCAGGAAGTCATATATGTATCTTCTATTTTAAACACTGTTGATTGTAGGTTTAAAAACAAAAAGAAAAAAGAGGTGGAATAACAGTACTTTTGTAGATTATTAAATGATTTATTCTAATGTAAAGATAATGGGCACATGAATGAAACCATGCCAGTGTGAGATTTCAGGGCACCAGGGTTCCTTAGCATACCAGAAAGTTAATTATGGAGAACAATAGTATCAGTATGAAAGTGACTCGCAGGTGTGTTATGTTAATTCATCTTGTCATTCCATACGACTTACGTGTCTTTGTTTGGCTTCAGCGGGCAAGTAGAATGGTTCACCAAATAATATGGCTAAACCATCAATATCAGACCCTAGGGGAGCAAAAAATTACATCCAGAGCACCCTAATTTAAAGGGTATGGCCTCCTCTGTAAACTAAAGTTTTATTTAACCTACTAACCCCCCCCCCCCCCAGCACTCGTTCCCTCGGGGCATGCAGAAGGCATGGTGAGCAGTAGAAGACAGCCAAGGAAATGGGTGCTGGTAAGTATACTTAAAAGTGTCGCATATAGATTTAAACCTTGCGAGGTCTAGGATTTGGGGGTAATTAGGTTAAATTTTAATTTGGGGGTGGACATATCCTTTTCACATTTAATAAATAAAAACAAAAATAATCAATTCCCTTCAAGTATATGGAATGGGAAACCACTATAGAATCACTAACGGACCAGCAAATGTTGGGGATCAGTTACCCAAAGACATCACCTTGAGCTCTCCCTTCCATCACATAACAATCAGCCAGACACCGGATACATCAATTAGCACTGAAAGTGTGTAAGTAAATTGAACAAGGCTTTTTCCCTTTGAGAGGTGACAGATATTTTTAAACAGCTGCTGGGTTTTCATAGCAATGCAATATTATAAAGATGCCAAATGCCCTGATCTCCTGTTTTACTTTGGGGAACTTCATTTCCCACACAGTTAGTTGATAAAAAGTTATTTTTTTTAGTTTATAACAAATGGTTGTTACAGAATGCAGAAAGTAACCTGATATTTGGCTTCCAATGAGATGGATGTTTGTTAATTAACACTTTGATTACATTTTTACTTCTGTACAAGGCAGTGAGTTGACCTGGTATGTGGCAGTACTAAAGTGCAATAATGCTGACGTGGGCTTACTGGGTCAATCTCTCTTATTGTGTCCTGGTGACTGTCTCTATGTATTTAAAGTTTTAAACTTTTGTTAAGGCATTTATAGTAGGTTGTGATATAAAGATGTTTGGGTGCATGTAACCTCCACATGGTGCACAGTTTGTGTGAGTGCTGTTATAGGAGAACTATTAAGGTTTCTACATCCCTTTGTTTAAAATGTATTTATCTCCTAACACCTTCCAAATTTAGCATTTCCAGCATCCTTTTACAATAACTTTATCTAGAGGATTCTTGTAAGGTTATCATCTTGATGCATATGGTGACCTTGGGAATGTTGTCCTGGTGACCTTGGAGATGTTTTTTTTTTTGTTACATTTTAACGTGCCTCAGGCATCAAATTATGACTGTAAACATTATAAAACAGGGACTTTGCCTACTGTAGCTCTAGGTGTGGTTTGAGT
Source organism: Hymenochirus boettgeri (assembly GCA_019447015.1). Taxonomy (NCBI): domain Eukaryota; kingdom Metazoa; phylum Chordata; class Amphibia; order Anura; family Pipidae; genus Hymenochirus; species Hymenochirus boettgeri. Next base: position 232,734,444 of record CM033473.1, on the reverse strand, counting down.
TGTAATATAAAAATAATAATAATATAACCAGTGTGGAATGCAGGGATGCCTTACTTGTAGCCCTCCTGCCTTTGGTTACCACCGAGATGCTATCTATAAATATTTATAGGGCTTCAGGCTGTACTTCCAAGGCTAGAATTTAAAGAGGGTGTCGGTGGTTCAACTCTGCCAGAATTCTGCTTTGGGAGGAGCTTTTTGGCTACAGATTTTCTTGTTTACCAGCCGAATAATGTGTTGGTTTTGTTGTTAAAATGAGGTCGGAAGACAGCCTGGCGTGCCCCTATTTCTGGAGAAAGCCAAGACAATTAGAAAACAGCAGGTTAAGTAGATTGTTCATGATACAGTGTCCCCTTGGAGCTGTGCATTCCTTCAGATAAGAAGTGCTTTCTCTGCATCCCCAGCAATCTGTCTTTGTGATATTTGTGAGTGCCACGAGCGAGGGAAAGCCAATTTTCTCAGCCTCTCTGACTCCTAATTTAGTCATTTACTTGCTATCTTCCTTGCCTAATTGAAATAAATAGGGGGTATTAGAAATAGAGCATGGATAACCCATAGCTGTTTGTAGTACATCTCACAGTGTCATTCTGTCACGCACAACGTTAAGTCAAAGTGGGAAATGTTATAAGTCTGTGAGGTTCATCACTAGGAGAAAATCAGTCTAGTCGTATACTCTAAGGATCAGCTGGAAATTTTTCGTTTAGAAAAATCATTCATTTTGTCCTGAGAAAAGAAGCAAATAAAAGGTTACAGCTAAATCCCTGTTAGTTTGCTAGGATAGTGACGGAATGTGCACATTTATTATTACTATTATTATAAATAATAATCTGTCCATGTGATTTATCAACCACATCCACAGTAAGGGGAGGTTGCAGAAAATCCTCAAAAAGGCCATGCACACTACAATGTGATTGTACAAAAATGGTATCATGTTTAATCTAGGGGCCCCAATGAGTGGTCTCTTCTTTCTAATGCTAAGCCATGCTTACCCGCTTAGGGTGGCATGTAGGGTGGATTCTGAAAAATGTGATATTATAACGTGATATACATTTCTCTCTTCGCCAGCATTAGGATTAATGTCCGTACCATTAAAATGCCAGCAGAATGAAGACACATTATAACTAATGGCTGTAGATTCTTGTGTGCTTTAGGAAGAGGAATGGATTATGTCAGATTACTTATTTCTTCACTTTAGGCAGATTTGTCCTAGATTTATTTATTTTTTTATATAAATGGTTGATCTTGTTTCCCCCCCCCCCCCTTATTATTAAATGAATCAGTCGTATTTCTATTCTGCTAGAAAGAATGCAAAACATAATCAAAGCATAAGCTTTGGATTGCAAATTAGTAGCATCACCTGTTCTGGTGCTCACACAAGTAGTAGTAGACGTGCTATTATTTTGGTGTGTGGATTCACCAGTTGTCTTCTTTGCCCTTGATACAATTTATCTGGGTTTGTCAACATAGATTAGTGGTTAGAAGGGTTACCGGATCATCAGATGATTGGCTGCACTGATTCTTTTTAATGGTATTAATTCTGACCTGATTTATTTGAAAATGTAGGACCTGAGTGTTTTAATATGACTGAAATAAATGAACACAGGATGAAGGAACAGTTAGTGTAATTTATTACCCCGTATTGTAATGACATGCAGTGGTTGCCCATGAGCATTTACTTTAAACCCACGTAGCCACTATTGCTGCCCAAGTATGTCTCAGTTGTGTTAACCAAGCTTAAGTCTAATCACATTGATCTGCCCCTTGATTGCCCATTAATGTCTCTTTAAACAAACAAATGGATTGGATTTATTAGTTGCCAGTTGCAGTTGTTTGAAGCAAGTGAAATGACAAGATCACTGTTGTGTCCTTGTAGAGAGTGGGCAGAATAAGGATGGCTTCATAATTAGGCTTCATAAGGTCAAACTAGAGAGTTAAAACAAGAATCGGTAGCAAATTGTACAGTCTAGTTTCCTTAAACCAGGCCCCACGCTTTTCCCTTTAATCTGCTTCCATCTGCCACTTAACCAGTTCAGTTTATATAAATGTTAAACTGACAGCACTGGGCTAATCTCTCTTCTCAGCCCACGCTGGTCTCTTATTTCTCTAGCCCCCACCAAGAGACTCAGTTATTGTGATGTCCTATGATTGATTAGAGAAGCACAGGGGGCACAGGGCTGGTGTTTGAGTAATGTTAAAAAATCAAGAGGACGGCAGACTAATCAAACACACAGGCTGGAATTGTGCTTGAACAAGTTGATGGATCGCACTTTCGACTGGGTTTTACTATCTTGGGCTTCTCTGTACTTTAGTGTAATAACTTTTAAAGGGCTGTAGTGTAGTATGTTGCTAATTGTCGCCTGAAACTGTTAAATATCTAACTTAAAGTATTTGGTTTGGCTGCCGGAGCTCCAAGCGAAATAAACCCACAAATGGCCGACACATTCCCGTCAAGCCATTTTATTGCACTAATCCCCTTTTATGGGTTATTTAGAACTCACAATAAATATTACCCTATTCTGCAGACTTGTATTTATTTTTGCTTACTGTACATATAAAATAAAAACAAGAAGTATTCAAATGTAACTGTTTTAATGGGGTTAGAGAGGTATTTGGGACAGGAACACGCAATGTGCATATCACAATTACTCCACGGAGAGGAACAATTACAATATATATGTATACCCACACATACACATATACTGGGGGGGCTCCTAATGCTTGTGAATTTTTGCTTGCTAGGATATATGTCATATATTTAAAAAATGATAAGTATAAGTGCAGAGCTGGTGAACTTTGAATTTACCTGTATTAAAAACCATGCTTCATTTGCACAGGGAAATTCCAAAGAATAATAGGCTAGCTGTTAGCAGTTGTACATCACACAAAGCTCTACTGTGCTTTAGAAAGCTGAGCCACATCGTTGCTTGCAGTGAGGTCTGGGCACTTTAATGAAATGTTTGGCAGTTTTCATAGTGACGGTAACAGAAGCTGATCGAGGAAGAAACAGTTTGGGGAAGTTTGTGTAAAATAGCAAGTTATGAGGGACACTTATAAGCTCGCAAGACCACGCAGAACTATAAATTCCAGTAGTTGGTTAACCTCCTAGAAAAAAAAATCTAAAAATGATTAAAGTGACTGTATGCTAGTAATGTAATGTAGGTATTAGCACTTCTTCTTTCATCTCTTGTTTTGACCAGCAAAGGTAGCCATGCAAGGTGAGATTACCTCTGACTGGATAGGAAAACAAATGAGCATTCCAGAAAGAACATAGCATAACCCAGACTCCCAAACACTAACTAATCCTGGGCTTGTTAGCATTGTTGGTTAGACTTGTCATATGTGGAATATCTGTTTAGTTTAAACTTGCTGACCTACTGCTTCGTTTGGTTGTCTAGGTCAGGTTTCATGGTCCTTCACAAAGAGTTGCTTCTTTTGTAATTGCCCAAAGGTATGTACTTTCTAATTGGAGCTGGGGTTTTTTCTAAACATTTTGTGTCTTCATTGGTAAAATTAGTGAAGTCCCAGGTCTGTTCTGCTCAGTTTCAATTTGTACTCAGGAAACAAGTTTTATATCATCTGGGAGGAGAAAATGTGAAACTTTGTAGCCTGGTCTGTTCCTCGGGTCAGTGTGGCAATTAACACATTGAAGGTACCAGTAAAACCAGCGTTAAGATATTTACTATCCGAGCTGGGCCTGTTCACAGCATGTGAGATACTTATCTTTTCTTTGAACTTCTCTTTCTTTTCTAACAATTTGCCAAACCAGGCATGCAGACCTGTTTCTTTATGACGGAGTAAACTGTGAGTCTGCAGAATAAAGCCATCATTAGCAGCGGCATTGGGTCTTGTTCAATAGTCAGTGCTTTTGTCCCTGTCGTAACTTTTGTCTACATTTCCAGGTTAAGTGCTAAAATTCTTAGTATTTCCTAAGGCAGGCGTTAATGTTAAGTATTTGAGAGTTCAAAGTGTAAATTGTACAGACGCACATTAATACCTGGATGAGAAAAGTAGCGTTGTGCTCAGAATTCACACGAGCTACACCTTGTGGTAGGGAAATACTAAGAGTTTGTGTATGTGTTAATCGTCAGTGCATCAACAATAAATGTGTGTGTGCATGTGAAACAAATACTGTGGTAGGCTGAGAACAGCTGCAAATCGGTGTCTTATTGCCTGTGCAACATTTTGTGCAATTTTGAGAACATATCAACTCCCCCACCCAAAATAAATTTGTAATCTCTAGAGATTTAGCTCTTTATGGAAGAGTCGGTTTTAGTGCCAAGTGTCCTGTCAACAAGATCTCTCATTAGTTTGAGTGAATGTTATCAAGATGTATATAGCGCTCCCTAGGGATTCAAATGAGATTCATTAATAGGAGTTTAGTAAACCTAGTTAGTTAGAAAGAACTAGGAGCACTTGCTTTGTGTTTTGTCTCCATTTGTCATTACATTTTTCACACATTTTGGCTGATTCAGAATTCCATCTTAACGTCAAAATTAATTGAAAAAAATAAAAAAATTGCGGTTCTGTTGAGGTTTAGAAATAATTATTCCTTAAGGCTTCCATAAATCTTAAGGAGTTGGCAAAACTTGAAGAAAGCAATATACATTGGCATATAGCAAAATACTATAATTTAGGTTCAACCACAGGTATCGGGGTGGCACCTTGTAAGCGTTAATGTACTTTAAATCACACCTTCTTCTAAAGGCAATATAACATCAGTGAGAGTAAATAAAACACTAAAAAAATTGTTATGAAGCAACAGGAGTTGGACCAGGCCTTTAATCTCTGCTATTTTCACTTTCTGTAGAACATGAGACCTAAATACTCAAAATGATTGGTGGATAGAAAAGTTTAACATTCTCATTTCTGTTCCTCAGCCCCTTCAACTGTGACTCAGATACAACCAAGAGAGATCACAAGACACAGCGTCTCTTTATCTTGGCCAGAGCCTGAGAGAGCCAATGGTGTCATCCTGGAATATGAAGTCAAGTACTATGAAAAGGTAATTATTTTTCTTGCAGTATCAGTATCACATATATGGCCTGAGACAGTATCACATGGTGCATTGCCCACATTGTGAGAAATACTAATGAGCATCTATTATATAGGATATGTTACCTCTTAGAAATGTCATCTGCTGCCATGCTAATCCTTATTGGTCATTTCATTGTAAGGATATGCCCAAGATTTACAATCTTCAGGTATCCCCTTATGGGCTGTTTAGGCCTTGGAAGGGACTATATTTCAGACATGACAGAGTAATACATTATTGGCAACCACTAGTACCGTAATCCTTTACGATCCTTATTCGAAAGCATTTAGTGATGCTCAGACAACTATACTTGCAAATGGACTGAAAAACATTTTAATGCACCAACAGGACCAAAATGAACGCAGCTACCGCATTGTAAAGACGGCGTCACGGGGGGCAGACATCAAAGGTCTCAATCCACTAACCACCTATGTGTTCCATGTTCGCGCCCGCACTGCTGCAGGATATGGAGAATTTAGTGGACCTTTTGAATTCACTACAAATACAGGTAACATTGCGTTCATTATGTCACTAAGGGATGGCTTCTTAGAACATTGTGTTCTAGGAACAATAATAATGTCTCATAATATTAATGGATTTCCATACATTTTTCCTTTTAGTTCCATCCCCTATGATTGGTGAAGGAGCTAGTCCTACTGTGCTTTTGGTGTCAGTGGCTGGAAGCATTGTCCTAGTGGTCATCCTCATTGCTGCATTTGTCATCAGCAGAAGGTAAGGGGATCTCTTAAATTAACTGCCCTAGGCAAGAACTGCTGATTAGGAGGTGTATTTTCTAAACAAAGGTATATTCCTATGAAGTCAGTAAAATCTTTCATTACAGTTATTACTATATTTTCCAACAATATTCAGAACAATAACTACCTGGGATATTCATATTCAATCGCAAAATGATGATCATCGGTTATTCAGTAATAAGATAGAATAAGATAGATTTTAGTTCGCCCTACATTGTATGGTCCGCTTTCAATTTGACTGACTTCCCTGTGGTGTATCTTTGTACAGAAAACAGTTTCTAGGCTGTCAGTCACCAATACCCTGTACGCCCATTTTAGTTAAACACATGATTTAAAGTTGTATTCTATAGGTAATATCCTGTTGTAATTATTTTAATACAGTAAATTACTATACCGAGGCCCTAATACATCTAATGGCACAAAAAAGCCAATGTGCTGCAGCTGTGATGTCAGTTCAGTCAAGCAACGATCCTCTTCTCTCCCTGGATAGATTGAAAGTCTTTTGTTCTATGATAAAAAAAATAAGTGCACATCATGAGAACTTTCCTAGTTATTTTTAGGCAACTGATAGTTCCCCTTTCAGCTTTTGTCTACCTTCCTCTCCAGGGTGGAGCTGTAACCTGAAACAAAAGAGGAATTCTGTGATTAGCATCTAAACATAACCTTCCCATTACATGCCCCTACCACGGGCTTTCATCTCCTCTGCGTGCAGCGCTGCAGCTGAAGTCTACTGTAAAGACATAGTATCAGCAGGAGTCCTGCTTCAAATTTAAATTAATTCCACTGATTCCTGGGATTCTTATTTATTCGATTTGCTGTGACAGCCCAACAAATATAGATGACCAGGCACCGCTGAGCTGGAATTGCTTGCATCCTGCAGGAGTCTCTGGGAGTTGTAGTTCGGCAGTTCGCTCGGTTAAATACTCCCAGTGACTTAAATGCAGATATAGCGGATACGTATAACAGGATAACTGCCTTTAACATCTCTCTATACAGATACTGTTATAAAAAGTCATTCCACCTTTATATAAATACCTTCCCATTAATATTCTTGCATTTGGATATTTTAATTGACTCGTTTTCTATTCATTTTATTTTAAGACACACAATATATCATATTTTGTGCTTGCCCAGGTTCCATTTTCCCTTTCCACAGCAGTGTCAGCCTGAAACTTATTTATCATTGTAAGAGAAGCCCAGCGCTGATCATAATCCCTCATTAGCCACAAAGGAAGGGCTGGTTTAGGTTGATAGGAGGCAAACAGTGATTGGCCCTCGATGGATTACTTTAGTAGAAAATGAAATGTCGACCCTTTGCTCTTTCATTGATTCTCCTTTAGTGTCAGCCGTAAAGCTGTCATGGGCAATGCAGCCAGAATCCAGAGAGCTGACAAGCTCACAGCTTCTAATGGGAATCCAAACAGTTCTTCTTCCTTTTCAATTTCACACACAGAACAAAGGTGATGAGGGGTAGGCTTCACTGGAAATAGAGTCTGGAATGTTTCTGGGGCTCACAGCTATTGAGTTACTTTATTTACACAAGTGGAAACAACCTGTTCCAGAAGGTTACACATTCAACATAGCGAATGTAACTGCTTCCATCTTCCCTTAGGATACAGAGAATGGTAGTTCAGCTTGTCAGATAAAACTACTTTCCAATCTTAACGCAGCAGTGTAATATGAGGACTCAGCTGATTGGATACCAATGGGATACATTCATGTGTCTTAATACACAGTAATGCACTGTAATTCTTCTTGCCAGGCATCCAGCCAATTTGTAATTAGGACCTAATGTCAATATTCTGCTAGTCCTTAGAGTTGAATGGTTTCCTCTCCTTTACACCAGCGTTTGGATTTTTCTTTATCCCGATGGAAGTTTGTTTTTTAAAAAGCCAAATAGATATGGGAAAACTTAATATGTTAGAAGGGATTTAAACAAATCTGCTTTGGATGAATATGTTGATTGGAATGAAATCTCTTAGCAGAAGAATTTAATGAAAATATGTCCAATAAAAATGTATGGATACTCTTTTACATTCCCCTATGAGAATGCTGGAATGTAGGTGGCAAATGTATTTGTTACATGGATAGGTCAAAGGGAATTTTTAGACAGGTCAAGTGCTGCCTACTCTGCTTTTCATATTAGATTCCCGAAGAAGTGACCTTGCATAGAAAAGTTGACCTTTCACACGTCTTTCAGTTGACATATATCTCACATGTTCCCCCTGTTCAGTGAACAGCATAGTATAGTTCATTTCTAATCCTAAGGCTGGATCATTAGTCAGGGAATCTGTTCTAAGCACCTATCAATATTAAGTTGAATCACTGGGAGGCTCTTTCTTTTAAAACTGATTCTCTTTAAGTGAAAGAAGGAAAATACAGTAAGAGAAACTGATTTTTGTGAATAACGTTGAAAGTAACATTTAACTCTTCATTTTGCTGCTAAAAATGATCTATGTTGAAGATTTGACATTGCAATGGTTTAAGTGCCTACACACACTAGTGATTGGGTTGTGCCTGTATAGTGATATAGTGGGTGGTATTCATATTGTGCTGGTATAGTGTACAACAAAAAGTTGTTTCCATTTTATGTATACTGGACTTTGTTTTCTGTTTAGTGATGTTTGTGAAAACAATCTGGGTATCATATTTTCCTTGCTTTGTTATCTAGCAGGTTCATCGATCAAAGCTCCCCTGGTCATTACCTGTACCTTTCTATTTATACCTGACCCCTGTGTATAGGTTCTCATGCGGCCAGCCCTTTGTTTCTAGTAAATTCCTATGGTGAATAGGTTCACCATGGAAGAAATGTTTCTCATTGAGCAATCTCCCCCCCTCTTTGCTAATTAAAAGACAACAGCTGATATCTGCCAGGTACAATGCACCTAGAGGCCATCTGTCCTTCTCTGTCACCAGGTTCCTCTCCTCTGCCTCCTGTAGGTGCTGACCTGTGTTCTTTGTACATAAAGGCTGCTAAAGGTCATGCAGGTGAGGAGGTGCAAGGGACCAGCTTTATACAAAGACTTTGATTACCAATTCAAAGCCATCAGTTAGAGTTTTATCTATAATTATCTGTTACTTAGACAAAAGCCCTTGTACATACTGTTTAATGACTGATTTTTCTAATTACGTTCCACTATTTACCTCTATTCAATGCTCTTTCATACCTGTGTCTATATGTTGATCTTAACAGCAACCAAGCTAGTTCTAGCCTGTTTTTCTATACACTAGTTCTGCCTGTGCGCTGTCGGCCAAAACTGGCATTACACAATAAGAATAATGGTGTATAGAGCAAGCAAGTTGAGTTATGACCGCAAAAAGTTACATGGTGGACATTCTTGGTTATTGACTTCCTATCTCTTCTGTGATCATGTCTCTAGTCTTCCAGCATGGAGAGCAAATATCTCTCATTTAAATCCAGCGCTACCTTGCAGGATGTATTTTTTAATTATAAATGAAAACACTAAACAAGGCTAATCACTGTTCCATGTAGATGGCTTCATCAGCAAATGTTAGAGTGAAGGAGAGTGAGAGACAAATTAGACTCCATAAAACCATTTAAAGAAATCAATATTGTATCATGGTGGAAGGATATGCTGTGTTTTACAAAGCAGTTTGCAGCTCCTTGCAGCGCGCTCTAATTAAACGTTTTGCTGCTGAGGGTTTGTAGGCACCTCTGGGAATAAAAAGGTTAATCCATTTCTGAATTTCTTCAGTGTAATTATTGCTCCCAGCCACAAGCCCTTGGTATCATTGCAAGGTCACAGTTCTTCCCAATCCATGCCTTGTACTCAGTATGTGGTGTTATTTTACATTTGCACCTTTTGATGGCGTTTCCGAGTTAGCCTGTCCTAAAAACCTTTCTTTTGTTACATTGCAGACGGAGTAAATATAGTAAAGCCAAGCAGGAAGCAGATGAGGAAAAGCATTTAAATCAAGGTAAAATGGCAGCATTTATGTGGATTGAAAATCATTAACTTTAGGCAATTACACAAAAATGACTACAATGCAGGAAGAAGACTCTTTAACTAATCAGAAAAATAAAACCTCTTCTTTATTCTTATTATATTGATTAAGGTGATTAAATGACTTCAATCAGGTACATTCTAAATTGTTTTACTGATGTATCCCAGTCTCCTCTTCAGACAGGAGCCTAAGTGGATGTTTTCTTCCAGATCAGAACCTAAGGCTCTATAATCTCTATATCCCCCATATCTCCTGTTTGGGAAACATTCTTGAATTAAATTGCTTGTTAGGAGTTTCTCTATCTAAACAGCTCATAAGGGAATTCAGGGAGAAAGATAGTGTTGAAAGGAAATATCTCTATAATTTACATTTATTCGCCCCTCCTTATTTTTCTATATTGAATTACAGACAATTAAAATGTTCCTTTAATATAGCACTGTTGTTATAATATGTGAAATGGATTTTTCAAACTGCAAAGTTCTTTAGTTTTAACTCGAGTTCCTCACCAGGTGTGAAGACTTATGTTGACCCATTTACTTACGAGGATCCTAACCAGGCAGTCCGTGAGTTTGCAAAGGAAATTGATGCATCTTGTATAAAGATTGAAAAAGTAATCGGAGTTGGTAAGTCTAGGAAATCTGATGTAAGAAAGATTTTAAGATGATAAAAGGTTTAGTCTGCCTTCGGTCATTTAATTGACAATTTTCCCTATTCTAAACAGGTGAATTTGGAGAAGTTTGCAGCGGACGTCTGAAAGTCCCAGGAAAACGAGAGATCTATGTAGCAATTAAGACCCTGAAAGCAGGCTACACTGATAAGCAGAGAAGAGACTTTCTTAGTGAGGCGAGCATCATGGGCCAGTTTGATCATCCTAATATCATCCACCTCGAAGGCGTTGTCACCAAATGTAAGCAATGTATTTTCTTAATCCTTCATTAACGTTCTTCATCCAGGAAAGGTGAAGAACTTATCACACACACAAACTGTAGATAGCTCAATATGTTTGTGAAGGTTCTCATTCATCCAGGTCATGGTATATCTGTAGTATTTAGTTAGATAAACTGGACTGGCTCTCATTCATCTAGGTCATGGTATATCTGTGGTATTTAGTTAAATCAACTGGACTGACTCTCATTCATCCAGGTCATGGTATATCTGTGGTATTTAGTTAAATCAACTGGACTGACTCACTCCATTCCATCCAGGTCATGGTATATCTGGTATTCACATCCGAACCAAGAATTCCAGTCACTATCAGTCCAGTTGATCTTACTGACTACCACAGATATTTAGGTAGCTCAGTTTATAAATATGCTGCAACAACAAGAGTTTACCAAGGTAACAGATCTTCTGTAGCAATACTGTTGAAATGTGCATAGATGTTTTTATTTTCATAAACCATTCTGTTGGTAGTAATACACCAAAATCAGGAGACATCTATCAGCTCATTATTCTGTCTGTATATCACATGCTAGGGTAGAAATTTAATGAAGCAGTTCAAGAATCTGACACCATTAGAGCACAAGATGCATGAAGCACCCCTAGGGGGGCAGTTCAATTACCAGAATAGAGAGAATATGTATAAATAAGTACATGCTGTTTAGTAGTTGCCCTTGTGTAATATTGTGTTAATAATGCTGCTTTTTGTGCTTGAATTGCCAGGCAAGCCAGTCATGATAATTACAGAGTACATGGAGAATGGATCCCTGGATGCATTCCTTCGGGTGAGTTCCTATTCAATTCTATTGCATCTCCTATGTTCTTTACCTTTTTTTTCTGCATGGTGGTAGTTTTACATAAACTGCTTAATTTTGAGCCTTGTGAGGCTCCTTATAAACAGCAGTTAAAGCAGTTTCTTTTCATTGGCCACTAGGGGGCTTTTTCCATGGTGTTTAAGCAAAGGTTTTAGATTTTACCTATTTGATCTTGTAAAGGCAAATTGTCAGGAGGCAATGATACTGTTGTTTTAAGACTGAACACACAGAAGATTAATCCTCGCAAATATTGCAGACATTGTTCAGCTTATTTTTATAGACTAGTAGTGACATTTAAAATACTGAGCAGCCATTTATTTATAAGGAAATAAAGTGATGGTGGGTATTGGGCTTTGAGTATTGTCTTATTAGAGCAGTAAATCAGTCTCTTATAAAGTACTGCCATTTGTTAACATTGACTGAAAATGTAATCAGAATTGTGCCAGTTTAATAGCTGAACGATCAAGAAATATATGGATAGAACCCAGCATGCTATGTTAATGACTCTGCTTTGAAAAATCAGACTATTACAGTTTTGCATGCTGGGAAGAATTAAGGAAGGAAAGTAATAACATTTATAGTTCATTAAAGCGCAGATATTTCTAGGTGTCATTTCCCTGTATCGGAGGCAATGAGTGCAAGTTTCCAGGTTTACTGTTCTGTACAGTTCTGATCAGGCTGCATACTTCGTTTCACTGTGCTTAGGCAAGCATTACCCAAAATAGATTTTATAGCATTTTAGAAAAAGGCAATTATGTTTTTATTGCTACAAATTCTTGCATGTTTCGCCTTGCCTAGAACCAGCGTGGATATGCTCCTTAAAAGGGGATCATCCATATTCTTGAAAGATAAGTCACCTCTTGTATGTGTGTGTGTAGAAGCAGAACTTGCTATTAGCTTGTGCTGCTCCGAGGGTCTCCTAAAGTGAGAGTAATGGCCCACACACAACAGCTTAATGGCAGAGATTCCATCAAATCAGTTGTATAAAACTCTATAAGACTCCATACCTCTCTAATTTAGCTCAGTCATTTAAATACTAGCAGGGAGATACAATAAAAGTTCTTATCGTTTAAAATGGTGCTAATTTTGCCCCAACCAATCAGATGTTAGCTTTCAAATGTTACATAAGTTCTGATTGGTTGGGGCAAAATTAGCACCATTTTAAACGATAAGAACTTTTATTGAATCTCGCTGTAAGTTTGTAATCTGTAGTATAAGAGCACCAGTTTGATAAAATATGTTATATATAAAAAATCTCATTTAAAGGGTGTTCTAAAGGTTATTATTACCTGTAGAATTTATGAGATTAACGTTGATCATTTTACTTTCAGAAGAACGATGGGCGTTTTACGGTAATACAGCTGGTAGGAATGCTGCGCGGCATTGGTTCTGGCATGAAGTACCTGTCTGACATGAGCTATGTCCATCGGGATCTGGCCGCCCGCAATATACTGGTGAACAGCAACCTGGTGTGTAAGGTTTCTGACTTTGGAATGTCTCGAGTCCTGGAAGACGACCCTGAGGCAGCCTATACTACTAGGGTAAGGAGATTCCCTTAACATGACTGGTGACATCACAAAAAGTGTAAAAAGCAGTGACCCTTGTTTATTTTTCAAGAATGTTGAGGTTTGTAGTTCACAATAATTGCAGATTGGATATTTTTGAAGACTCAGTTGCTATATAATAGATTATAAAAATCCAGCCAATCAAAAACATTTACCTGTATAAGCAAGGCCAGACATCTATTTCTTTGAATGTTTTAGCTAAAATCATCCTCCGAGTATTAGAGTGATGGGAGTATTAGTTTTACAACATTACATGGGCTTAAATGTGCATTGTGTTAGGCACAGCTGTTTCATTTATAAACAGAAATAAAGTGGGTGCAAACAGATCTCTGTGTAATGGCTGCCAAGGTATCTGACCTTACTATCAGAATGTATATTTCCTTGTTTTCATGCTGCATTCCTGAGTCCTAAGGGACTAGAGTTTACATAAACAGTTCCAAGCTAAGCAGAAAACCCTAGCCCAGGAGGGAGGAGTACGGGAAGGGAACATACTTTTGTATTGCTACAACAATTCAGTGTATCAGTGGTAGGATCTTAGCCAGGAGAATCGAGGAGTTCCTTTAGAAGTCTAACCAAACACTAAGGCTTGTTACGGAAACCAAACCCTCACTGGCTTTTCCTTTAATTCAAGACATACCAGCATGTTGGGTACTGTTACAGTATGTATGTAACATGTTCATTGCTGGGACATCTAGCAAAGAGGCACCTCTAGTCCTTAAACACTTGCTAATCTGTAGTGATCAGCATGTCACTGCAGGTAGCTTGGCCACACAAGTGGATCAAATGGGAATCGAGAGTTGTTAATCTACAAAACTACAAAAACTCTTTCCTTATAAGAACTTTCCAGTGTCCATATAATACAATAGTTATTCCTTTAGTTACAACTTAATTAATTACATGGATATTGAAAATACTCTTAAGCTACAATGGTTTACACTATATTTTAAAATTGAGAGCTTCTTGCCTTAATTAACAGAAGTGTTCATTTTCATTAATCAACTTGTTTTTTTTCTAGGGTGGGAAGATTCCAATCCGATGGACTGCTCCAGAAGCTATTGCCTACAGGAAATTCACCTCTGCCAGTGATGTCTGGAGCTATGGCATTGTCATGTGGGAAGTCATGTCCTATGGAGAGAGGCCTTACTGGGACATGTCCAATCAAGATGTGAGTATTCAATGTTATTCTACATACTTTATTCCATTGCTTATTGTTAATATAATAAAATGGTATATGGGGGGGGAAAACTTGAGCTTTTGTTGCAAAAAAGATAATGCAGAAATCTTTGTATTGTGGGACATTATTTGTCAAAGGCTACAAAGTATGGATGAAACATCTGTATTGTTTAATCTAATGTGAACAAATTCAATCATTAAAGAACATTGTAAAGCATTGTGCCACATGCAGATATTACTTGAGGCAATTAAATTGTCTATCCCTAGGGGACATTAAAAGAAATGATTCACTAAATGGGCCTTCATAAATTATGGAGGTCTTTTTTAACTGAACCATCTGGATAGGCTCTTACAACATCAGAGGTAGACAGCTGTCTGTAGATGACCGACTGAAAGCCAAGAAGAGCATCTTGGGGAACGATAGAGATTTAATTTTTGCAAGTGAAATAAAGTGAAAGTCGGTGATTCTTTTTAATACTCTCGGTTTTGTAATGTCAAATTGAATCTAAACCCAGGTGCTCAATTTCTCTCCCATATCAAGACGTTTCAAGCCTTTCCAGACAAGCAGAGAGCACCCAGGTGCATCTGGAAATGTGATGCGCCCATGCTTGGCAGGAAGAGAGATAGTTAGGACAGTATAAGAGGGTCAGCCAAGATCTGCACATCCTGTAATGTGAGATAGGAGAAGGAGATATTCCTTATCTCAAAATAAATTCGGAATTGTAATCTATTGTATTGTATCTAATGTTTTGTATGTATCTCATGTTATTATAGAAAGATTGTACTGACTACCTGTGAATTTTGAAAGCTATACAAATTAACACGTGCACTATTTTCTGTATTTATTAGGTAATCAAAGCAATAGAGGAAGGATACAGGCTACCCCCACCTATGGACTGTCCTATTTCTCTGCATCAGTTAATGTTGGATTGCTGGCAAAAGGAGCGCAGTGACCGACCCAAGTTTGGACAGATTGTCAGCATGCTGGACAAGCTCATCAGGAACCCAAACAGTCTGAAAAGAACTGGGACTGAAAGTTCTATGTTAGTAGATTTGTTTTTTTCTATTTTAGTTTGCAAGGCAAATGGATATAGTACTAACCTGACATTTTTAAATGCATTGCCACCCCGATCTTAGTGAACAAGAATGATTTTTCCTTTCTTGGAGGCAGATGTTCTTTTTAAACAATTCTATGTATTGTATTACTTGCACGTCCGAAGGAAGTAGAAAAATATAAGTCAGTGGCCTTTTGTGGCTATTCGGTAGCCAACATATTACTGAGGATAGGTTACAAATCCCACTGGGAAGCTATCATCACAAAGCAATATCTCCATCAATGTGTTAAATTATTCAAGGAAAAGAGAAATACAACAGCAAGTGTTTAATCCCCCTTGCCTGACCCTGAATAAAGTGACTGATCAGTTTACATTTGTAACCACACTGTACAGCCTTTAAGTATGTGTGTTTATAGATATTGATTGGGTACTTTAGAAAGCAGGATAATTCCCTTGGGCAGTCACTGGAGAGCATCTAATTTTTTTTTTAAAGTAACAAGTTATGAAATGATTAGCTACTGTGCCACAAGTCTTGGGCTTCTTTCACATGGACATTTTTTTGTGTGGTTCTAATTGTTTGCTGCTAGAGAAACGCTACATGTAGTATTTGCTAGAGGCGACTGTCAGGGGACCACTTGGAAAGGAAGCTTTAACCTCTGTATAAATGCAGGTATTGCTAAAGAGCTTCCATGTGTGCATTGGTGTTGAAATGGTTAAAACACCTTTTGTCCAAGAAGCTTTTGGGGTGTAATATCCTTTAAGATACACACAGCTGTTTGTATTTAGAGAGGAGTCCAGTTTAGATTTATGGTTTGGCTCAAATATACCTGAAGAAAAAAAAATTACAAGAAACTAGGAAAAAAAAACTCCTGCCCTGTTCATTCCACGTTAATGAAAAAAAGATCTTTCTGTTTTTTCTATACAAACCGGAAACTCATAGAAAATTTGGCACTTAATGCGGTAA
Source organism: Hymenochirus boettgeri (assembly GCA_019447015.1). NCBI lineage: Eukaryota > Metazoa > Chordata > Amphibia > Anura > Pipidae > Hymenochirus > Hymenochirus boettgeri. The sequence goes on along the minus strand of CM033473.1, from coordinate 232,718,183 downwards.
CTCCAATATACATTACTAATCATGGCAGTAAATCTGCTAAAGCAATTATTCCAAAGGCCTAGCTTAGAGGGAGATGGTGAAAATAGAAAAATGCTTCAAATCAAACTTCAAAGGGCCCCCTATTTCGGCCAATTCTGTGGTATAGGCTGTTCAGGAACCCATTGATTAAAGAAGGGATTATCTCCTCAGCAAGCTGGGCTTTGTCTGGTATTTGAGCACTTGCCAAGGATAAAGTTGATTGGGATGTTTCACTGGGAATGTCACTAAAGCGCAAGATAAATTGAGGATGAGAGACTTTTCTTGCTCTCCTCGTTACATATCACAGAATATAAAGAGGATGGTCCATTATCTGACACAGCCCAATAAAGGAACTTCGGTCAGCAAAAATAACCCTTAACACATGCACTGGGAAATACAGATATTGAATATTCAGGTTAATGCTTGCACAATAGATTGTTACATTAAGTAGAAGGATCACCCTTGTATGGGTGTTTAATGATCCTATCTAAATATAAACAGTTTTTGCGGGCTGCACAATCTGTAAATCAAATCTACAACATGATTTATGCACCAAAAATATGTAGTTGCTATTTTCCTGTTGCCTCTTGCCTAGACACAAAGTCAAACTCTTGCTTTCTTTGCTGTTGTTTTTAGCAGAACAAATACAGCTCTGCTGGACCCCAGCTCGCCTGAATGGTCCCAGGTGGTTTCTGTGGTTGATTGGCTGCAGGCCATCAAAATGGAAAGATACAAAGACAACTTCACAGCAGCCGGATTCACCAGCTTGGAAGCAGTCGTGCATGTGAATCAAGAGTGAGTACTTGCATTGTACTATGGGAAGATGATTTCATAGCAAATATATCAACAGATGAAGTGACCAGGTTTAATATCACTGTAATGAATTGTCCTATTTGATTAAAGACATGAAATAAGGGTTATAATTAGCTGGATACACCCTTTAACATGTCTTCAAAGGTTAGGAAGTATGCTTCCTGACGTAGATGTAGTAGATCAACCAATTGGGTTCTAAGGTTTTCCTGTTCCTGGCCCAACATAAGAATTAAGCATATCATGCAGGTGTGGGGATGAGTGGGAGAATCAATAAGCAAATGCATCGCAAGCAGCTATTAACAATAAATAATATTATGTGCAAGTTTAAAAAAGGAGTAAATTGGGTGGCCTATAACTATTTGTGAACAAGACCAATTAGGCCCTGATTGCAGTATAAATGTATTTCTGCTTTTATTTCTTCTTTTTAGTGATTTAACCAGGATTGGTATTACTTCTCCTTCACACCAGAACAAGATTTTGAGCAGTGTTCAGGGTATGAGGACCCAGATGCAACAGATGCAAGGCAGGATGGTTCCTGTTTGAAGCTGTACGACATCGGGGGGGAGGGGGAGTTATACACCCAGAACTCTTGGGGGGGGGAAAGATTAGTTTACCTCATCCATGCACTTTATTGAAGAACTGCACTTTTTTTACATTATTCTCACCCTGTGGGACTAAGACTTTTTTTTTTTTTACATTTTTTGGGGTGAGTCATATCTCATTTAACATGGAACTTTTGTGCCAGACACATAGCTTTGGAAGATCATGCATCTGCAAGATAAGGATATAACTAAATAATTGGTGAAGTTCTGTTCCATTGATTTTCAAGACTTAACCCTTTCATACATGGATTTATTTTTTGCTTGTAACATGGATTTCTCAAAGCAATCTGTAAAATAGAATTTATAAAATCAACCACCTTTCTGGTGAACTATTTTGTGATCTGCTGTTGAAGAGACAGAATTCTTGCATTGGAAAAAGGCAGAAACCTGGTTCTGATTGGCTGAACCCTCCATGGTCATACACTGGCAGAGATTTTATTGGACGTTTGCTTAAAGACCTTGGATATGAAAAACTATTTTCCATCAGTCCTACCACTGCATTACAGTGTCTGCATTTGAAAAGGATATTAAGGTATTAGTCATATATCTATTTTTTGGGGCTTTAATTACCATTCACAAAGATAATTTAGTTTTCTTTTTTAGCATTTAGTCTTCTTGACTGTCTTAGATCTTGACAAGTTACAAAATATTAGCATTTCTTAATATATTTAATAGTCAGTTTTTTCATTATTGGGATTAAACTCTTCATATTTCCTCCTAATATTTGAGCCAATGGTGCACCTGTCATATTTATTATCAGCATTAAGCTTGTTATTTTTTTTCATGCAATAAACCCAGATGGGTTAGGTTACTTTTTTTCCCCCATTCTTGCCCAAAGTTTCGGTGGCCAAGACATTTGCCATTTTAACCAGATATGGTCGACATTCCAGAACGGCTCAAAATTTTGATAATAAAAGTTTAGAATGAGTCTGAAGTTAATTTTCATGTGCTAGAAATATAAAATCTCATTTTATTTTTGTTTGTTTTTTAAGGGATTTTCCTTCTGCTTCCATTGGTGATTCATGAGAAACTACAGTTAATAGCACCAGAGATCAGAGCCTTTTCTTTACATATTTCACAAATGGGTCAGCAGATTTTCAGAACAGAATGTTACCAGTATTGTTTTGCCAGCAAGAAAAGGGATTGTCTCCAGCATCACAAGATCCTGCAGGTCTTCCTCTGCATTCCATGTTGCGCCTTATGTCTCCCCTGAATGACACCATTTTGTCTGCAGCACGACTGATACACAATAAACATATTATTGTGCTGCCTGCAGTAAACCTTTTGATGAAATCAGAAAGTCCTCCTATAAGAGAATTGATAGGAATTGTATGGCACTTCAGATTCACATCAAAACTGCAATTTTTGTTTTTGTGTTCTGCTAAAACGATTAAAGAACAATTCATTAAACTACATATAAACAGTGCTTAGCTGTGAAAAGATGAAAAGAATTAATGGTTGCCTGAAACAAGACTTCATGCCAAACAAACCTTAATAAGGGACTGGATGAGCATGAGAAAAAAAAGGACAATTCAATGTTATGATGTATCCTCCATACTATAAGCAGTTGTTGGGAACTCATCTGTCTGTAGCTGCCTCTGTGTTGTAACTCTATGAGGGACTTTTCTTTTAAAATAACAAATATGCAACTTATTGGTTTTAGGCATCTTACTGGACTCTGACACACTTACAGGGATGCCAGTTACTCATTTCCAATTATATATCATTTTAGACCCCGAAGACGTCTTTTTTGACATCATCCCTCACTTTTGTGTTGGATCTTTAGTTTTGCAGGCAGATAAAAACTAAGAAATTTTGTTGTTGGGTAGAATTGAAATTTACATAGTAATTATCTTATGGGCTTCGGGATGGTGAGAATTGGATTATCTGTGAATCCTTACTACTTCTCTACAGTGAGGCTAAGGTTGTTTCCAGCAATGTTGGCAATAAAAGTCTAGTGATTAATATCTGGGATTTAGAGAAGGGAATGTGTCATAAAAGATCAGCTTTCTCATGTTCTGATGCTTAAGAATAATGAAATCCAATAAACAGCCTTGATACAGGGAGTATTCTTAACACCCCAGTAAAGGTAGAAGTACCTTGCAATAAAAATATTAACATTTTGCCCCGCGCTTAACTGGAGGTTTTTCCAAACTGTAAGGTTCCTATATAGTCAGCATTGACACTGCCATGCACAGATACAGATCCATGGAACAAGGATTTAAAAAACTTTGTTCTAATTCCGTAACTACAGGCCAGAAAAGAGGATCCAGATATTTGTAACTGCCAAAAAGAAAAATAACGCAACTGCTCTACCACCGGCAACAGAAATGTTGATACAGATTTATTTGGCTAACAGTATTTTCACTTCCTTCCTTGTTTGTAACCCACTGAACCTTGACTAAATCCTAAAGGACATTTATATTTTTGTGTCACATCAAAATATCATTGAGTATTAAATTAGCTTATACTAAAAATGAACATTCTAACAGAGCATTTTGCTTGGTTCCTGTGTTGGTTTAAAAAAATGTTTTGTTTAAATTGGCATTTTTTTGCCTTCAAAAAAAAAATGAAAACCTTATGTTTTTGCAGCAGGGAAGAGTAACTGGTTCCTCTTCCCTTACTGTTAGGTACGCATAACTTATCTTCTTTATTTATGGTCTTTTTATACCTAGTTTGTAAAATTGTAAAATAGCAAATGCAAATGTTTGCATTCCAGAGCAAAGAATACTGAAAAAATAATAAAAAAGTAGTTACTGAAAACAAGTCTGAGGGATTTTAATTATTTCATTCACATAAAAAGGATCTTCCTAGAAATTATATTTTGCATCAAATATTTTTTGATGCATGCCGTGTACACATTTAACGGGATTGGTCCTTTTGTGGTAATGTGTGTAGTTGTGGCATGACCGTTTTCAATTCTAACCGTCGCTGTCATCTTCCTGTACTGTAGGATAAGGAGTCGGCAGCAATCATAAAAATTTATGGCAATCCTGGATGATCTCCCTATACTTAATATAGGGAGAATGTTCGGGACTGTGTGTAGCCACAACAACCAACCAATTGGTCCAATCATTTTTGATAAAAAATGGCCAATTTGGTCATCAGGCACCATATACAAATCCATTATCCTGTATTGAGATGATAAGATTGCTCCTTTTAACTATTCACTGCATATGGTGACTGGATAATATTCATTGGACCATTGTACATCTCTATATGTCTCTACCACTCAATTGAGTTCTGTTCCATACCTATATAAAAATGTTCTGTATCCAAGTGTTTCATCCTATTAGTCTTGCAAAAAGTAGACTGCTCATAAGAACATCAAAAAAATGTTTTCACGCTTTATTGATCCATAAAAATAATCCTTTTTATTTTTAAAACTCATTTTCACAACATGTTTTTCCAGCTAACCATTGGTGTTCTATTTTAGTTAGATGCAACATTTCATTATTAAGGCTTTTTGCACCTGCTTTCTGGTAGCATAACATTTTAGATGAACAGTGCAAAGTCCCATGTCTCAGGAGAACTGCAGTGAATGAGTTTATTCCACATAGAATATATTTTATCACAGATTTGTCCTAACATTATGATCCAATTATGTATACCCCTCCTCTATTTTATTAATTACTTTGAACAACGTCTTATTAATTTGTTTGTTGCCATTATAGTCAGGATCATCAAGCAATTTTTAAAGGGAATCTTTATTTAAAATAAATAAATAGCCACTGCAGATCTCTTGCCCTTCTTGTCGAGTACAATGCTTGTTGACCTGGACACATTTAGTGGTGTGTTTTCAGAAACAAATCCATAAAAAGGCAATGGCAGATGATTAGTAGCATATTGCATTGGGTTGCACCATTTAACAGAACAGGACACACCATGACCTCCAACGCCACCTTTTTGTTTTTCTGGGGACAGTCCTGTTTTGTAAACAAAGAGCTTGGACTATATGGAAACGTTTAGGATCACATAGGGGTGGTCATTGTAAGCATACTCCTAAGGATGTAAGATGTACCATTTTCTTGATAGGACCATTGAGATTTGTTGTTTCTCTATATAAGCTTTATGAATGAAGCAAAGATTATTTAAGATAACAGGGAATATGGTATTCACTTAAACCATTACATATTAATTACATAGTAATTTAGTTTGAAAAAAAGAAATACATCCATCTAGTCGAAACTTTATACCCTCTACCTAACAGTTGATCCAGAGGAAGACTAAAAACAACAGGTAAAAATGGGGGGTGGGGAGAATTAATTCCTGACTCCAAATGGCAAGAATCCCTGGATCAACCAGAACTGCAGTATATGTAATAATACCAATAACTCTCAAAATTTTAAGTTTTAGAAACATATTCAGCCCGCTTTTGAAGCTATTCAACTTGCCATTACCACTTCTGCTGGAAGACAGTTCCACAGTTTCACCGTTCTCACTGTAAAGAAACCTTTCTTAACCTGAATATGAAACTTCTTTTCTTCTAATCTTAAAGGATTTCCATGTGTCCTCTGATAGGACCTATTAGTGAACAATGTACCAGAGAGTTAAATGTGTGGCCCATTAATGTATTTGTATAAAATTATCTTATTCTCATGCAAACGCCGCTTCTGCAATGGAAACAGCAATAACGTGTCTAATCTGCCTGCATAGTCAAGCCCCTCCATTCCCTTAATTATTTTAGTTGCCCTTCTCTGAACTCTTTCCATTTCCACGATCTCCCTTTTGTATATGGGATTCCAAAACTGCACAATGCATAATTTGGATTTGCATAATCCAAATGAGGCCTTCCCAGTGCCTTGTAAAGAGGGAGAATAATATTTTTCTCCCTTGAATCTATTCCCATCTTTATACAAGACAATATCTTGCTAGCTCTAGCTGTTGCTGTCTGGCATTGTTTGCTACAGCTTAAGGTTCTTACACATGTGCGATCGTGTGTAGGAATGAACGTTTCAGCCGATAATAGGCCCATGTGTAGGCACTTTATTGGCCGAAACAGTGGTTCGTTCAGAGATCTGCCAGATCGGTTGGTCATCAATCCCCGACCGAATGTCCGTTTTGGCCGATAAAGTGCCTACACACGGACCGATTATAGGCCAAAACGTTCATTCCTACACATTGTGCGTCACGGGTCAGGACCCGTGATCGTACTTGTGTACGAACCTTTAGTCTGTTATCTATTAAACCCCCAAATCTTTTTGCATTAGAGATTCACAGACTAAAGGCTCGTAAACAAGTGGGATCGCGGGTCCCGACCTGCGATGCACGATGTGTACGAAGGTTTCAGCCGATAATCGGCCCGTGTGTAGGTGCTTTATCAGCTGAAATGGTCATTCATTCGAGGATCGGTGAACGACCGATTTGGATCTCTGAACGAACGTTTCGGACGATAAAGCGCCTACACATGGGCCGATTATCGGCCGAAACGTTCATTCATACACATAGTGTGTCGCTGGTCGGGACCCGCAATCGCACGTGTGTACAAGCCTTTATTTATGGTGTAGGTGGCACAAGGATTATTAAATCCCAAATGCATCACCTTACATTTATCAACATTGAATCTGATCTGTCATTCTGCTGCCCATTCTGATAATCTAGCTAGGTCTGCTTGGAACAATTGCACATCATTTGAAGTTTCCAAAGCTCTGCATAGTTTAGTGTCAGCAAACACAGAGACCTTGTTCTCAAGGTCACAAAGTGAAAGATCGTAAACTGTACTGTTCTCCTTCTTCCGTGTCTCCATCACAGCTTGCTTTCTATTGGCCACTGTGCGTGGGTGTGTTTTTCAGGATGTTGAACTTTTAACTCCTACTGCACATGATAAGCTTGTCGGTTGAGTTAAGACATGGAGGAGGTAACGGGAGATCTGACACCATGGTTAATCAGAGTCACTGACAGAGATAGGATTAAGGCAGCACATAGTACATGAATTTAACTTTGCAAAGGGGCAATGTGTTTTTTTCACTATAGATGCCCTTTAAGATGTTTCTGACTGGATATCTAAAGAAAGGACTTATCAACAAAAAATATTTACAATGATAGTGGGGAACAATTATAGTTTCCAGTTATGGGGAATTTGATAAATACTAATTTCCCAGTGTAAATATCCTTTAGGTTGAATTTGTATGTAAGTTAGAACAGGTACATACACCTATTAAGTGCCAACCACCGGTGGAACCCGTCGGTACACTCCTGCTTTACAATATTTGCCCTTATGCCCCTCCATTTATTCTGTTTATAAGTTGGAGTTGTTTGTAAGTCAGAAGTTTGAAATCGGGACTGTGTTGCCTGTATTCTGTGATTATTCATAAATATATATTTTACAGTCTGAATCGCCCCTGCTGTGCTGATGTATAGATATTGGGATCAGCTTTCCTCTGACAAAAGGCATTTTGCTGACTTCATACTTGGACAAATTCCTTACGTTATTGTGAGAGACGGTTATTGTAGATTATGAATTGATCTATATATTATTTCAACAGAACATTTGACTTGGCATGATTTTAGGTTGCTTCTTTAAGTAAAATCTGCTTTCTACTATAAGATTTACTTTCACCTCCTTGATTACATCACAGAACTTTTATGGCTAGATCCCACTAGTATGCACGGCTGAGCATGCAGGATTTTTGCAATACACTGCCAAGCTTTATTTGCTATGTGTGCTCCAATACACAAGTCTTGCATGCATGTGTTCCAATAAAATCGGAACACTCCAATAGCAATGCAAATCGGAAGTACGATTGGAGAATGAAATGCTATCCGATTTACGCAAGTGGGACCCAGCCCTAAAAATTAGACATTCTGTGCTGATCACACACAGATCTTTAGAAGATGGGCACCCAGTTAGCATATTTTACCTGCAAATTCACAGAAAGTAAACTAGGCATACGCGTAGCAATACTATTGGCTGCTAATTATTCCTTTATGAATTGTGCCCACCAATAACTTTTCTGATAATTGTTATAAGTCACACAGAAGAGTAAGTCCCTTTCCAAACTACAATTGACTAAATTGTCCAGTTTGCATTTGTTTTTTTGATGAGAATAAATACATTGAAAATATATTCAATTCTAATGTAAGTTATATTACTAAACAAAATAGAAAGTGTTTTTTTTTAAAAATGCCCAAGTAGCATTAGCTGTTAATTAGGTTTAGAGTTCAGATCGTGCTGCCGGAGCATGTTTCTGTGTTACAGTTATTGTTCCTGGGTTTGTATTGGTGGCAGTTAAAAATAAATAAAATACAGAGAAACTTACAAGGCATTGCAGCGAGAGACGAACCACTTGTTATATCGGTGAGCGTGACTTAAACTCCTTCATTGCGGCAGGTGCGTGGCTAACAGCTATTCTAGCACTTTCATATTTAGTTCTCCCTAAAGCACACATTGATCTAAATATCTCTCTTTCCTTTATTTGTGATTGATTATAGACAGAAATAATTTGTACTAATCATCTGCACCTTTTTACCGAAAATCTTGATGTGTATTTTCTCAAACATCTCCAGCAACAGACATTTTTTTGATTTGTCGTAAGTTAAATTACTGTGAAAGAATTTGGCTCACAGAGTAATCATGCAGTGTGCTTGATTCCCTGTAGCGTCTCTGTACAGCACTGCTCGCCTTTCAATAGCCTCTCACTGTGAACACAATGAGATTTCATTTTAAATCTTAAGCACCCTTCCTTTAATAACAAGAGTAGCATACAAATATTTAGGAGCTCAAAACGGGCAAAAAGACCTTTTCAATAAAAAATTGTGTCAGAGAATTGTACTATTTTCATTGGTGCTACTGTATAATAATACGGGGTGTACTGTAGGGCACAGAAATGGCCAGAAACAGCCCTGTATGTACTGTAACTGAGCTTCTGTATGTAATGTTTCAGTAAAATGTAGTTATTCCAAAGGCTAGGTATTACTGACTAGCCTTAACATTTTGCTATTCATTGTAATCTGATTTACCAATCTGAACTATGTCCCTATTTTATTCTCTTTCCTAGCAAAAAATCAACTTTAATTACCAGTTTATATATTGTAACATAAAAAGTCAGTCATGTCCGGCCCAAAAAACATCCAATAAATGACGGTCAGTCGGGCTGAATTATTGGATGGTGTGTACCTATTGGATGGTGTGTTTAGAGTGCATTAGAGTTCCCTCCAATCAGCTATATCTAATATAGAGAGAGGTAATCAGTATTAGTTACATCTGTGACTGATATCCATTCAAGTCTATGGGTGGAAAATATGTCTGGAAATTTGCCGGTAACTTGGAAATGCTTCCATGGATGTTTAAAGTGTGGGAGGAGATACAGTCAAAAAAAATGGGTGGAATAAAAGAAATTAAACAGAAAGAGCAGCAATTTGGCTTTCTCAATTACAAATGTATTGAATGACAGAACTGGTGGACCACAACAGTGTCATAGTTGCCAAAAGTCCCGAATTTACCTGGACAGTCCCGGAGTTTAGGAAGCTGGGCAGAAATGTGGGTTGGTATAAAAAGGGAACACACACTGAGATACAGAGGGCATGGAGGGTCAGTATGTCACTGGTACTAGAGCCCTTAATGGGTAGGATAACTGTACTTTAAATGTAACATGCAGCAGACACCGCTCTCATGGAAAACATAGTTACTGTCGTATGTGACAGCTCAGACACAAGTGAGTAAAGATGCTTCAGCCAGTGTGAAAAAATGGAATTGGCAGCAGAGAGGTAGAACAGAAGGAAAAGGGGGAAGGGGAACAGAAGAGAGATCAGACCAAAGAAAGCAAAGCAAAGGGAGCAGTAAGAGGAACAAAAACACAAGGAAGAGAAAATGTATCTGAGAACTAGGTCATAAAAAAACAACGCATTTTTCCCATGCAGGACACATGCTGTTGTCTGCACTAAAAATACACATGCCAGGAGAATGAAGCACACCAGAGCATGCATGGGACATGGACAGACCAACTCTCTTTTTATCCATGAGATCAGCCAAATAGATGATGTCCAATAAATAGACCTCATCACGTGTAGTGGGACAGAGTGCTAAAGGATAAGAGTAGAGAAGTTGGATGACAAATAAATACAAGGGAATATAATAAATCCAGAAGGAAAATTAAAATATGGAAGGAAAGAGGACAAGGGAATCTAGAGTTGATGAAGAAGAGAGTAGGTGTGAAACACCAGTAAAAGATAAACCTGGAGAAGAAGAAAGAATAAAAGAGAAGAGCAATGGCAGAATACAGTAATAGGGAGAAAAGTTATTTGCCTTGTGCTGGGTGCATTTGCTACTTTCTAACTAGTTTTGTTTTACAATATGGAGAAGAAAGGGGCCCTAGATAAAGATGTTGAATGTGTCACAGATGTGTAGCCTACAGAATTACAGTAAAATCTACCAAGGGATACCGATATGGCTTTCCACCGACCAGGCCGCATGTTATGTTCTGAAACTATAAATATTAATGTACGGCAGATGGCTGTGTAAGTATGTGGGTTTTAATTTTATAAAATTGAAAATTTACATTTCATATTAAAAATTCATTTTAAGTTTCATAAAAGAAATCCTGTACTATAAATGCGTAGAGGATTGGCATGGGACAATATATATAATATGTTCAGAGTCATTGATAACATCTAGGTTGCATTATTAAAATCATACACTGACAGCAGGGAAGATTAGAACCAGATATCTGGGAGGGGTTAGTCAACTCTAGCAAATGCTACCAGTGCTATCAAAGTATTGCACACTAGTCTACATTAATGTAAATTCGTTCTTAGGTGCACAGTACAACTACAGTAAGGCAATAAGGTATTAGCAATTTGTTTGTTATTTACAGTATTTAAATTATTGTATTTGTATTCTCTTTACTTTAAACAGAGTTGATTGGACAATCCGGGAACTGTAAATATTGGATTGCTGTGAATCCTGTTCTAGAATATTTCATGTTAAAAATACCAACTCAGTGGCTCTCTAGACACCAATTAATAACACCCATTAATACCCTCCATAAACTAAATACAATTCAATATAAAAAGGTTGTTCAGACACAGGTCTGTTTGAATTGTAGTCTAGCGAATTAGCATAGAAATCTGTTCTAGCTGTTTAAAATCTGTATTAATATTTATTAAGCCTGTAGAGAAAAGATTCTGTAAATATTAGATTTCCAATATTGTGGGCACTGCTCTAAGTAAATCATAAGTATAAACGCACCCTTGGACTGCCAGTTAAAGGAGCAGAGACCAAACAAACCCCGCAGGAGCAGAGGAGCTAATTATGGCTACAAGTGATGTGTTACCCATTAAATGGATGGTATCTTTGGACTATTGATTGGAGTTCACTGGGAAACCTCAGCTTGTCATGGCTAAAGGTTAATGCAATTACATGGTCGGATAGCAGGATAAGCTTCAACTGGGAATACTGGCCAGTGGAACTCTCTTTCCAAGGCATATAAAGATGTCAAAATATAAATAATTAATCCCATCGTTTCTGGGGGAGATTTCATTCCTAACCGTCTTTTATCCTGCACTTTACAATACGCACTTTGCTGATTAACAGTAATTGCTTCATGCAAAGGGTCATTAAGTCTCAAATACAAATATCCTGTAAAATTACAACTTGCGTATATATATGTGAATAATCCTGAGGTTTGGCCTAGCTTGCCTAGCATTGAATTTAAACTTTCTCCTCAGATTACCCTAATGAAAGGCATACAACATATCGGCAAAAAAATCCGAGAATCCTCCTCTATACAGTTATACAGTCCTCCTCTATATAGTTTGTTCTTTGAACCACGTGTGTTTTACAATCTTAATTAACTTTCCTAGCCACATTGTATAGTGCAATGTTATCCATTTTCACCATATTTTGTGGAGATCACTTGTATATTTTTTAATGATTGAAATATGAAAACGAAAACACACAAAATGCATCAGACGTAAATTTCATTTACTTTACAGCTTAAAAAAGCTACAAATCACTGGGCCCTTCAGCAAAACTAGATTGGGGTCCCCTACTGCCAACATTAAATGGGAACTGTGGTCTCCATTTATGTGGCCTTTATTAAAAAGAGCCCACTCATACCTTTAAATTCTTCTTGTTGCAGTATATCCAATGTTAAAGCAATACAAAGGGTGTTTTTTCCTGCTAACACTGTGAGCCATGACATCACCAGTACCACTGCTCTGCCCCCATGGGTTTGTGCATGCTCACTTGTATCCTACTGCTGGGATAGAGTCTTATAAGCTACATCAAAAGCCCACTGAACTTCTTATTCATTTTAAGCTTGTAGCCACAAGCCTGAAAACAAAATCTCTCTATAAGGTGTCCAACGTTAGGGGAAAGAGAGGAAGGGAAACCAATCTGTACTATAATACTTCCTAAATGTAATATGGTCCTTATATTACTTGTTAACTAAACTACGAGCAACAATAGGGAATATGCAAAGCTGCAATATGTCATTGTGGGTAAACAAACACTTGTGATGCAAAGGACTTTATGTATTATGGAAAACACATCATGTGCAAAACATCCTCAGTGTATAGTATTTGGATAAGAGAGGAGACTTGTCATCTGTTTTCCCCGGCAGGAATCTAGTGAATCCATGCAAAGTAATGTGTATCTTCCATTTACAGTCCACCATCCTGGATTAAACATAAAGGAGACTGTATTGCTTGTTAACACATTCTGTGCTGGGGAGTACTATATGTACATAAAATAAAGCAAGCAATGTACTATGGTTGATCATCTAAATGGATGCCATACTGTAGATGTAGTGATATTATCAGTGCATAATATTGATCCATGTATGGACTCCACATGTCTCTCTGGTCTGGTGGTATCTGTCCCAAGGTTTTCTAGATGAGAACCTTTTCCCTTGATAAGGAATCTAATGTTATTAAAAACCCGCTAGTGTCTGTCTCCTAGACAGTGACCTCTGGCAAGTATTTCCATTGGATTGACAGAAAATGCGCTAACAAATGTAAGATCTTCAGGAAGAAAAACCGTCCAATATGTTGTTCATTCGGGCCAAATTATTGTATGATACATACCCAGCTTTAGGTCCTATAGGGGCGATGCCCAGAGAGCTATATGTCCCCTATGTTATATGCTGATAGCAGCTCTTGATGCATTGCAAAGTGCCTTTAACTATTTCAGCACTTTTAATGCTAGCCATTAGCAACTAATGATACACTAATGATAAAAGGGAATTAAAGTTTAATATACATATATACTGTATATATATATATATATATATATATATATATATATATATATATATACACACACATTGGTCCAATTAATAAGAAATATGAATAAAAAGATGTGCAGATTGTTTATGCCTCTGGTCTGCTCATTTTATAAATGAAAATGGTAAAACATAAAACCTCCATTTACTGTGTGTGTGACCTGAAGACAGAGGTAAAGGGATGCTTAATGGATTCAATATCAGGCAATGATTCACTAGCACCAATACCTTTAAAATAGTGATGATCTCAGTATCATGAATGCAGATGCCAATAAACAGGCAAATTACTTGTCCAAACCTCATTTACAAGGAAACAAAAAACCTGCAGTGGGAGTCAGAATAAGTTCAACACTTCAAAGACAAGGAACGGATATTCCCCATAAGGGGCAGTGGATTCCAAACCTTCCGTCCCAGCACAATGCATATTTCCCGGATCTCATCACAGGTGTACAGGTGGATTAATAAATGCAGGAGTTATTCTGACAGATTTGCCCATACTTTTATGAGAATATCCAGCAAAATAGCAGAGATTGGGACAAGGAGGACTGAGGTCAGGTTTGGAAATTAGGGGCTTTGCTGCGGGGAAATGAGAAAAATGATGGATTGTTGGCTATATATTATTTTATTAACTCTGGGAGGTTTAATTAAAATTGGAGCTCTGGTAATAAAGAGCTGGACAGACCTTGGCCAGAAATAACCTTCAAACCAGCTGAAGGTCAGGGATGGTTTGCAATGGGTCACCTCTAACAAGTTCCAAACGCCCTGAAAGAAAAAAAAAAGATTTCTCCCTTCGATGGCATTTAATATGGCGGCACCTCTGTAAAACACGAAAAGCCCTATGATTGTGCCACACTGCAATCCGTTCTCCCAGTGCAGACATGCAGCATTTTGTGTGGGAATCACATATGTTTTTATTATACTAATGGTGAAAAAAATCCACTACCACAATGCACTATTTAGTTACAGTTCTTACTGCATTGTCAGGCTGTACAAAGCAGTTTGCAGTTTCTAAAAACTTTTGGTAATGGCTTAGGCCCTGCATGCAGGTCCTGCACACCTTGTGTACATCCTAACACTTGATATTGCAGTTCCCTTATTGTGTTTTTGATGGAGCAGTGTGACTTAGCCCTGTGCCAGTGAATAAATTATATTGATGGTTTGTGATCCTTTATTTAATACAGATGTTGAAAGCAGCATTTTCCAGTGCATTCACATAGAATAGAAATATCACAGTAGAAAGTTATTCTTATCATGAGAAAATATCTTGCAGTCACAGAGGACTTGATTAAACCTCAGTTCTACCATTAAGGTATATATCTGTAATATCTGTACTTACTTGAATCGCACCTTCGCCACACCAGTTTGCTCCTCCTTAATCTTTCTGTCATTGACAAAATGATTCTTGCAGAGCGTGTCCTCCCATTGGCCACTTCATGGACTGCAGTCAGAAGACAGTAGAGGAGCTGGCCAACAGGGGAAACTTTAAGTAAGTATTTAAGATATTTAGGCGTAGGTCCTCACCCTGGGCACTATTCATGTGTTGAAGGGGTGCAAGGGAGAGGTATAATTGTCCTTTAATGTTTTAATTATACATATTTTATGTACTTTACAGTGAATATTGTATTGTAGTATAAAGTTACACTATGCTGACTGTGTTGTAAATTTATCATAATAAATATTTTTAGAGCACAAAATAACATAAATGTTATACTGGTGAAAATATCTACTCCATGTAGAACCCTGTTCTTCTAGTACATTACATGATAAAATGTATCCGGGTCCCCACATCTCCAGCCTATATGGAGCATTATTGTGTATAGTCAGTTCCAGACTTTCTTGGATGTGCCATAATAAATAAATTTACACCCCTTTCTTACCTTCTGTCCTCTCATTTCAATTAAAAAAATCTAGGGAAACTTAGGGTCCCATTTTAATTGCTTCTACTTGACAACCTTGCAGTATGATCTATATCAGTGTTTCTAAACCAGGGGTCCGGGACCCCTATTGGTCCCTGAGAGGTTGCATAGTGGTCCTCAAGAGATTGTGACAAACTGTATAGATCCACCATTGTAATGAATACAGATATATTTTTCTATATGTTTATCAATGTTCTATAGTCGCATGAATTATGTGTTTGGTGTATTGATGTCTGAGCGATAAATAAAAATAAGTAATAATGTATTTATGTAAGGGTTCCCTGAGAAACACTGGTATAGACCCATCCTCTGTGGTGAATTTTTTAAAAATAGAGATATATTTATAGATCTATTATTTATATTCGTATTTTACTGATATTTTGATGACCTAGAAAAAAAAAAGAAAAATAATAATATATAATCATAATTTTATGTTGGGGTTCCCCGAGACAGGAAAATAGTTTCAAGGGGTCCCCACAGATTAAAAGGTTGAGAAACTCTGCTCTATATGATGAAGTCATATACATATACACGGTATAGTTTACACTTTTGTTGTTATACACCCACTTTAAATGCTGCAGGTCCCTTATGGTAGTGTGTAAAAAATTGCTAATGCGAGGGTAAGTAGCTAGGGGGACACTAAATAACTCCTACCCTGGTACATACATTAACATCATTATTCATTGCACTGTATAGTAGAACAAATGAACTTCAGAAAGATTCACAGTCCAAATTCATATGCTCCTTATACTATTCTGTAGTTGAATTTCAGATGATTGATACTGGCTAAGCTTTAAAAGAAAAGTAACAGGCTTTACACACGGATGTTTATCTGCATGAACGAGGCACCTTTCCAATTTTATCACAATACTGGTAAGTAAACGTTTCATTACCACATTCTAAAAAAAATGCAAATACATTTTTCTTCAAGGGTTTTAATTAAAAATACCTTGTCAAATTTTAAAGGAAAAAATCTGAGCAAATGTCATGAGTTTATATTGCTGGAGATGAGGTCATGAGATGCCTTTGTTCTTTTGACCTTGGTGCTTTGCTGTCTTTGATTATTACAATCAGGGATACACAAAGTTGTGTTGGGAGGGTGCAAGTCAGCTGGAATGTACTATACTTCTCATGCAACCTAAATTAAGGTGAGTACACACAGTAACGATAAAGCACCAACGCTGTCAGATCCAACAATATCAACGCTTTATTGTTACTGGGTGTAGTGCATTTTCCGAACAACTACGAGGCCAACTAACGTTCACCATCGACCTTACGGTCGTACGGAAATGCTCTTTACTAGTATAGGGATTTGGCTGCGGTCGTGGGAAACATGGAGTTCCAAACGTTCTCCCTATACTGTGTACTGTGTATAGGGAAAACACTCGGGACTGTGTATCCTGATCTTTGAAAAATGACAGTCTTGCAGATTCTGTCTGACATCTTTCAAAGATCTGTCATGTGTGTACCCAGCTTAAGTGAGAAAGACCCAAGCTTCCCCAATATTTGATTAGGGTTCCTTGATAGGTTGTTAGGGGTTCCCTAAGAGATAATAGCAGCAATTAATTAATTTTATGTATATTTTTTAGATAAATAGGTAGATCTATCTATCTATCTATCTATTTGTATGAATTGTGTATTTTGATTAATGGATGACAGATAAATATATAAATGAAAATATGTATGTAGAGGTTTCCTGCGATATTAAAATAGTTTCAGGGGTTCCTTAAGGATAAAAAGTTGAAGAAATCCTGTGCTAAAGTATCTCAAGTTAAATGTGAAAAAATTTAAGTTTAGCACCATGGGATCTACTCAAAGTAATACAGATGTATCCAGATTTAATGTGTATGCTGTACAGGTATTTATACAAGTTTGGAGCTGGGGCAATATATTTCTTCTTAATGAGATAGTAACAGTATGTTCACCCCTTAATGCCATTACAGTCATTAAAAACCAAGGGCCATATTTATAAAGGCACGGTTTTGGTTTTTAGTGATACCGCACCTTTACCGATTGGTTTAAATATCATTAATTTACGATCGTTATCATAAATTAACAAAAATAGTCTTAAATTAACAATAACAATCACCCAATCTTAGATTTACGACCCCCATAGAATACCATTGCGGTAGTTTACTAACTGATATCACATCCTTATTATAACAAAAAACCTTTAACTTTTTTTTAATTTCTTTTTTGCTGCTTTGGTTGCATACTGGCACCCTCTGTTTTTTGTCTTTCTTGGAAATGGGTCTGCAGTGTTTATGTTATTCTGTTGCATTTTGGTTTTATTATTTGTTAGTTTTCTATTACTAGTTTAGATTTTCCTTGACAAACTAACTTAACTGCACAGCACAAGGCTTGGAATGGCTTGGAAAGACCCATGGCATTGTCAGAGTAAGCATCTTGACAAAATCATCATGGCAGTAAAAGTGTTACACAGTATTTGAAACCCATCCAATAAGAAGGTGTTAGGGTGTAAGGATGCAGCATAACAAGTAATGTAGTTTTGGACATTTATCTTTAACTGGTAACAAAGAAATAACCTGGCACAGGTGTTTGTTACATTATGTAATGTTCAAACCAATAGGTGAAACATATTTTTTTTTCTTTTGTGCCTATACAATTAAATAATTTATAGAATCCAAAGCAGTGAACTGAACAATTCAAATTCAAAATGGCTGATATTTAATCACCAACCATCAGTCAGTACTGAGCTATATAGCTGAGCGGCAGACAACCAAATTTTTTTGACAGGGCCAAATGCAGTATTTATCTTACTCTCCGGAGACTGGAGTTTCATGGTTGTGGGATCTGTTTCATCCTTCCCCCGTTTTAGTTTGTGCAAACATCTGGTTCAGTCTTGGAGAGGCATATTTTGTAGCTTCCCCATCAGGATTAAATTACAGCCTCTGAAACATTAATGGGTGCCATATTGTACCAATAGATTCTATCTGCACTCTCCTATTCCCATGAACTGAGACTGACAAATGGAGCCATTTAAAACAACAATCTCTCTAGGAACAGAACATTTGAATTGGATTTAATATATCCATTCAATTATTTTCATTCAACTTTGGAGCATTCGCGGAGCAAGGAAGATGTCTGTGCCACTGAACAACGTAAAATTGCTATGCTTCTTTTGTTTTGTTATGACACGCTTTACGTTTCTTTTTCTCCAAATGAGAAGGGTGCCAGGGTTATTTTTTAAGGTGATGTGTTCGTCTCAAACACATTTTTTGAAAACAGCATTATGATAGGTTAGGGGACCTCAGCTTTATTGCAGTGTTTTATTTATATACCTTAGAGTTCCCTGACCTGCAGTGACTTTTAATATCCTTATATTTTACATAAGGGGGTACATTATTCATTATTTATTAGTAATATAACAAAGCCAACAAATTAACTAGTAAAAATAAATCCAGAGGAGTAAAGCATTCATGTACAGTTAAGCAAACAAAAATGAGAAAATAATTCGACATAATTACACTTTAATTCTTCTGTCACTCAAAAAGTAAAGAGGTTGTCTAAATACTGTGCAGAGATATGTGGCCAGTGATGATATTTCTAACACTGGGTTTATAGGCAGGTTGGCATTGAATTACATCCAGTGTAAGCCAAAGCATCAATAAATTGATTGAATTGAATCAGACTCCAGTGGCTATCCTTGTTTTCTATGGATAAAGTTACTTAATTATTTTGGTAGATATGTGTGTGGTGTTCAGTTAGATCAACTGGACTTGAAGTTTAGTTCTTGAAGACTTTTCTCAATTCAGAATGACTTGTACAACAATCTGTTGGCAATAAATAGCCTGAAACAGATTTTTGTACAGGTCATTCTGAATTGAGAAATCCAGTTGGATGACTAAGGAAATGTCTTCAAGAACTAAACGAGTCCATTTAATGTAACTGAATATAACAGATATACCATGACATGGATGAATGAGAACCTTGGAAAATAAATGTATCCAAATGTGCCTCACAAAACATGACTCTTAGGATATAATATTCATATAAATGGATAAATTGGGAGATATCAGATATTTTCTGGCGACTGACCGATAGTGACATGTATCGATCGGTCGGCCGGAAATGTCTGATGGTGTGTGTGCGGCAGCCTCGACCAAACTAGCCTGGGTCAGACAAACGGTGATTGGGGCTGTTGGTAAATCACAACCGATCATGCGCTTCCCCATTGGTCCACACGATCGCTCTTGCAAACTGTCGGCCACTATTTTCGCGACCATCAGACACACCAAAAATTCAGTTGGTGTGTCCCCAGCCTAAAACCATGAACATCTTTCGCTACAGTCCTTCCTCTTTCACTTCCAATTTACCTTCAGCACAGGGAGAAACACTGAACATATCTGAACTTACCGTAACAAGCTAGGGAGGGGCATTAAGCCATTAACTGCAGGACTAGCTGTACTGCAACATTTTACATTTGCAAGCCAGTGACATGCTCCTTCACAAACCTTGACAATCTGAATACTATACATTCCTTTAAGCTTCTTTGAGCTTACTATATGTAGCTCTTGCAACACCTTCTGTATTGAAAACAACTGGCAGCAAGGCCAATGCAGAATAAGTGCAGTGAAACTACAGATGATCTGGAGGTTAAATAAACAGCTCAATATGAGATGGCAAGCCCCAGAAATAAGCACAGTAATCATCAAAACTTCCTACTGCTGAATCTGGATTCACTGAGAAAGTTCTACACATATAAGTCCCCAAGTCTCTTCAGTTTTAGCCAGAGGATCATTAATTTAATGTGCTTAAGACAAGCCACTTTCTTTTAAGTAGCTTAATAGTAAGAAACTCAAACAGCTCCATTTGTAGTTAATTAAGAAACAAGACAAGAAAAGCATCTTACTCTAATTAATTCAGCATTTAGGCTCAGGATAAGCAGATGTATCTTGCTGGTTTTGTGCGGTCAAATCTCAGAGAGTTACAATAAATACAAGGTGCATAGGGATTGTTATAGCTGTTAATACTGCTTTGTACTGACATTCCTAGATGATTTGCCAATGCCATACAATACTATTACCTTTCATGCAGTGCACCCAGGGCCGGCCTTTGATATGAGCGACCTCATATTACTCGGAGGGGGGGGGGGGATCCGGGAGTCTTGTGCATCAGTGCCACAGCCCCTCCAGTTACAATCCTGCAGATCAAACATATGTATCAGCACCACCCCACAGACAAAGCCCCAACACACATAAGCCTTACTTGTGTCTGTATGCTGTGCTTTTCTGTCTGTGCATTTAGTATGTTACGTGTTATGTAATGATACACACACAATATATACAAGCACACACTGAAGATACTGAAAGACAGTAAGTGCAGGTGGGGGACTTGATTTGAAGCAAGCCAAGGCAAGCAGCATTCAACAGCATATTGTGTGTGCCCAGGGAATGTTTTGGAGGGGGTGCTAGGCGCCAGTAACAAATCTTGCACAGGGTGCTATTTATCCTAAGGCCGGCCCTGAGTGCACCATTGTTAAGGAGTAGAGATGGTCAAACTTCCTAAAGTTTGTTTAGTTTCCGACCTATAGAGTTCTAAAAGTTTTAAAGTTCAATAGTTCCAAAAACAAACCCATTAAAGTCAATAGGAGTCTATTTGTTTGCAAATTTTTATATAAGATACAGTAAAAATAACATTGTAACTCTGGGACCTGGGAAATGGTCTGGGGAACATGTACCTATCACCAAAACTTGTTTAAACACAAATAAGAAGATCCAAGAAAAGTTCTTATAGTTAAAAATGGTGACGCTCATTTTGTCCCAACCAATTAGATATTATTTAACATTTGAAAGCTAACATCTGATTGGTTGGAGCAAAATTAGCACCATTTTTAACGATAAGAACTTTTATTGAATAACCCTATAACTTTACAGAGATTGGGCAATTGGGCTTCTGCATTGAGTTTTCGCTACATTCAAAGGTTATCGCCGAAACGCTACAGTCAAGGGCTATCGCTGAAACGCTACATTTGAGGGTTATCGGCGAAATGCTACATTGGAGGGTTATCGACGAAATGCTACAATCAAGGGTTATTGCCGAAATGCTACATTGGAGTGTTATGGCCGAAACGCTACATTGGAGAGTTATCGCCAAAATACTACATTCGAGGGTTATCACCGAACAGCTACATTCTAGGGTTATCGCCGAAATACTACATTTGATGGTTATGGCTGAAATTGAGGGTTAGCGAACAGTACTGTAGAGGGTTATTGATTCGAATATTCAAAAATTATCCAATTTTCGCTAATTATCAAAAATATGTCCGCGAGTTTGGAAAACCCGAAACTTCGTAGTTCATGAAGTTCTAAAAAGTCAGAGACTTTGTCGGAACTATTAAAGTTGGGGTCGAACCTAGCCCATCTCTATTAAGGAGCTGGAAATAGCTTTCAGATCACCTCATGATTGAACTAATCAGGATCTGGCCATATACTATATACTGTAGACATTTTACAGATTAGACATTGAATTACAAATTTACCTCCTGATCTTCCTGAGACGTTCCAGCAACTGCCTGATTATTTTGCGATCAATATTACAATATCAATTACATTCGCAATTACGACCGGGCCAGGAAATGTGGGAATGTCACCAGGTAAAACTGCTGCTCCACTCGACATTACAATATTTGATTTAACATTCATCTTTGATTAATCATGAAATTTGTGTAATGTTGTGGTTGTGTATGGCCGGCTTGAAACTTTTTTGCTACTTTCACATGGGAGGTTTGTGGGCATTTTTTTGCTAGTGAAACACTACTTTTCATATTGCCAATGCAAAGGGACCACTTGGAAAAGCGAGCACAAAACAGCCGCATGCCATCTATCTGAAAGTAGCCTTAACAGAGGCACTTTCACTTGATATCCCTGTCCTGTCCTATTCATTTGCAATTGGAAGACATTGGTCAAACATTATGGTAATTGAGGATGAGGGCTGTTTACATTGGAGAAGCGGCGGTTGCGTGGGGACATGATAACCTTATACAAATATATTAATGGGCCATACAATAAACTCTCTGGTGCATTGTTCACTAATAGGTCATATCAGAGGATTCGTGGACATCCTTTAAGGTTGGAAGAAAAGAAGTTTCATCTTGAGGTTAGGAAAGGTTTCTTTACAGTGAGAACGGTTAAACTGTGGAACTGTCTTCCAGCAGATGTGGTAATGGCAAGTTCATTGAATAGCTTTAAAATGGCCTGGATAAGTTTCTAAAACTAAAAAATATTGAGAATTACTGGTATTAAAGGGCATGTCCACCCCCAAAACTATAATCCCCCCACTACTGGCCCCAATGTGTAGTGCAATAAAATCCTTACCTTACATCCCAGCTCCAAGTGGTTCTCCAGTAAACCCCCCCCCCCCCCGGCCAAAAAAGTGGCCACCAGGAGGAGAGCAGAGTCCATATAGGACTCTGCCTCCTGTCTCCCCTCTGGGAGAATTTTGCCATGCGCAGTGCAGCACTTCTCCCCCTGCCATGGTAAGTAACTATCTGGGGACTTTCTAAGAAAATTATTATATCGGTTGGGGCTGGGGGCACATTTACTAATATATACTAAAAATGTAAATTAAGGGTGGACATAACCTTTAATACATTGGTATCCCTGGTTGTTCCAGGGATACTTTCCTATTGCCGTTTGGAGTCAGGTAGGAATTTTTTCCCCCTTTTGACGTTTTTTTTTTTTTGCCTTCCTCTGGATCAACTGTTAGGTAGGGTTAAAAAATAAATAAAAAAAAAAAAGGGTGAATAGGTTGGACTTGATGGACTTGATGTCTTTATTCAACCTCAATTACTATGTTACTATGTTACTATGATGAAAAGGAAACCCTAAAATTTAATCTCATGTTCCTGACAGACTATTGATCAATAAACTGATCACCAATCAACCAGTCAGGAATGCGCCCCGTTTTTCAAAATTAGAAGACATTATCTGCCATTCAAAATCCATTGGACGGCCGCTGGAGCGCGGAAGGCTGGCCTGGACATTGGCACACATTGGGCCTCACCAATAACTTAACATTCCTGGAATTGTTTCCCATTTTGGTAGCGTTAGAGTTGTGGGGAGATAGGCTGGTGCACAAACAACTTGTGTTCTATTCTGATAACCTAGGGGTAGTACACGCCATCAACAATCTCATGGCTTCCTCCCCTACAGTGCTTAGGCTGCTAAGGCATTTAGTGCTGAAATGTTTAAAACTTAACCTGTGGTTCAGAGCAAAACATGTCCCGGGCGTAGAGAATGTAATTACCGATTCCCTTTCTCGCTTCCAGTGGGACCGGTTCTGGCATGTGGCACCTACGGCAGAAGGGGTGGGAGTTCCTTGTCCGAGTTGGTTGTGGAGTCTGGGGGAAGGCACGTGGCAGACCTGGTAAAAAAATCGGTGGCGCCTACTACTTGGGCAAAATACAACAAAGCATGGAAAGTGTGGGAAATTACGAAGGAGAATCTCCTGAATGGCGGTTTTCCTCCTAATAACTGTGATTTACTGTTAGCTTGGATTAGCAAGATGTATGCGGAAAGGGGTTTCTATAACTACTTTGAATAGCAGAATCTCGGGTTTATCCTTTGCTTTTAGGATTTCTAGACAAGAGGACGTAACGAAGGATGCAATAGTCCATCAAGCGCTGAAAGGGTACAGAAAGGGAGGGGCGACGCGTGACAGACGTAAGCCGGTTTCATTTAATTTGTTGAAATCAATAATCGGGTGTTTAGATCACATTTGCAGTTCTCCCTTTGAGCGCGTGTTGTTTCATTTGGCCTTCTCTCTGGCATTTTTTGGGGCCTTTAGGATTAGTGAGCTAGTGAATCCCAGTAAGGCTAGGGCGGGAGTACTACGGCGGGAGGAAGTATGCGAGAGGGACGGTGGTCTTCAAATAAAATTTCGGCGATCTAAGACAGATCAAGAGGGGAGGGGCACCCATATCTTCTTGTGGCCTATGGGTAGGGAAACGACCTGCCCAATTCAATGCTTTAGGCAGTTTCTAGCGATCAGGCCGGATCGGCCAGGCCCCTTACTCATTCACGAGGATCGTTACTTTCTGTCAACTTTCCAATTCAGGGCAGTTTTCCGCAAGTGTTTGACGGCAGTAGGGGCAAGGGTGGAAGACTATGGTTGTCATTCGTTTCAGATAGGGGCGGCAACGGAAGTTGCTCGATGGGGTCTATCGGATAACACAATTAATAGAATAGGTAGATAGGAGTCTAACCGCTTTGCCTTGTATGTGCGTCCGGGGTGAGCGGAAAGGTTTGACAGTGGGGATAAGGGTACAGTTGTTAACTAATTCTACTTCTTTTTCAGACCCAATGGTTATTTGGATCTATGGCCATTCTTACATCTATTATGCGGCCAGAAGGGCAGCAGTTCGGCCGGGAGGCAGGCAACTGGGCTTTGATGGGAGGGAAGTAATGGTGAGATGGTTGGGTTTGAGAGGGCTGCGTTGGAATAAGTTTTTGCCGTCCTTTAGGGAGTATGCAGCTGTGCATGGTCCACCTGGAATTCTGTGTGTTCACCTATGGGGGAATGATATTGGATCAGTTTCCATGAAAACGCTGCTGAAAGATATAAAATGCGATTTACTTAGGCTCTGGGTGTCCTTTCCGGAGGTGTTGGTGATATGGTCCGATATCATTCCGAGAAAATTTTGGAGAGGTGGGCGGGATTGGAAAGCATTGGACAGGGTGCGTGTTAAAATCAATAGAGCAGTGGGAAAATTCATAATGAGGAACAAAGGATTAGTGTGTAGACATGCGGACTTAGAAGCCTTTTCAGACACTTGGTATGGAAGGGATGGCGTACACTTGACGGAGTTGGGGTCAGATCTATTAAACATCGACTTGCAGGAGGCAGCCCAATTGGTGTGGAAGGTATTGGCGGGCAGGAGAGCTGAAGGTGTACAGCCCTCCTGCTATGGTGGTGGTCCATAGAGGACAGACGGAGTCGAATAGGTGAGAAAGCAGTTTTGGTTACAGGTTGGATAGGTCCTTTGGCTAGTGAGGGTTGATCGGAAGGTTAAAGGAGGGCACTCATTGAGCCGGTGTGGTGCGGCTGATAAGCAACGCAAGGCTGGAAGAAAAAGGGGGGCAGGTCTCTATGTTCTATTGCTATGTTTATTAATATTGTTAACAAATATATGAGGAGTGTTAAGGTTAATGTTTATATGGCACTTTGTGCAGGTTGTTTATGTTTGCCACTTAATTATTTAAATATGGAAATGTTGCACTTTAAATATGTAAATTATGCAATAAAGAAACCTACTGTGGCCTTTTGTTCCAAAAAATGTGGTCTGTGTTATCTTTGGGATGGGAAAGAAGGATAAGGTTAAAGGGTATAGTATAGTATAGTATTTGAGGTTGAATAAAGACATACGTCCATCCAGTTCAACCCATCTAGCAATATCCTCATTTCCTGCCTAACTGTTGATCCAAAGGAAGGCAAAAAACCTCCACCAAATTTATGAAGGGGGAAAAAATTCCTTCCTGACTCCAAGTGGCAATCGGAAATTTCCCTGGATCAACTCTACTTTATGTATCAATACCAGTGACTTGCAACATTCCTTGTTTGCAGAAACTTATCCAGCTTTTTTTTGAAACTGACCAATAAACCTGCCATAACAACGTCCACTGGAAGACAGTTCCATAGCTTTACCGTTCTCACAGTGAAAAACCCTTTCCGAACTTGAAGCCTAAACCTTTTTTCTTCAAGTCTTAAGGGATGTCCTCGTGTCCTTTGACATGTTCTATTGGTGAACAATGCCCCAGATAGTTTATTGTATGGCCCGTTAATGTATTTATACACAGTAATCATATCCCCACGCAAGCGCCTTTTCTCCAGCGTACATAATTGTAACTTATCCAATCTCTCTTCATATTCAAGCTCCCCCAATCCCCTTATTAATTTAGTTGCCCTTCTCTGAACCCTTTCCATTTCAAAGATGTCCTTTTTGTACACAGGATTCCAAAATTGCACTGCATATTCCAAATGAGGCCTTACCAATGCTTTGTAAAGAGGGAGAATTAAATTTTCCTCCGTTGAATCCATACCTCTCTTTATACAAGACAATACCATGCTGGCTCTGGCTGTTGCCGCCTGGCACTGCTTGCTACCTTTAAGTTTGTTATCCGCCAAAACTCCAAGATCCCTTTCCAACAGGGATTCACTTAACACAGAGCCATTTATAGTATAAGTAGCACAATGATTTTTAAGTCCAAAATGCATCACCTTACATTTATCAACATTGAATTTCATCTGCCACTTAGCAGCCCAATGTGACAATCTATCTAGATCCCCTTGCAACGACTGCACATCCTCTGAAGTTTTTAATGGTCAACAAAGTTTTGTGTCGTCAGCAAACACAGAAACCTTGCTGACAATACCCACTTCCAAATCATTAATAAATAGATTAAATAGAAGCGGCCCCAGCACAGAACCCTGTGGCACCCCACTTAGCACTTTAGTCCATAATGATGAAGCCCCATTAACAACTACTCTCTGCATCCTATTCATTAACCAATTTTCTATCCATGTACAAATGTGACTCCCCAGACCAACAGACCTTAGCTTATACATTAGTTGCCTACGGGGGACTGTATCAAAAGCCTTTGTAAAATCCAAGTAAACTACATCTACTGCTATTCCAGAGTCTAAATTTCTACTTACTTCCTCATAAAAGTTAGTTTGACAAGATCTATTCCTCCTAAATCCATGCTGGTTACTACTTATAATGTCAGTCCTTGAAACATACTCTAGAACATGTTTCCTTATTAAACTTTCCAGGATCTTCCCCACCACTGAAGTTAAACTTACAGGTCTGTAATTACCCAGCTGTGAACGACTACCCTTTTTGAATATTGGAATAACATCAGCCTTTTTCCAATCCAGAGGCACACCCCCGGACATGAGGGAATCAGCAAAAATAAGAAACAATGGCCTAGATAAAACTGAACTCAGCTCCTTAAGTACCCGAGGATGTATTTTATCCGGTCCAGGAGATTTATTAATATTAACCTTCTTTAGTTCTTTCTGTACCATATCCTCGGTTAACCAAAGTGCACTTGAATCTTTTATACCATTATTGCTACTATACTCTATGACATCTGTACTTGGATCTTCTATAGTGTATATAGAGGAAAAAAAAATATTCAAGACATTTGCTTAAAGGGCATGTCCACCCCCAAAACTATAATCCCCCCAACTACTGGCCCCATCATGTAGTGTAGTGTAATCCTTACCTCACATCCCAGCTCCATATGGTTCTCTTCCCCAAAGTCCCAAAAACTGCCCACCAGGAGGATAGCAGAGTCCATATAGGACTCTGCCTCCTACCTGGCCTCCGGGAGAAGTTTGGCATGCATACTGCAGCCCTTCTCCCCCTCCCTCTCCGGATTCCCTCGTGTAAATCCCCTTTAATATAGTAATCCCCCTGGTCTCCCAGCCCCAACCGCATAATTTTTATTTTTAGAAAGCTCCCCAAACTCTTACTTACCTCCCCTCTTTCCTCCGCTGCACTGAATGACCGGCAGCCGCGTCCGTGATTGGCTGCCGCTCAGCCAATCACAGACGTGACTGCCGGTCCCGCCCCTCTGCTTGCATTCTCGCAAGCAGAGGGCCGGCAGCACGGCGAAGGAAAGAGGGGAGGTAAGTAAAAGTTTGGGGCACTTTCTAAAAATAAAAATCATGCAGTTGGGGCTGGGGGACCAGGGGGAAGGCTATATTAAAAAATAGAATTAAGGGTGGACATACCCGTTTAAAGCTAGGTACACACCTAGCGATTTTTCCTCCTGACCGGCCGTTCGATACTTTCGACCGGTTGGCCAGGAGGAAGGATTGTCAGTCGCGGCAAAAGCAGTCGCGTCCGATAGTCACCGCGACCGATCGTGCAGTCCATAGAGGACCGCACGATTGGACGAGGTTTTCCACCCTGTCTGATCGTCCTTTCATCCGATTCGGACGAACGGTCGATCGGACATGGGCACATTCAGATGCGATAATTTCGGTCCAATCGACCGATACACTGAACTATCGCTCGATCGGACCAAAATATCTCATCGTGTGTACCCAGCTTTATCGCCATCCTCCGTAACTAACTTATCCCCATTAATTAATGGTGCCACATTCTCAGTCCTCATCTTCTTACTATTAATATACTTAAAAAAATTTTAGGCTTAGTGATGCTTTGTTCAGCTATCCTAACTTCATTATTAATTTTAGCTAGTTTGATTGCTTTCTTACACTCCGTGTTACAGTTTTTATAATCCCTAAAGGCCCTTTCCGTTCCTTCGGCCTTAAAGGTTTTAAATGCCTTTTTCTTCCTTTCCATTTGCCTGTTTACATCAGAATTCAGCCACATGGGCACAGATTTATTTTTTTTACATTTATTTCCTAAGGGTATAAATTTAGATGTGAGGTGTTTGGGAGTTTTATTGGCACTATCACTGCCATGGGATTCCCCTTGATTTGTTACAAAGCATCCTTTCTGTATATATTCTTGGAAAGAATTCAACTTTCCACCTTAATCAGCTGTTTTAATCTCTACATCCTGTCTCTAAGGCTTGGTACACACCAGCTGATATTTTCGGCAGACTGACTGATTTACAGCACAAATATCGGCTGGTGTGGGGCGGCTGGCTGTGACCAACATCGATTAGACAGTGTCTTAACTGAAGGGCTGGAGGGATCAGCTGCCACATTGACATATGTTCTCCATAGTCAGAGATGGAAGAATTGTCAGTGACAATAATTGTGGGAGGAGCCATGAACAGTGTTGGACTGGACTGTTGGGGCCCACCAGGAAATCTGAGACCAGGTACCCACCAGAACAAGTTCAGGGACCCACCTAACAGTTCATATCTCTATTATCACTCATTTACATGTCTATCTTACTTCTACTGACTCCTATTGTTTATTAAAGTGCATTTCTTAAGCTAGGTACACACAGTCCAGATTTCTGAAAGATGACAGACAGGATCTGCAAGATCCTGTCTGCCTTCTTTCAAAGATCCGCATACACACAGTCCTGAGCATTCTCCCTATGAACTTCATAGGAGAACGCTTGGGAATGTGTGTTTCCATCGGCCGTGCTAGACTCCTCTATGGTGAGTTTAGCACGGCAGATGGAAATTTTCGGCCTTTCCCGAACGAGCGTTCGGCCGACCCGATCGTTCAGCGTCTGCGCGCTCGTTCGGGAAACGAACGTACACACATAACGATTAAGCCCCGATACCTTCGGATCCGACGGTATCGGGGCTTTATCGTTACTGTGTGTACCCAGCTTTACTGCATAATT
Organism: Hymenochirus boettgeri; assembly: GCA_019447015.1. NCBI lineage: Eukaryota > Metazoa > Chordata > Amphibia > Anura > Pipidae > Hymenochirus > Hymenochirus boettgeri. Next base: position 232,688,311 of record CM033473.1, on the reverse strand, counting down.
ACAATTCTCCCTTAACTGGATGTGTAGTAGGACTAATTAGTAATCATTGCAGGTGAAGGCTGATTTTGTTTCTTTGTTTATTGTTGTCTACAGCTGAACTATTCATTCTTTCCTTGCAGAGAGAAAAAAATCCATTTCATTACCAACACTGTTCTAATTTAGAGATCAAAGATAACAATGAACAGCTGATTCTCTCAGCGCCTCATTCCTTTAGGCTGGGAACAGACAAAAGCATCTCCCTCTCTGCTTTAGAAATGCTAATCAAGCACCTAATAGATGCTATGGCAGCTACATAGATCCCTTGTGTATTGGTAGGGAAGATACAGGCCCAATTCTCATTATTTGGGTGATATGTTAACACCATTGTATAATTCTACAGTTTTATACAAGTTCATTTGATATATGAAGCCATATGAATATTGTAAAGCTGGGTACGCTCAGGAAAGATTTTTGAAAAATGACAGACAGGACCTGCAAGATCACAAGCTCGTTGAAGATAGCCCTCACACACAGTTGAAATAAATCCCAATACCGTTGGATCCGATTTATCGGTACTCTGTGTACCTAGCTTTATATAGACATCCCAACCTGTCATTTCAGAGAGGGTACCTACCCCCCAAGCCCCACCCCAGATTAATGCATTATCCACATGCATACATAGACACACACACATTCAAGTCGTAACCATTAAAGAGCATGTGCACTCCTACAAAAATTTAGTATGTGACAGAACACCCCCCAAAACCCAATTTTACTCACATTTACCAAAGACGCAGACACCCCGCCCTGCCCTTTCAGGCTTCCGGGCAGGGTGGAGAAGGGGGGTGTCGAGTGGGGCGTGACGTCACGTGGGGGGCTGGGTGGAATGTCACACGGAGGCGGGGCTATGGAGGAGTAAGGGGCATTCCCGGGGCATTCCGGGGGTGTGGCTCAAGTTTCCTCTCAAGTTCGGGAGTATGGGGTGGTCTTGCGTGTGTGCGGGAGACCACCCCAGAATGAGGGAGACTCCCAGACTTTGTAAAGAACCTTACAAACCCACGATCCATCGCTGTGGCTCCCAGTTACTTCCTGGTAACATCCGTCTGTCATGGCCGTGACAGTGATGACATGGCCAATGGCTGATGGCCATTACTAAACAAGCTTCTGTTAGTGCTGCTTGTGTGTGGATAAAGCAGCAATAGGATTGTAAAAGTGGCCATACATATATTGATTTTACCTGACCTAGTGCTTCCTCAACATTTGTTCGATCCTGCCAGAACCTTCTCTCCCGTTCTTCTATGCGACCGACATGCGGTCACAAAATGAATGGGATTTTGCAATCGTATGTCGGTCGCACGGAAGAACGGGATCAATCGAATGTCGTGGGAGCGCTCAGTCGGGTAAGTAAAATTGTATATATATGTATGGCCACCTTAAGGTTCTTAACACACTTGTGGTTCCCACTTAAATGATAACTAACTTGGAGCATCTTTGGTAAATGAGAGTAAAACAGAACCTGGGTTTTGTTACCTACTAAATTTTTGCAGGAAGGGCGGACATGCCCTTTAAGTGTTTTTGTCACTTTCTCTCTTCTGATAAACTCAGAAATCATTGCGCTCCCTCACTCCAATTAAAAATAACAGATTACAAGTAGATATAATTTCAGAGAGAGGAGGGAAGCTTGGTAATATTTGCTGTATAACATTTTCAATAAGCAATGCAGTATAAGAACTGTGTAATATTGTTTTACACTGCACTGGTCCAGAGGGAAAAGCAATGTATTTCCATTTCTATACATTTTTCTGTATGTATTTCTGACTCTGACTACACTGCATTGCATTAAAGGAAAACTATCAGTGCATATCATTTAAACCAGGTAAACTAAGGCAAGATTGGTAATTCCTATCTCCCAATAACAATAGTTACTACCTTCCCCAACACAGAGAAAAAAGTCCCTCCTCCTGGCTTCTACTGGAAAGTCCAGTAGAAAAAGATGTATAAGGGAACTATAATATCTATAAATTTTTGAACTGGTAAAATAAAGTACCTGGGGCAGGGAGGTAGGATTGGTAATTCCTACCTCCCAATATTGTTTTTATGAGGTGGACCAGCATGAAGAAAACTTCTTCTGCCAGGCATCCTTTTGTCTTCAGCACTATCTTTAAAGGTTTGTACACACATGCGATCGCGGGTCCCTACCCATAAAGTGCCCATACACGGGTCGATTATCGCCCGAAACAGATGTTTGTACACATCATGCGTCGCTGGTCAGGAGCCACGATCACATGTGTGTATGCAACTTTAACCTGGTAGATAAACTGTACATGTTGGTGCTCCTCAACAAAATGATATTAGGAGGTAGGATTAATCCTACATTCCAAGCCCCAGGTGCATTTTTTTTTACAGTTATCTTTTAAGTGTGAACCACATACAGAGATTTCTTAAGGAAATTGGATGTCATTGTGTAATGCATGTGTTCTCATTAGTCAGACAGCCTGTTTTTTGCTATGTAGAGGGGAACTACCGGGACTCAGAGACCCTCTCACAGTGCAGAGGAACTAAGGCCATTGTTGATCGGTCCCCTATATGATTTAGTGTTCCAGCAAGATAGATCATTAGGCAATGTTGGGGGAGCCTGTACACACACTATATGCATTTCCCTTTACATACAATGTATGCTAGTGATTGCGGGTAAAGGAGAGTCCCAACAGGCAAATTTTTCATTATTTTTTTAAAGATAATTTTTCCAGACATTCCCTCCATAACATCTGACTTCTGTAAAATGGGCATTGCTAAAATACACCGGTATCCAAACAGCCTTGAAGTTCTTTATCCTTTAATAGCATAACTGCACTAACAGAGGTTCCCCATTTCCTAACCCAAAGCTGCATCCAACATACTGGGAGAGTTAATTTAAAAAAGACAGAGATGTCTCCTGATTGAGTGTGAAGGGGCTGTGAACTGTTTGCCTTCAGGGCTGCTTTGTTCTGCCCTCTGTGGAAATCACACCCAGACAGGTAATGCTCTTTCATGAATCTGGCGCACGACTAAGCTGCTGATCTCGCCACACGCGGCCTGATACAAATAGAGATTAAACAACACAACTAACCTGACATTCCTGAAACGTTTTGTTTGGCTTTAGATGTCAAGATTTTTTCTAACCAATTGATTTAGCTTTCAGTTGCCAATTGGGGATTTCTAGACAAACACCTGGACTCCGGAGCTTTCCGTAGAGGAGACTATAGGATCAACATTTTACCTTTCTAAAGTTCTCTAACACCTTTTGGGATCATTTCCAATTAATATTCTTTTTATAAATGAAGGATAAGATATAATTGTTTTACCGTGTATATAAATCTAAGAACTTGTTATTGGTTATCAATGTTATTAAACTAAGGCCCAGTAAACACAGGTCAGAGTTTTCTCTGTATTTGAGCATGGCACACTACAATTACTAAAGCTATCAGTAGTATGTCAGTAGTAAATAGTATGTCCAATGGAAACTGTCTGCCATTGGCTATGAATCAAGTGTTTACCCAGCTTAAAAAAAATATTCTACCATTGTCCAGAAAAACCTAAAGCACAGAATACTTGTATTTCCTTTAGAGGGTTTACCTGGCAGAAATAGACAGTAGTGCATAGATTATAGTATGAAGACAGATATAAATCCTACCATTATGTAAATACCGAAGCCATGAACACTGCTAGACTGCCCCTTTAAAAAAACATGTAATTATAGAGATGTAAAAGGAAGTTGTAACCCACCCATATTAGCATGAAGTAAAAAGTCTGACCGGGGGAATTAGGCACCTGTGGATTACTTGTATTTATTTGGATAACCAGCAAGTGGAAGAAAAAAACAGAGGCAACACAATAGCCACACTGCTTTGCAAACTTGTATCTCATGTCTGACATCTTCTCTCCTTTGCAGCAGATTGTGCATTGTTCTTTGTAACTTGCCTGTAATCCCCTTTAATACTGGTGGATTTAATTTAATGGATTTTTACACAATAGAAGGAATTCGTCCAGCTTTCTCTCCATTTGAAACTAGGATCCATATACTTCCAAACATCTGAATTACCCATAGTTTTTGAATTTACACAATAAAATCTTAAGGCTTTGACTACATGAACCTGTTCCCCTGTATTGCTCTGCAGGTAATAAATATTTTTTAAAGGGACACTAAACTGATCATTTTAAGTAAGTGTCTGGGAAAACCATAGGTTAGCTTACCTCCCTGTGAGCAATTGAATTTAATTGTTGCCTCTCTAAACTTACCTAGAAAGCAATACTTCCTGACCGTCGGACTGGAACAACTGTCTTCCATCTTCTGCGCATATAGTAAAGGTGGGAGGGAAGTCACTTCATGACAGGGCACAGTCTATACTGGGTCCCTGCTACTCTAAACCATTACAGCCCTTAACCCTCACCCTTTCCCTGTTTCCCCATATAAGAGCAAGACACCGCAGCATCCTTTACTCAAACTTTACAAAACAGTGCAATTGTAAAACATAGAGATCAATATCAGTTCACATAAAATATTACAACAGTGTATAACAAGATATCTTTCTTACCTATCGTATCAAACCATCTTAATGCCTTAAGGCCCGTACACACATTCAATTTGCGAGTGGGCAATGACCCCCGGCGGCCGAGCGATACACGTGACCAACAGCCGCTTTGTCCGAGAATCGTCCGTGTGTATGAGTTCGGTCGGGGGTCGTTCGTTGATCCGCCTGGCGGATGATGCTGTAACATGATGCTGTACCATGATGCTGTAGCAGAGCAGGAGGTCTTTATGACAGATACAGTCTTGCAGAAAACAAATTATAATTAAGCACTGAACACAAATGTTATTATGGGGGTGTATCATAAGCCTCTTAAATTTATTTAAAATGATATAGTGGTATTCTTTGGCTCTTAGCACCAAAAAAATCAGAGAAAAAAAGTATCCCCCTAAAAGTATTACCCTAACCATCTAACCGTCAGTAACATCGGCGATATGAAGTTAAAATATCAGTCATTTTTTATTAGATATGCATTAAAATGTACAAGAAAAAACAAAGCACACATTTAAAAACTAAGAAAGAGTGGGAATCGTCCAGTATATCAAAACAAAACTCAGTAGGGGTGGAGGTGGTTAAGTATTGATAAACCTCCCCCCTTATGCAATTAAACTGGTGAGGTAGGTATATGCAGTAGGTAGTTTACAGCATTCCCCTCACAACAGTTCACAAGATATGCAAAAGGGACATTCCTAGTTTGGATCCCTATTTTGAATGTGTCGATTCCCCAGGAAAAGTAAGAAAAAAGTGACTAGATCCACATCTAGCAACACATAGAGACTTCTAATCTGAGAGCCTCAGGCAAACAAGTATGCCCTAAAAGGGTGCCTGTATTACACCCCCCTCGAAACACAAAGGCATCTCGAGGAGGATCAGGCAGCCAAGAAGGTGCAGCAGGATCTAGTGGTAGAAATGTGCAGATTTAAAAAGTCATATCAGACAAAACAAAAACCCCTGATGCGTTTCATCCCTCTCAAAGGGACTTAATCATAGCTGGGAGGGCTTGCCGGCACTGAACGGTGTTTTATACCCCGGTCAGGTGATCTGAGGTTTATCATTGGTGCACTCAGCACCAATCACGATGCGGGCTGTGAAAACCCCCCCCCGCTACTCCCTCTTACAGCAACGTACGGAGTTACGTATGCTACGTTCCTGGTGAATCGACACATTCAAAATAGGGATCCAAACTAGGAATGTCCCTTTTGCATATCTTGTGAACTGTTGTGAGGGGAATGCTGTAAACTACCCACTGCATATACCTACCTCACCAGTTTAATTGCATAAGGGGGGGAGGTTTATCAATACTTAACCACCTCCACCCCGACTGAGTTTTGTTTTGATATACACTCTTTCTTAGTTTTTAAATGTGTGCTTTGTTTTTTATTGTACATTTTAATGCATATCTAATAAAATGACTGATATTTTAACTTCATATCGCCGATGTTACTGACGGTTAGGGTAATACTTTTAGGGGGATACTTTTTTTCTCTGATTTTTTTGGTGCTACTGTATACTTTTCCCCAATTACCCTTTCCTAGCAGCAATCATACTTAGGTCTGTGCATCACACTCTCTTTTTTGAATCAATTCTTTGGCTCTTAACGTGTAGAACAAGCTTCTTAACTGAATTGTGTAACTGCTCCTCTGTGACCGTTAATGTTAAATAAAGGGAGACGTTAATGAGCAGATTTCAAAGACTTTGTAGGCTGATCTTGTACCTAAACAGCCTGGAGGTCGAACGTTTCCGAATACATATTTTACTGTGTTATGCTATGGGCCGAAAGAATATTTCCTATTGAAAAAAGAAAATCTTTGTAATTACAGTTTTAGGCAATTGTGGGAAATCCTAAATGCAAATGTTCCAATTCTTAATAAACTTAATAAAAAAGTAACGTTATTTAACTGGAAATCTGATTCACATGAAAGCACATGAAAGTTCTATAGATGGAAAACGTAATTACTTTCTCTGTGTTTTTGTGTTTTCTTTACTTTTATTTTAAAATTTAGTATTTTTTACTCTCAGTAAATACTAAATAAATCAGCAGACTTGAAGGTGAATTCACAACGGCATAAAGATTATCTATACTTTATAGTTATCAGGAACTATGACTGAAACCCAAAGGGCTTAGTCTCCATTTGGCTTGTGTTAATCTAGAGTCTTTTTAATGCACTTCTGGCACAATATTTAAAGGACATGTTCACCCTTAAAGCAAAAAACTGGTCAGTTATGTGCTCGTAACTCCAACTGCTATTTTTACCGGTTTATTACATGCATTTTTAAACAGATATTTCATCACAAGTTTTTTCTATAGGTATAGGTATCTGCCTCCTCTCTCGGCTCAATGAGCTTTTTATAAGCTTGAGCATGTGTAGAAGAGATGTCAGGTAAAACAGCAGTCAATGATGTCAGTTGTCACAGCCTTGATTGACTGCCTGGAGGGAGGGGCCATCTTACTCTGCCAAAATGGGGAAAATAATTATCCTTAAATATCTGGTTAGTATTGCAGGTAATAAAGTGCAAAATATATCAGTAGGGGTTGGGGCAGGTAACTGACAATTAACTAGATTTTAGTTTTAAGGGTGGACATACCCTTTAAGTTAACAATGCAAGTAAATAGAGCATGTCTCAATTTATATGTCAGGTTTGCGGTACTAGTGTTTCTCTTCATTACGGACATGGCCACACTGTGCCGCAAACTCAATCTCACACAGAATCGCATGTGATTTCATGTGCGATTTCGTTACATTTGCGCATGCGGTTTCTTCATTAGGTATAGGAAAACACATGCGATTGCAATTAAAAATGCAGAACGCAAATCCCAATCGCATGCACAATCGCAACGCACCCGAAAACACATGTTTTCGGTGCGTTGCCGCGTTTTCGATGAACAGAAAAAACGCAAACGCATAAAAAATGCAGCAGTGTGGCCTAGCCCTAAAACCCATTAATGCACCCATAGAAATAAACTAAAGATGTCAACAAAGCTGTTAATTAACATACACAGATGTAACACAAGACACACTCGAAGAGAAGCCCTATATCTCTTAACCTATCCCTTGGTTTTGGGGTGATAAGTACATTTTCCCTTGATATGCTGGTGAACCCCCTAGAACTTCTTGTTTTTCTTAAACTACACATAGCATCCAGTACAGCTAAGACTGTAATTCTTATTTGTCCAAGGAGACATTAATGTACTCCTGTCTAACAACCAAGAGCAGAGAGTGGTATATAAAAGTCCTTCTGGCTCACTCCCCTCAAGTGCATGTGCTTGGATGCTCTCAGGAAAACTGTGGTCTCAAATGTAATTCAAGGAAAACAGTTCTATTGTACCTTTCATAATGTGACTAGCTGCTGTGAATACAAAGTTTTAGGCATTTAAATTTCACAAGAGCTGTATCATTAGCCCCACCCCCAAAAATGTACCTTTTATAAAGCTGGTAAGTACCGTTACCATTTTCTGGGCTTTCGGCCCATGGACACCTTAGGAAAATTTCCCTTTCCAGGTTTGTGGCTAGCATTAAAAAATATAAAGAATTTCAAGTGCAGGGCTTATGATGCAGCTGTTGATGTGCCAATGTTTGCTCTGTCTCAGCAGCAGGATAATGTGGCCATATGCAAGCCAGTGGCAAGGAAGAGGAGCAATTAAGCTGGTGATGTCACAGCTCACAGTATAACCAAGAAACAGCACCACTTATACTGCTGTACGTTTGAACAGACTGCAGCTGCAAGCGTGATACTGGATTCATTTTAAAGGTAGGAGTGTGCTCTTTTTGACAGGTAGCATTTTTATTATGAAATTAATGTTCCATGTATTATATTGTAGGTATATTTTTCTTTTAATGGTTAAAAGTACACACCAATACTGTACACATTTTGCACAACTCAGTGATCAGATAATCTCAGAAACGTGTCCTTAAGCGACGCACTTTGGAGAAAAAATAAAAGGTACTTCACCTATGCCCCATTTTCAGTCCATACCCCTGTACACGAGCAATCTATATTCAGGATATGCACTGTGCCCTAAATATCTCCCAAGCCAGGAATCCGTGAGAACTTTATTTTTGAAACGAGAAAACAATGTACTTACAATGTGCAATGTACACAAATGCTGATCCCATATATTGCTGAGCTCTCCCTGCAGGATCAGCACTACAAACCAGCTATCAGCACTATTTCCCAGTTCAGTCCTACAAGCAAGTTGCATGTGCCAAGAATCATTAATACAAGGGGTGTAACACTGGCCCCTTATGCACTCAAACTTTTTTCTTTTAAACTTAATTGCTCACAAGTCCCTCCCACAACCCTATGTGTTGAAACTGGCAGCTGATTTCCATGCGTTTTCAGCAATGTTACTATTTATATTAATGCAAACCATAAACATATGTGCTGCTAGAAGATCAGCGTTATACACTGTAGAATCTGTTTAAACAGCCACAAAAATAAACAAAACTGATAGAGGTAGGAGCACAAAGGAGGAATTTATTTACTTTCCCAGCCTGATGTGCTAGGTTAGAAATTGGCACAAAAATGAACAATATCATTACATCAAATATAATTTCATTGCATTCAGTCTGTCAATATTTCAACCAAGTCTGTTCACACAAAGGTCTTGATTTAGCTAACCATAATGGTATTTCCATTTAGATTAGTTGATATTGCTATCAAAGCGAGCCCATTAGGCTCTAAAGGTGGCAACGTACAAGGTCAAACCATGATCCGGCCAGGAAAAGTTACAGGAACAAAAAGTAAATCTGCCGCATTTGATGGTGTGGGGAATTCAACGTACATGTTGAATTGAACATCAAATCTATCTAACATTTTGCCATCGTGTGGCTTTTATAAGGGATGGTACACGCTGTCAGATTTTATGCCTTTCGCCCAATCAAACACCAATTTGATTTATGATTGGACCAGCTAAGGTTTAATTTAAAAATAAGCCAGAAGATTTATCAGCAGAATTGGTCATTTTGGATGATCATGTCGGAATGGTCACGTAAGGTCCATCAAAGGAGGCTGTAGAATAAAACAGGCAGTTGGTACGCATTTCCTTCCTATGACCTAGAATCTGGAGGTTTTTAAGCTATGCTGCCAAATGCCCTCATGGTCTGTCTTTTTAAATCCCGATACCGAAAGTACGCTAAGCCGTAGTTCGCTTCACGCATTCCTATTGGTGGCACAGGCAGAAGTGCGGCTCCTCATATGGCTGGGACAGAGTACAATGTTAAACTAAATCACTGTGCAGGAACAAATAAATTTTCATTAGGGTATTATCTTCTGACTCTATGTCAACTCATTGAAATCCTCCTTTACATCCACGGTGTATGATCCAACGGTTAACATTTCAGGATCTACTCATTGTTGTATTTATAGGATTTCCTAAGTTGCCTAATGATTTATCTATGAGCGATTTCATTTAGCACCTAAATGAAATAATAAACCAGTCACCAATCGGGGAAAAAACCTTCATAAGATAAATTGAAAACATAACTTGGAAGACTAATGTTGCTGTAAGAATATTGAGGAAAAGATGGTGATAGATGAAGAAAAAATTCTGACTTCAGTTAAATCATAATAAAAATGGGGGAGGGGGTGCATAGACTTTGCTGTTGTTCAGATCACAAATTCTATGGACATACCAGATGTGAAAATATCTTATTATGGGATTTAGATAGGATCCTTGTTTGCCCTTAGTGCTCTTGGACTATTACGTACATGTACATATACATATGGTACATATGATTTCTATATATATACATCAAATATAGAGTTTCTAATCTTTTTTCTTCTTCGTTTGTTTTTTTGACGGATTTTCTCAGAAGAACATGTAAGACAAGCATTTCCATTCCAAAACCACACAGGCTCTATTTCTTGCCAAATAAACTACAATGGAAACAATTCTGTATTTCAGCTTAAAGGTATTTTATCACAACATTATTTCCTTTTCAGATATACTCACATTTCATTTTTTTAGTAACATAAAAACTGTATGTACCTGTCATATTAATAGATCAGTTGTTTGGTAAATTAAAAGGAAAATAAATGGTTGAGACCAGTGGCGTAACTAGAAACCACTGGTCCCCCAGCAAAATTATGATGGGCCCTATCCGTGCTTCATCCACAGTGGTTTTCTGTTTGGAGGCTATATCAGTCATAGGAAAAATAATAATATGGGCCCCCCTGCGGCTACGCACCGGGTTGAGACCCCTCTAGCTTCTGTTGTATACAGGTATACACCTTTAACCTGCAGCTCCTGTCCTGTACCCTCCCTTGGCTGGTGTGCCACTGGTTGTGTCACCTACTGGGGTACACATGGCAGTGAAACTACTGATCCGACTGATTAACCCTGAACCTTTTAACTGTTAATTGCCAGCACACCCCTACACCCCCCCCCCCCCCGAAAAAAAAAAAAAATCAGACCAATGTATGACTTGGATGAAAAGGCCACAGCATATTTATTAAAGTAAACATAACCAGGGAGATTCAATAAAAGCATACCCTCCAAGTGTACCGATTTTCCCGGTATTGTACCATTTTTAAAACGGGAGTACCGGGGGCATAACAAAAGTACCGGCTTGTACCGGGTGCCTGGCATGTGTACCGTCTGATCATGTGTGCTCCAGTCACTCGGCTGCACAGTGCTACCGTTTTCTTTCTTTGGAATGATAAATAGTGGCAATATTAGAGATATATTTAGGGTGGAGCTAGATGTTTGGGGGCGGAGCGATGGGTGGGGTTTGGGTGGAGCAAGGGGTGTGTCAAAGTGTACCTTTTTCTTTCTTTGGAATGTTGGAGGGTATGTAAAAGTTCTTATCATTAAAAATGGTGCTAATTTTGCCCCAACCAATCAGAAATTACTTAACATTTGAAAGCTAACATCTGATTGGTTGGGGCAAAATTAGCACCATTTTTAACTATAAGAACTTTTATTGAATAACCCTGAATATATTTTCACTCTGTAACCATAAACAAGCCAAACATTTAATAACAAAAATCTTCTTCAGATGGGAATGAACTGCTGTGCCCATATCTGTTGCTCCAATGACCAATACATCCGTCTTCCCACAACTCATAGGCCATACCACACTGGCACAAGAGAGAAAGCAGTGCCCCCCTGCTTTAATGAATGGCAAAGGGGGGAGGATGCCACCTGACCCCCAACTTGGACCCTGACCTGCCTTTTACTTTCCTATTGGACCATAGCCCCCAATTTGCTGTGACAACCCACTAAACCTAACCTTGCCCCGTCCCAACGCAGGCTCGTCACCCAACCCCAGCAGCCCCCACTGGAAGAGGAAAATAAATAAAAGGTGATACCTGAAGGCAGACTTAAATAAGGGCAGGAGGGTGGGACTGCTTCCTAGCTGTTCCCCTGCTCAATGTGAGGTTTCACTTCCTCCCCTCACCTATTCTGACCCTCCTCACCTTTTCCTGACTCCTTGGCCTGGCCACCAATCAAAACCCACCTAGCCTATCCTCTCGTTCTGCTGCACTTCCCTGCCATGTTCTCTGCTCCCTAGCAGTCTCTTTCCTTGCAGAGCTATTGATAGGGTAGAACATGGTTGAACTGGACAAGAGCTGCAGTTTAGGGGAAAGAAATTTATATGAAATCTTTTCTTTAAAATATTTTAAAAGAAAAGGGTTGGTTTCAATCTAATAATAGGATTACCAACCCTAAAAGTGTATTCAATATGAAAATATTTTTATTAATTCAACATCATAAACATCTTACCAGAAGCTTTTTTATTTCTTTAATAAAACCTCTGAGTAATAATCGTTTTATCTCATGATGATAACTGCACTGCATTTTACACTAATCGGCCTACTGGAAACCACATGGGTTTTAATCACTAACTTGTTTTCAAGGCCGAGGCCACACATGTTGCGCAATCAGAGCACATGTAATTGCACAAAAATGCAGATTGCATGCGATCCAATTAGGGGATCGCAGCTCAATGCAGTGCACCTAGTGTGGCCAAAACAATTGCCTGACACTAATGTGCATTTTTTATCGTGTGATCGGATTGCAGTTGCAATTGGATCTCGTGATAAAACGTCTTGTTGTGGCCTAGCCCTTAGTCACCTGTTTGCATTGGATATTTTTCATTCCTGATTACTTTTGCAGAAGGCACCTGTGTATCTGATGTCACTAACAATATCCAGATTTTAATCCTGTGCACAAGCTTTGGGATATCACAGGGGTGAAGCATGATGTCTTTTGACAAGTGTCAAAATCTCATATCCCAAAATCTAGCCTCATATCAGTTGTATTGTGCAAACCACCCTTGATTTTTAGTACCGCCTGATTGTTAACCACAAGCAAACACTATAATAGGATTTCATGCTTCATGTTATTGATGAGTGAGATTGAAGAACTGCATGATGCTACTAAACTGTGCATCCTATACATATGGATAAGATAAGAAGATAAGACAAGAAATAAACAAAAAAATATGGATGGAACACTTAAGCACACAAAGTAGACCCATGGCTGTTGCTTAGATGTTTCTAAAAAAGAAACACCGTCCAGTACCACTTCCTGTTTTGGCAATCCGTGTAACATATTTGAATTTATTTTTAATTTTTTGAAATTTCTAAAAATTACAATAATAGTTCTGTGGTTCGGAAAAATCCTAAAAGTAAGAAATCAGCAAAGTACAAGTTCCGGCGGATCCATGAAATCCGCTTCAGTTGGGATTCACTCACTAATTGCGAGATGGTAAATTTTTGTTACCTCAGTGAGAGGCAATGAGTTAGACAGAAGGTACATATAGAGAGATAAATCTCTAAAAGTAGTAGATTATTTTATTCTTCTATTTCTCTATTTCTTTTCTGTCAATCAACACTAAAGCTGGGTACACACTCTACAGATCTGCAAGATCCTGTCTGCCATCTTTCAAAGATCTGCATATACACAGTCCCGAGCGTTCTCCCTATGAATATCATAGGGAGAACGCTCTGGACTGTGTTTCCATCGGCCACGCTAGACTCCTCTATAGGGAGTCTAACGCGGCCGATGGAAATTTTCGGCCTTTCCCAAATGAGCGTTCGCCCGACCCGATCGTTCGGTGGCCGCGCGATTGTTCGGGAAACGAACGTACACACATAACGATAAAGCCCCGATACCGTCCGACGGTATCGGGGCTTTATTGTTACTGTGTGTACCCAGCTTAAGGCAAGACACCTGATATACCTGATAACAGACATTAAAGGTAATACACCTGATATACCTGATAACAGACATTAAAGGTAACACACCTGATATAGCTAATAACAGCCATTAAAGGTAATACACCTGATAACAGACATTAAAGGTAATACACCTGATAACAGACATTAAAGGTAATACACCTGATACACCTGATAACAGACATTAAAGGTAATACACCTGATATACCTGATAACAGACATTAAAGGTAATACACCTGATACACCTGATAACAGCCATTAAAGGTAACACACCTGATACACCTGATAACAGACATTAAAGGTAATACACCTGATATACCTGATAACAGCCATTAAAGGTAACACACCTGATATACCTGATAACAGCCATTAAAGGTAACACACCTGATATACCTGATAACAGACATTTAAGGTAACACACCTGATATACCTGATAACAGCCATTAAAGGTAATACACATGATATAGCTGATAACAGCCATTAAAGGTAACCACACCTGATATACCTGATAACAGCCATTAAAGGTAATACACCTGATATACCTGATAACAGCCATTAAAGGTAACACACCTGATATACCTGATAACAGCCATTAAAGGTAACACACCTGATATACCTGATAACAGACATTAAGGTAACACACCTGATATACCTGATAACAGCCATTAAAGGTATACACACTGATATACCTGATAACAGACATTAAGGTAAACAAACGATATACCTGATAACAGCCATTAAAGGTAACACACCTGATATACCTGATAACAGCATTAAAGGTAAACACACCTATACTGAACGACATTAAAGGTAAAAAAACCCTGATATACCTGATAACAGACATTAAAGGTAACACACCTGATAACCTGATAACAGACCATTAAAGTAATACACCTGATTACTGATAACAGCCATTAAAGGTACCACACTGAATACCTGATAACAGACATTAAAGGTAATACCTGATATACCTGATAACAGCCATTAAAGGTAACACACCTGGTATACCTGATAACAGCCATTAAAGGTAACACACCTGATATAACTGATAACAGCCATTAAAGGTAACACAACTGATATACCTGATAACAGCCATTAAAGGTAACACACCTGATATACCTGATAACAGACATTAAGTAAACCCTGATATACCTGAACACTTAAAGGTAACACACCTGTATACCTGATAACAGCCATTAAAGGTAACACACCTGATATACCTGATAAACAGCCATTAAAGGTAACACACCTGATACCTGATAACAGCCATTAAAGGTAACACACCTGATATACCGATAACAGCCATTAAAGGTAACACACCTGATTACCTGATAACAGCCTTAAAGGTAACACACCTGATATACCTGATAACAGACATTAAAGGTACACCGATAACCTGTAACAGCCATTAGGTAACACACCTGATATACCTGATAACAGACATTAAAGGTAACACACCTGAAATACCTGATAACAGCCATTAAAGGTAACACACCTGATATACCTGATAACAAACATTAAAGGTAATACACCTGATATACCTGATAACAAACATTAAAGGTAATACACCTGATATACCTGATAACAGCCATTAAAGGTAACACAACTGATATACCTGATAACACATTAAAGGTAATACACCTGATATACTAATAACAGCCATTAAAGGTAATACACTGATATACCTGATAACAGCCATTAAGGAACACACCTGATATACCTGATAACAGCCATTAAAGGTAACACACTGATATACCTGATAACAGACATTAAAGTACTACACCTGATATACTGATAACAGACATTAAAGGTAAACACACTGATATACCTGATAACAGCCATTAAGGTAACACACCTGATATACCCGATAACAGCCATTAAAGGTAATACACCTGTATACCTGATAACAGCCATAAAGGTAACACACCGATATACCTGATAACAGAATTAAAGGTAATACCTGATATACCTGATAACAGCCATTAAAGGAAAACACCTGATATACCTGATAACAGCCATTAAAGGTCACAAACCTGATATACCTGATAACAGCCATTAAAGGTAAAACCACCTGATATACCTGATAACAGCCATTAAGGTAACACACCTGATATACCTGATAACAGCCATTAAAGGTAACACACCTGATATACCTGATAACAGCTTAAAGGTAACACAACCTGATATACCTGATAACAGCCATTAAAGGTAACACACCTGATATACCTGATAACAGCCATTAAAGGTAACACACCTGATATACCTGATAACAGCCTTAAGGTAACACACCTGATATACCTGATAACAGCCATAAAGGTAACACACCTGATATACCTGATAAAAGACATTAAGGTAATACACCTGATAACCTGATAACAGCCATTAAAGGTAAACACCTGATATACCTGATAACAGCATTAAGGTAATACAACTGATACCTGATAACAGACATTAAAGGTAATACACCTGAATACCTGATAACAGCCATAAAGGTAAATACACACTGAATACCTGATAACAGACATTAAGTATACATATAAAACGCATAAGTAAACACACTGATATACCTGATAACAGACATAAAGGTAACCACACTGATATACCTGATAACAGCCATTAAAGGTAAACACCGATATACCTGTAACAGACATAAGGAATACCTGAATACTATACAGCATTAAAGGTAATACACCTGATATACCTGATAACAGACATTAAAGGTAACACACCTGATATAGCTAATAACAGCCATTAAAGGTAATACACCTGATATACCTGATAACAGACATTTAAGGTAACACACCTGATATACCTGATAACAGCCATTTAAGGTAACACACCTGAATATACCTGATAACAGCCATTAAAGGTAATACACCTGATATACCTGATAACAGACATTAAAGGTAACACACCTGATATACCTGATAACAGACATTAAAGGTAATACACCTGATATACCTGATAACAGCCATTTAAGGTAACACACCTGATATACCTGATAACAGCCATTTAAGGTAACACACCTGATATACCTGATAACAGCCTTAAAGGTAATACACATGATATACCTGTAACAGCCATTTAAGGTAACAACACCTGATAACTGATAACAGCCATTAAAGGTAAACACACCTGATATACCTGATAACAGCCCTTAAAGGTAACACACCTGATATCCTGATAACAGCCTTTAAAGTAACACACCTGATATACCTGATAACAGCCATTAAAGGTAACACACCTGATATACCTGATAACAGCCATTAAGGTAACACACCTGATATACCTGATAACAGCCATTAAAGGTAAACACACTGATATACCTGAAACAGCATTAAGGTAACAACTACCGATAACCTGATAACAGCCATTAAAGGTACACACCTGATATACCTGATAACAGCCATTAAAGGTAACACACCTGATATACCTGATAACAGCCATTAAAGGTAACACACCTGATATAACTGATAACAGCCATTAAGGTAACACCCTGATATACCTGATAACAGCCATTAAAGGTAACACACCTGATATACCTGATAACAGACCTTAAAGGTAAACACCCTGATATACCTGATAACAGCCATTAAAGGTAATACACCTGATATACCTGATAACAGACATTAAAGGTAACAACATGATATACCTGATAACAGACATTAAAGGTAACACACTGATATACTGATAACAGACATTAAAGGTAAACACCTGTATACCTGATAACAGCCATTTAAGGTAACACACCTGATATACCTGATAAACGCCATTAAAGGAATACACCTGATATACTGATAACAGAATTAAAGGTAATACACCTGATATACCTGATAACAGACATTAAAGGTAACACACTGATATACATGATAACAGACATAATTACAGAAAAACATGATATACCTGATAACAGCATTAAAGGTAATACACCTGATTACCTGATAAAGCATAAGGTACACACCTGATATACTGATAACAGACATTAAAGGTAACACACCTGATATACCTGATAACAGACATTAAAGGTAATACACCTGATATACCTGATAAACAGCCATAAAGGTAACACACCTGATATCTATAACAGACATTAAAGGTAATACACCTGAAACAGATTAAGGTACCACCTGATATACCTGATAACAGCCATTAAAGGTAATACACCTGATATACCTGAAAACAGCCATTAAAGGTAACAACACATGATATACCGATAACAGCCATTAAAGGTAACACACCTGATATACCTGATAACAGCCATTAAAGGTAACACACCTGATATACCTGATAACAGACATTAAGGTAAAACACCTGATATACCTGATAAACAGACATTAAAGGTAATACACATGATATACCTGATAACAGCCATTAAAGGTAACACACCGATAACCTGATACAAGCCACTTAAAGGTAACACACCTGATATACCTGATAACAGACATTAAGGTAACACCACTGATATACCTGATAACAGACATTAAAGGTAATACACACTGATATACCTGTAACAAAGCCATTAAAGGTAACACACCTGATATACCTGAAAACAGCCATTAAGGTAAACACCCTGAATACCTGATACAGACATTAAAGGTAACACACCTGATATACCTGATAACAGACATTAAAGGTAAACACACATGATATACACTGTAACAGACATTAAAGGTAATACAACATGATATACTGATAACAGCCATAAAGGTAACACACCTGTATACCTGATAACAGCCATTAAAGTTAACACACCTGATTATCTGATAACAGACATTAAAGGTAACACACCTGATATACCTGATAACAGCCATTAAAGGTAACACACCTGATATACCTGATAACAGCCATTAAAGATAACACACCTGATATACCTGATAACAGCCATTAAAGGTAACACACCTGATATACCTGATAACAGACATTAAAGGTAACACACCTGATATACCTGATAACAGACATTAAAGGTAATACACATGATATAGCTAATAACAGACATTAAAGGTAACACACCTGATATATCTGATAACAGACATTAAAGGTAACACACCTGATATACCTGATAACAGACATTAAAGGTAATACACCTGATATACCTGATAACAGCCATTAAAGATAATACACCTGAACACCTTATAACAGACACATTGGGACACTATACACTGTGAGGAGTCGCTGTTTGATACACAGTGGCGCAAGGAGATATGTTCATAAGTCGGATGAACTAAAGATATATGAAAAATATATCCAGACCTGAAACCTAATTTCTCATTTTACTGAAATGTCGTTCTTTGATTTTTAAATCCGGTCCCACATTGCCTATGCGAGCCAGGCAGACAGCATTTAATATTATAAATAATTTTGCAAGCTGCTCCAATGGCCAATCGCTTTAATCACATATCCCATAACATGTGATCCTGTACTCATTATTTATTTATTTATTTTAAATCCAACAAGAAGAAATCAGATTGCCTGCGACTCCCAATTAATATAGTGGGTGGATAGAATGCTGTAATGAATTCTTTGTTCAAAAAAAGCAATAACTTCCCAGACTGTTTCTGTAACCAAATTACATGGCAGCATAGACATAAGACATGTCTGTCTAAAGCTAGGTACACACACAAGCGATAAAGCGCTGATACCATCGGATTCTATGGTATCAGGGCTTTAGGCAGTGTGTGCAGCTTCTTTCCCGAATGAGTGCGTGGCTGCTGAACATTTGGGTCGGCCTCGCGGCCGTTTGGTAAAGACCTAAAATTTTCCTCAGCCACAGTAGTCTCTCTAGAGGGCAGTCCGCTGCGGCCAAGGAAAACACACAATCCCTGAGCGTTCTCCCTATGCTGGGTATATGCTGTGTACAGAGAGAACGCTCGGGACGGTGTGTTCACTGATCTCTGTAAAATGACGGCCAGGATTAGCAGATACTGTCTGTAATCTCGTACCGAGCGATTGGTCGGGACAAATAGTCCCATCGTGTGTACCCAGCCTTACTGTGTGTACCCAGCTTAACAGAAAGCATCAAACTTTGAAATAGTTATCTCCCCAAATTTGTACCAAGTGTTTCAAATACAGTTTAAACAGACTTTGCAATTGAAGCTGGCCACATTTCTTTAGATCCTTTTGTCTCCTATAACAATTAAACAATCATATCTGTGACCAACTTAATCTGACAGATTGTGGTCAGATTCCATAAACGTGATACTTTAAATGTTAGGCCAAGAAGATGAATCCCAGGAGGGCCTCCATGGTTTGGGATCAGTGGACCATAGCAAACATATTCTGATGCAGGCTTTTTAAGACCAGATGTTCAACCTTCCTAATAAAAAGGCATTCAATCTCAGTCTCAAATGTTGTTTAATTGTATAGTAGTTGTGGGCTACAAGCTATCTGATATTCATCCAATTTAGTTAAATGACATGTACACCCTTCCCCCCCCCACACACTTTATGTTTGTCCCCTAACTTCAAAGTTTTCATTTCCCATGTTCGTTTTTCCTGTCCTTTGTAAAAAGTAGATTTTATTTTTATACTTTTTCCAGTCTTGTTTCCTAATATTGTAAGGAGTCTCACACACCAATTGCAGTCAGATCTCATTCTAACATTAAAAGTCAGTGTTTAATTGTGTAATTAACAAACACGTTGAGCCGGATTAATTGTCTCAATCTTTTACAAATAAGTTACACTTATAGAAACAACATAGTACAGAGCTGTAGAGGGAAAATAATGAAGTGAACCTGATCTTAGCACAGCTCTGTGCAATGCATTTCTCAATAGTGCCCCTATCTGTAAAGTAAATAAAGCCTTCACTATCTCAAGGTGAATGAAAGCTTCAGAGCACATTTATCCACATTTTTGTTAATATCACAATTAAGCACTGACACATTGACTTAAAGGGGAATTGTGGTCTCCATACAACTGGCCGTTATTAAAACACAAAATCTTACCTTAAAAATGACTCCAGGATCATGATTCTAGCTTCAGTCTATCTAAAGTTACAGGGTGTTTTTTCTTGCTTGTTCTGTAATCTGTGACATCCGAGTTTACGGTTGGAACATGCCCACTGCTAGGACAGAGCGTCATTATCTGCATCAAAAGCTCCTCCACTGAACATATAATTTATTTTTAAAGCTAGCCACAAGCCTGAATAGAAACCTTTTTCTTTCCCAAAGTTGGAAATAATGGTGAATGGTTGGTTGCAGGCCTGTAAATAGATTCAGAAAAGATACATTTTTGGGGGTGTCTTACACAGAACATCATGTGAATGTCACAGAGACTTGGCCAGACCAGGAACTGTAACTTTACAAGCCAATGCCATTTTACAAGCCTATAACTTAAAATCCAGAGAAGCTAGGCATACACCATCGTACACCATCATGCGTTGCGGGTCGGAGCTTTAGCTAGAGTGAGAGCTAGAATGAGATCTCACTGAAATCCAGTGTATGAGACTCCTTACTATGGGATGAAGAAAAAAAATAAAATTTACTATTTACTAAGAACTGTAATTATAGTCCCCATTGCTATTTACACTTTAATTTCAGGCAAAAATTTTTTGAATTCTCAGATGCCTTTAGAAAATGTGAATTTGCAAGCGGAAGGGATTTGAGTGGGTTTGGCTCTCTCTACCATTTCCAAATGACAGGAAAAAAAAAACCAGGGAAATAAAGCTTTTAAGTTAGGAGAAAGACATAAGATGAGTGAAAAAAGCGTGTACATGTGCTTAAAGAAAAAAAACGGGACCATATGCATTTAAGCTTTATGAAGTGTATGTTTGGGTGCTATGCTGTCATAGCACTCTCAATGTAATTTGTTGGGCCAGCCTTGTATTCCATCAAGGCTTACCTGGTAATTGTTACATTTTAAAATACTGTCAGCACCTGCTAAATTATTTACAAATTCACATTACTGTACATGCTGTTTGATGTACCAAGCACAAACGTAGGTCCTCTCTCAATAGCCAGCCATAGTGCAACAACCTTAGTCATTTTATACTGATGTTACCATTGGTTGTAGGCAGCTATACATATTTTACAAACAATATTCAAACATGAAAGACCATGTCCACCCTTAAAATAAAAAACTGGTGACTTGTCAGTAATCTGCCCTCAACCCCAACTATTTTATTAGTTTATTATATGTATTTCAAACCAGATATTTAATAAGTTCTATTCCTTTCTGGCGAAGTTATCTGCCTCCTACCTCTGCTCAAGCTTTTTTATGCGATTGAGCATGGGCAGAGGAGGCAGCAGGTGAAACAGCAGTCAATCATTGGCTGTGATGTGAGTAGTCACATTGACTGCATGGAAGGAGGGGCCAGCTTACTCTGCCAGAATGGGGACAATAATAATCATTACATATCTGGTTAGTAATGCAGGTAATAAAGTGCAAGATATGTTGGTTGGGGTCATGTTACTCACAATTAGCTTTTTGTTTTAAGAGTAAACATGCCCTTTAAGTATATCTGTTGTATTCAATTAGATCAACTGGACTTGAAGTTTAGTTCTTGAAGACATTTCGCTAGTCATCTGACTGGCTTTCTCAATTCAGAATGACTTGTACAAGAATCTGTGGCAATTATGTACCCTGGAAAATCCCAATTAGCATATCACAGCCAGGCGTTAAGGGCGTGATTGCATAGCGGCTAAGAGGTGTTGGTTTCTTTATTTTCACATAAATGTCTCCTTGACACCTCTCTTGAACCAGTCACATTCCGACACCTTACTCTGGGCGTTCCTATAACACCTCTTAGCCACTATCCAATCACACTATCCAGAGTTGTGATTGATAGTGGCTAAGAGTGTTATAGGAACGCCAGAGTAAGGTGTCGGAATGTGACTGGTTCAAGAGGGTGTCAAGGAGACATTTATGTGAAAATAAAAAACCAACACCTCTTAGCCGCTATGCAATCACGCCCTTAACCCTGCTGTGATATGCTAATTGGGATTTTCCAGGGTACATAATTGCCACAGATTCTTGTACAAGTCATTCTGAATTGAGAAAGCCAGTCAGATGACTAGCGAAAAACGTCTTCAAGAACTACATTTCAAGTCCAGTTGATCTAATTGAATACAACAGATATACCATGACCTGGATGAATGAGAACCTTCACAAGCTTGCCCTTTAAGTGTTTTAAGCTTCGTTCATATTTACCATTTTTTAACCCAGCATAACATTGAGTGTGAATTAAGATTATGAAACTTTAAGCTGAGCGAGGCGGATTTATGAGCCCCACTTTCATGCAAGGCAATTTGAAGCAGATATGGCTGGTGAATGATCGTTTTAGAGGAGAATCTTTCTATATGAGTCAAGGAATGATAGACTCCTGCCCCGCAAGGGTCTCTTACTAACTCTCTCCTCTCTGTTTCACAGAATAGGCTGCTCAGCTATTTCCCAGCAACCTGATTGTACAATGACTGATTGATTGTTGCATTGTTGCAAATGACAATTATCGTATGCTTCATTCTGAATCAGGCCATACTTGGCATTGATATTTCTACAGAATTCAACATCAAGCAGTTTATTGAAAAAAGATTCATTTCTCCCGAAAACCCCATCGTCTGATTCCCAGTATCCGCAGATTTCAAGCTGAAGATTGGCAGTACGAGGTGGGAAATTTTGATTGGTTCTTCCATTTGAGCAGATCTATCAGAAAAGAACTGGCTGCCAACACTGTACACCTTTGGTAAAAATGTGCAAAACTCTATACAGAACCGATTTCTTTATAAACATGTATAATAATCCTCTTCAATAGCATCCTACTTGCAAAAGGTCTCATCACTATGACAAAAACTACTGATAAATAATTGTCTCAGATTTATATTCCTGATGTTTTTAGATGGAATGATGGACGTATATCATTTTATTTACACAGGGAAATGGACATAGTTACAATGATGGTAGAACATTTTATTTAAATGAGGAACAGAACTTAACAATCTTACCACTGGTTCAGAGCTACAATCTAAATTTTATGTGTTCATTCATTTTAAAACTGTTAATACAATGAACTTGAATTCTAAAGGCTGGTAACACCATACAAGTTTTCCTCCTGACTGACTGTTTGAGGCTTTCGACCGGTTGGCCAGGAGGAAGGACTGTCGGTTATGGCATTTCGCAGCCACTTCTGACAGTAACCAGGACCGAGCATACAATAATTCGGCCCGACTGACCGAAAAAACTGAAATGTGTGTCGGTCAGCCAGAATGATTGTATGGTGTGTACCCACCTTACCCACCTTTATTTTCTCTGAGATTATTCATTTCCATTCTTGCAGCCCCTATCTGAGTTTATAGGGAGAAGGTTTGATATGTTTGGAAGGAGACAAGCCTCAGATTACAACCCAAGAGAATTTGTATTACAAAGGCTTATTCTCTCAGCTGCACAGACAATCTACCTCCTTCACAAAGCAGCTGAAGAATGTTCCTGGAGCATCCAAGAGCTTTTTGTCTCTTTTTTTATTTATTTTTTCTAAGGGGCTTAGGAAAAGAAATCATGAAACGCCCCCTCTCCTTGCCTGTTTTATAAGCCTACAGAAATAAGCTGTGTGTGTGTGTGTGTGGGGGGGGGGGGGGGGGTGTCTTTGAAGCCAATTACCAAGCAGCATTTCAATTAAGACATTTGACTTGGATGAGAAAAGCCAGAGCCATGATTGTAAAAGTGTATCTGGAGAGGAAGAGAATTCCCCCAAATCTGCCACTCATTATCTTCCCAATTCTCACTCTCTTCTCTCAGAGCTTCCTAACAGGAACACGTTCATTTGGTAGAAATTATGGGAAGTGCCGGGCAAATTGGTGACAGAAATTTGGTTTACAAATGGGATTTCTCTTGCGTTGCCGTGTGTACCAACTGTCTTGGCCCTTTATCGCTACTGTGTGTACCGCAGTTTTCTCTGTGGCGGTCGTTTGTATGTGCAGTCCTGAGCATTCTTTCTATGCGTTACATAGGGAGAGCGCTCGGGACTGTTTGTAGGGGGACCTTTAAAAAACAACAGACAGAATCCTGAAGATTCTTTTTGGTTGGGTACACACGGGCAGATTTTTCGGCCCAATCGACCGATACTTTTGTGTTATGGTCGACTGGGCCCAAAAATCTGTGCTGCTTTCAGAGAAAATCAAAGCATTTCATGGATACCCAATATCATATATATCTGCTCTATATGTACTGTATTAATGTCTACGTAACTTTCAAGTCAGTGTATATATATCTGTAAACACTGTATTTAAGAATATCAACTGTTTATGTTTATATTGGCCTGATGATAATGACATAATGACTGAGATGGAGTAACTTAAACCATCTTATCTCTCAAGCTCATTTCCCCACATTAGCCTATTTCAAATCCCAACTTCCTTAATTTACAGGATTTTTATCTTAATTAAATTCAGCTTCTTTAAGCCTTTTTTTTCTTAAAGTGAGGTTGTCTTTTAAATCCTCAAATCACAACCCAGCACAAAAACGGCTGATCCTTCAATCAGATATAAGGCTGCAGACCATTCTGTGATCCCATGTCAAGGAGATGCTGGATCTTTTACAGGCCAGTATGATATTAACAGCTTATTAGAGATTGACAGATGCATGATGATTTTCCGGAAAGGGCATTCCTTGAGTAGGAGTGAAAGGAGCGCATAGGAAATGCCTTGTTTATATGGAAGCAATTAAAAGGCAGTTAGCAAATGCTAAACCTTTCGGAAACATGTCTTTGGTGGAAATCTTCATTGGCGGGGAGTGTTATCAGATCACATCCTGCAGTCAAATACAAAGGAAAATAAAACTCACACAAACCCACATCATTGGCAAATATCCATTTCTAGCCTGGAAATGTAAGTGTACCTGTTTAAATCATATTTATATAACCAGTATGTAAAACCCAACGCCCCTTTGTAATTCCTAGAGTATGGATTCCATCCATGGCATCTGTCCTAGACACTTCTGTTGACACCATTTCTGCAATGTTAAGCTATGTACACATATATTTCAGTGTATTGGTCGATCAGCCTGTATTATTGAATGTTTTTTACAGGTGACCGCCATCTGACATTTTGTTTGAATGGGCAGTAGGACGGGTCAGAAATAGAGATGGGTCTGACACAAAACCGCATCCGACAGGAAACGCCTTGGTTCTGAAATCCGAATGATCCATGCATTTTCGATAATTTTCAAAAATAGCATCAAATGTTTGAAAATCCTCTAAAATACGATCGTAAACTCGAAAATGGTCTCATATTTTCGATAATTTTCGAACGTTTGAGGCTATTTTAGAAAATTATCAAAAATAGCTCCGTACATTAGAAAATTATCAAAAATTTGTTCCGGTTTCGGATCTTCGGGATTTTCCAGAGATCCGGGAATCCAAAAATGGAACGAAACTAGTGCGTTTCGGCCATCCCTAGTCAGAAAACCATGGCCGATCTTTCGGTCCTCTATGAAACTTTTGCCGTGGCCCTCAGTCCTTTGTCCTGGCCAACCTGTCATAAATGTCAAACGGTCGGTCAGGACAAAGGTAATAGGTCATAGGTCATAGGTAATCCATGCAATTCCTGGCACTCCAGATGTTTGGAAACTACAACTCCCAGCATACCTTGGTAGGCTTGGTTGCATAGGGCTACAAAGGCATGAGGCGAGTTGTAGTTTCTAGAGAACATCTGGAATGCTAAGGTTTGACATTACTGTTCTAGAGCCTTCCGTTGACACTATTTCTGTAATGTTAGATTTTTCCTTCTAATTTTGTACTTGTTATATAATAATTGTAGTTAATGCAATGGTTTACAACATTTAAAGGGGAAGTTCAGTGCAAAGAGCAGTCTTTTTGCATCCTAATGACCTTAACCTGACGTTCAGTATTTTGTCTGTGTATAAATAAATGCTTCAGAAATACTGGGTTCCAGTATCACCTGTATGCGGAAGATACCCAAATTTACATCTCTTCCCCAGATCTCCCTACACTGACATCCCAGGTCCCCGACTGCCTTAGTGCCATCTCTGCCTTCATGTCCTCCCGCTTCCTCAAACTAAACATGGACAAGACTGAACTTGTTTTTTTCCCACCCTCACGATCTGTTCCCCTCCCTAGTCTTACTATTAATATTAACAACACACCCATATCCCCATCTCCTCATGTCCGCTGCCTGGGATAACACTAGATTCCGATCTTTCCTTCAAACCTCATGTCAATTCTCTTGGCAGCTCCAACTCAAAAACATCTCCCGCATTTGACCCTTCCTCTCGAATGAAGCTACAGAAATCCTAGTCCATGCCCTAATCATATCCCAGCTAGACTACTGCAACACACTCATGTTTGGTTTACCAAATAACCGACTGGCACCGCTTCAATCCATTCTCAACTCTCCTCTTTGTCAGTCCCTCCACTGGTTGCCCATCACACAAAGGATCCAGTTCAAACTGCTTACCTTATCCTATAAAGCACTATCCAACACAGCCCCTCCATATATCTCAGAGCTGATCCAGTGATACCGTCCCAAGCGCAACCTCCGATCAGCAAACGATACCCTCCTCTCGTCCACCCTGGTCACCTTTCCCATGCCCGCATTCAGGACTTTACTCGTGCTGCCCCTCACCATCCCTTAACACCTTCAAATATAACCTTAAAACCCACCTCTTTAGGCTAGCATATAACCTGGCCTAAACATTACCCCTTTTACTACCCAATATGATCCAACCCGCCTTTCACACTCCACTGCCAATCTATTTACAGCCTACCGATTCCTGTCACCTTATGTCTCACCCCATATCCTCTAGTCTGTAAGCTCTTTGGGCAGGATCTTCTCTCCTATTGTATCATGGTATTGCTGTAAGAAACTCCTCACTCTGTTTACTTATATTACCTGTGTATGTAATATATATGACTTTATATAACATGTATTATGGTCTTGCCCTTGACCCAGTGCTTGGATTGATTCAGTTACTCAGTAGAGATTTGAGCATCTTTGACCCATCCAACAGCCAATAAGTAGAAATTACTGTTAGGAACATTCCAAGGTAGTGGTGTATCCTGGAAAAAAGAAGGAACGCCACAGACCTTTAAATGGCAGCTTAATGCTGACAGCGCAAAAGCATAGAAAAAATTAAGTTCATTTGTTAAATACTTAGCAATATGTAATATCGATAAATCATTTAAATAATTATGTTTTTGTTAACTGGACTTGTACTTAAATTGATTGGGTTACATTGTAGGATGCCTTAGCAGAAATCGCTGTGAACTGATTATTAAAAAAAGAAAAAGCAGAAATTTCCTAAGCTAATGTAAATGGATCTCACTATTCTAAGCTTCTACTGTGATATTTGTACTCGGTGGTTTCACACATGTTATCACCCTGGGATGTATTCTTTGGTTTGTGCAACCTGATCATATGATCTAGTAATGTTTCTTAGTGCTGTTCCCTTCAAGGAACTACTGTATGCCACAGGTGTCTAAAGACCAGGGATAAAGCTACAGGTCAGACACTGTGGCTATAGCTCCAGGATCTAAGAGGGCCACATGAGCACAAATAATTAAATCTTTCAACACAGACAAATAAATCTGTAGTGTGGACAGAAAGCTGTGTAAATATGGATGGAAAGCTGTGTACATTTTGGCATTTAGCCACCCAAAACAGCATTATGAGGAAATCTTATGGAGTCTGAGGAGACTGGATCGTTGGGAAAGTCAAAGGGCACAGAGCTAATTTAAGTTTCTTTTTTCCATTCATTTAAACATTAATTTGTTCATTTTCATGTTTGCATATTTATAGTTACTGGGGTTAAAAGAAATATTTAGGGACTGTCAGGGTGTGTGTTACCATGTAACCACCATGGACTGACAAACAGGTATACATATATTACAGGACTCGGCTAACATCATCCACCCTGCTAAGTAGGTGCAAACTAGCAACACAGACGCCTCCCCAAAGAGGGCATGATTGAGTGCAATCTATATTAAAAAAACAAATACATACTTGTTACTTAGACATCTTCTCTCCAGACATAATGCCATCTTCACTATGCCATAGAGCTTTGACCAAACTCATACTGTAAGCTGTAGCATGTTTTTTATGCCTCCCAGTCCATCCAAAGACAAACTGGGTATCGGAGAACCAATGCACTTGGCAGATGAAACGCGTGAGATGTTTTTACTCTACCAAAGAAAGAACCCTAGAGGCTTTCACAGTTTTATGATCTGCATATCAAATATCCTGTTTTTTTCACACACAAGCTTTTATTTCTAACATTAATCAGAAGAGATTTTGTTAATTACTTGTGTTTATCCCCCCTGGGAACAGAAGTCTTATCCCGGATGTCTTGTCTTATGTGGAGTGAATGAGGTGCATTGAGACTGTAATTCACACCAACTGGCAGATTCATCAATAAAGTCTTGGCCCAATTAACTAAAGCAAAAGGTGCCAAGTGCATTTCTCCATGTTCGCCACTGTCTGGAAACGTTACCATTTACTTGTGCTGCATCTTTTGGAAAATCATTGAACAGTACCATAGCCAAGATTTCAAACATCTTGTTAAAGAGACTGAACTATAAACTCACTAGAAAAGTGAGTTTATAGAACTTTCCAATGTGCGATATTAGGTTATATTGTAGGCAGATACGCAACCAAAAAAGGCTGAGAGTTATAGTCTGGAGGGCCACAGGTTTGACGTCTCTGAACTAAAATGTTAACAAGTGACATCATCCAACTTTCCATATCAACAAAAAATTAAGAGGGTGATGCACTGAGAGCTGATAGCACCTCTCAGCGCATGGCAAAGGGGCGTTAATGGCAGCCATTATAGCACCTCTCAGCGCATGGCAAAGGGGCGTTAATGGCAGCCATTAGCTAGTGTTAAAAAGTACCGCAATATTTTGCCGCTACCGGCATATAACATCGATTGTGGCGACTGCATCCTTATCTTTTATGCTGTCATGCAGCCACTGCAACAAAGGCCTTAAATTTGTGCCTTCTGATTTAAGATCAGTTATGGTGACTTTAACTCCACAGCCTCTTATTAATCTCACTACATCAAGCTCTGCAGCTACTGGTAGTGCTGGACTGTGCTATCACCTTTCACACGGTATTGCATGTTAATGCTACAGTGATTTCCTGTGCTTTTTTTTTTTTTTTTTTTGCACTAAGACTGTGCTTTAAGTTATGCAAACCCAGGGGTGAGGACCTAGCGGTTCAGGTCCTCACCCTGGGTAAAAGAAGAGGAGCGGAGTATAATTGTCCTTTAATTAATCTTATTGAACAGCTGTTTATCCACTGAAGCACCTGGCAATGTCAATTGCACCAATGTTGATTAAATATCAGATATTAATGTCTGATATTAAATCAATATTGTAACCACTGTCCATTGTCATCATACTGTTTATACTACTACTACTTCTCTGAAATAGCGCCACCAGTTCCCACTTCTTATAAAGACAGACCATTGCATGCTTAGCAAGATATGAACTAATAAACATTTTTGACTAACCTACAACATTTCAAAAACTGCCCAGTCCGATTAAAGAGGTAATGCCGCTCGCATAGGATTCTCCAGCCAGTAATCTCACAAGGTAAGGGCACCTCTTCTTGCCCGATGTTTCACCAATCCAACGTTGGTGTAGGATCGAATTTCTAATCGATGGAACATTAGATATAGGTGTCTTTTATACCACATCTTACCTGCTGATTGTAAACCACTGTCCGGACAGGGAATGGTGCATGTATGTATTTATGTATGTATGTATGTATAGGTTATTTATATAGTGCCACTTGGGCCACTGTACAATAACAAAATACAAAAAAGTCATACAAGGGGAACAAATAATACTAGTGCTGCTGAATTTGCATACAAACCTTACCCCCTTTTTTCTTTTTTTGGGAAAATTGTGAGGATGGGTGGGAGGGGCTTCAACTTTTTGGTATGCAGGCGAGGCTGTTGATCAGCACGCTGCTGTCTGCAAAATTAGACCTTGTGCATGGAAGTAACTGCCCTTAGCACGAGTTTACCCTTAGGGACAACCCAGCAACCAAGGCGTGTTCCCTTCCAGAAAGCTCCTTGTGACCTGTTCTAGAGTTCTGGGTCCCAATTTTACCATTGGAATTGCAGGTGTAATATCCTGTGTTCAGTGTGTTGGGGCAGAAATGCCCAAGTACCTTACCGAAATAAATCTAGAGACAGAGCCAATTTCAGATGCTTAAACAGAGAAGGAAGTTTATTGTAGTTGCTTACCACAGAATAAATCTCTCAGTGACAGCAGTGAGAACTCCTTTTGAGGAAATGACATTGGTTTAGATAGACATTATTTCATTATCATTATGTTGCACAATAACTCTATTGTTTACATCGAATGGTACATCAATAATCACATTTTTGATTGGTTGTTAATTTCAAGTTTAAATGTCATGTAACTCATAAATCACTGAGACTTACTCCTCCATGGCTAGCAAACATAAAAATCCCCTAACAAAGAGACGACTTATGACTTCTAAATTCAGCATAAAAAAACTTAACTTACAGGGTTATTTAATAAAAGTTTTTATGGTTTAAAATGGTGCTAATTTTGCCCCAATCAGATGTTAGCTTCCAAATGTTAAATAAGATCTGATTGGTTGGGGCAAAATTGGCACTATTTTAAACAATAAGAACTTTTATTGAATAACCCTGTTAGTTTCATAATGAAACTGCATAGCGAAGTAAAAATAAATGTCTATTAATACCAGAACAACATGGTTCTGACACAGGACGAGGCCTATAAGCCAATTCTGGCCTCAACAAGTGTGATCTAGTTAATAGGTGTTGCTTCTGGAGTCTCGTTGTAAGGTTTGCACTACTGTGTGACATGGATTCACTGCAAACAGAAAGGTAGCAAAAAAACATGTTTTGTCCTGTTAAGCTATCACTAGTAAAGGGTACTTAGCACTACCTACAGGGCCATGGAGAGGTGAATTTGAATGGGCTTGTCATAGGATTTCAGATGATACTTGGTAATAAACATAGATACCCTTTTTCCTGTTGATTTGGGCTACAGATGCTCCCACTTTACTTCCAAAGTGCTCTTGAAATCTTCACAATTCTCTGTTCAGACAGCCGCTTCTGTATCCTGGGATGACTCTTCAAAGAAGTGAGAGCATAATTTAACATTCACATTAAATTCACCGCAGCAGTCTTTTTATCTTCAATTACAAGCTCTTCTAGGCATAACTTAGAATATACGAAGAATGTTACATATTCATCTATTTTATTTATGCCTATAACCAAATTAATTCCACTGTGTCTAACCCAGAATACTGGTTTGGAAAGTTGTGTGATCTAGTCAGTACTTTATTTAAATGGACAGGAAAAAATTACCTTGCTGCTGCACTCAATGATCCACACAGAGCTAATAATTATAATTATTATTGGTATATGATTAATATTAATATTTTATCACTCAGTATGACTTAAACCTTGAACTGTCAACAAACTATAAGGAATGGATGAACCTGTCGGGTTTCCCTCCACCAGCAGGTTTGCAGAACGGAGCTACGTTTTGATGCAGAATTTTGACTGTCAAAATTCCATGTTGAAACTTTGAAATTACAATTGCTGCATGTATTTGATCCAGTA
The DNA here is from genome assembly GCA_019447015.1 of Hymenochirus boettgeri. Classification (NCBI taxonomy): domain Eukaryota; kingdom Metazoa; phylum Chordata; class Amphibia; order Anura; family Pipidae; genus Hymenochirus; species Hymenochirus boettgeri. The sequence goes on along the minus strand of CM033473.1, from coordinate 232,656,012 downwards.
CTTTTCTCAGGCTCAGTATCCTTCTCTTAATGATAAAGCCCGGATACTGACGGCCGCCGAATGTTCGGGTCAGCCATACGCTACAGGAAAGACCGAAAATTTCCATTGGTCGCGCTAGACTCCCTATAGAGGAGTCTGCCTTGGCCAAGGGAAACACACAGTCCCGAGCGCTCTCCTTTATGTTCTAGCATTGATTGTTAATTCCCTGCTGGTACAGGGGCATGAGTCAGTTGAGACCCATAAGATAAGATGTTGGAGCAGATAGCATGCACAAGCCTGTAAACCACACGATTGGCTGAAATTTATGCACATCATATCCATTTTCATTCAATTTTGATGAAATAAAAATGTTGTGCTGAAAATATTGACACATATGTACCTAGCCTCAGCCCTGCTCATGTCATATCATTGCAGATTTGGCAATACTGAAACTGACACAGTGAGTAGCAGTGCATGTAAACTCTTTTTACATGGTACATTTGTGACACCTTGCCACAAGAAGCGACCAATATGGAATGCTGCACTGTAGGGGCATTTCTTTGTGACTGGTCAGAGATGGCCAAAACTCACTAGTTTTCTTCCGTTTTCGGATTTCCGGATCTCGGGTAAATCCTGAAGATCCGAAAATCTGAAACTGGAATGAATTTTTGAAAGTACGGGCTATTTTCGATAATTTTTGAAAATAACCTCAAACGTACGAAAATTAACGAAAATACGATCGGAAACCATTTTTGAGTTTCCGATCATATTTTCAAAGATTTTCGAATGTTCGGGGGTATTTTCAAAAATGATCAAAAATAGTCTTGAACGATCGATTTTTGAAGATACGATCGGAAACTCGAAAATGGTCTCCAATCGTATTTTCAATAATTTTAAAATTAAAATTTGAAAATTATCGAAAATAGCCCCACACTTTAAAAAATCCGAAAAGATTTTTCGGATTTCGGAACCAAGGGGTTCCGTGTCGGATCCGCGTTTTATGTCGAACCCGGATCCCATCTCTACCAGTCATCAGTGTTTCCATTCTCGTGTATTGTAAAGGTGGTTACACACACTAACATTAGGTGGTACCAACAGTATCGACCTTTATGTTTAGAGTGTGTAGCACATTTCTGAGTGCGAAAACGTGTTGTGAACACCCCTTGCTGCGATATTCTCCTATCCAGACTGGTATTTATGGGATAGTTTGGAAATGCCCTCCCCAGAGAGTTGGCCACGGCTGGAGGAAATCTGCAGTTCCGAGCGTAACGCTCGGGACTGTAAGTAGCACGATTGTTAGAAAATGACAGACAGAATCTTGCAAAAATGGTACATGTGTGTCCCCAGCTCTAGTTAACTGGACTTTTATTCATTTGTTCAGGAGAAAATTATACCACAGGTGGAGGTTTGTGGCTGAACATTCCTCATATACATCATCTTGTCCTCCAGCTGAGGCCTCCAGTCTCTGGGGCTCCTATTCTGTAGCTCATCTTGTGTCCTGAACAGATATTTATTTACACACTTTTTATTAGCTATAGATGAGCAGAACTACATTGCCAGCCTGTCTAAAACACATAATCCCAATAGCCATCCTTTATAAAAAAAAACACACTATTGAAACATTCACAACCCGAATACATTCAAAATAAATACCAAAAAAATCCAAAAAAACATTTATCTGCTCTACATTTTTATATCTAAAAGCTTCCTGCTGCAATTCTTTGGTCAATTTGTTTTATTATCATTGCAACACTGACTGTTATCTCTTCTCACAATGGCGGCAACTGCGAGCTGTTCAGCTTCGGGCCTTCATCTCTTTACAGGGATCAAAGCTGTACGTGCGCAGATAAAACAGCTGTACAATATACACCAAGACACTTTTCCTGAAAGTTCTAATAAATGGATGCTGAAAGCAATATAAAGGCTCACCCAAGAGATGAGAGACCTGACGTGTAAATAGGGCATAATGCCACATACATAAAGAGACACAAAAGGAATTAATTTTTCACATAATCCAATTCTGTTTGATCTGGAAGATAGTTTTACTTCCTGACACACTTTGTGTTCCCCAGAACATTAAGGGGCATACCACTAGAGTATGAACACTTAGAATATACTGCATATACTAAATTCTCTTTGAATGTGTCACCACGGACAGATTAAAGAAAAACTATTCATTTCTTCCTTATATTAGTGAACTAATATAGGATCACATCATGATGTGACTCTCACATACAAACTGTTTTGATCACATGACCCTAAAACTTTTAAATATCCACTTTGAGGATTGTACCATTATAGTCTAAGCGAATTCGCACAATTCGCTGATAGTGCGGTAACACTTGGATTTGTTAGCCAGAAGATAGCACATTTCCCATATGTATCCCGCACATCTGTACCAAATGTTGTTTCTCTAGCTCAAAAACTGTGGGAGGAGATACAGTCCAAAAAGTGGAAGAAGAAGATGAAATAAAAAGGACACTAATACAAAAGTACCGTTTTGAGCCACCGCATTTATTATGCTGGTTAGTTCATTTAATGGGGCTCTTTCATATGCAGTACTTATGTTTCTACTTAAGGTACCAGCAGCGGGACTTTGGTAACCTACCGGTAGCTAAATCTTGTCTCTTCCCAGACAGGTCAAATTCTTCTTTGCATCATCCACAATTTACATGCAAGTTTTTGTGGGCTAATGCTTAACAATCTATTTTAGCAATAGAATTATTTTTAAAGTATCAGACACTATATTGACGCTGTCTTCTGTACCTCTTTAAGGTGGATTCCATTTATTCTGGATCTTTAAAAAAAAAAAAAGTAGAAGGAAAATTCAGAAAAAGACAACAATCCAGTGTGCTTAAGTTCTGTTAAATTTTAGCTTGGGTTTCACTTCTCATTAAGCATCTACATGAACGCTTCCAATTACATCATTAATCACCAATTACTTTACTAATTTACCACCAATTATTTAAATGCAATTACAGCATTACCTGTGGAATGATCTTATCTTAGGTCTTTAACTGACATAGTCTGGTTACAAGCTATATGGAAGTACTACACAGAGGTGGGAATAGGCAGAGAGTTCACAGGTAAACCGACTGCCCAGTGAATTTTGTAGGATTACAGGAGATTAGTGTGTAAAAATATTAGTTTGGGGATAAAAGGTGAAAGCTCAGGCTAAGCAGGTGAATAGTGCTAATGCTTCTTTGGAATGTGCAAATGGAGGGACCCTAAGTGGCATTGCATTAGCATTCAGAATATCCAGCTTATGTGTTAAAATAACTCCAGGCTTGTAGTGGTTTAGCTGGACTTGCACTTTGTTTGTCTATTAGGGGATTTTAGGGACCTGTTTGAACAGGCTTAATAAAATGATAAAATAATTGGATTAACCATTTGTTTACATGGGATAAAAAATAGCAAGATCTTGCAAGATTTTCCTCATTTCTCTGGTATGATGTAATCATGTAGCCGCAGGTTAATGACTATACGCGATAAGCGTCAGTTGATGAAATCATCATGGATGCACCAAGAGGGGAGGGGCTTGAGGCTGCTTATAAACCAGAGGGAAACCTAGTACAATAAGGAAGATCCATGAACTAGCATCGGGAGCGAAAACGTGTTCGTTGTGAACACCCCTTGCTGCGATATTCTCCTATCCAGACTGGTATTTATGCTGCATCAGTTGACCTCACTATACATTATGTATTATACATGAATACTTGTATGTTCAGTATTATCTAAGATAGGGGAATATGTGTACATGTTTTTAATTGTTTTAAAAGTTGTCCTTAGGGTACAATAAAGGATGGTTTTACTACTTTTTGTTAAAGACGGTTTTACCCCTCAAACTACTGGAGTCTCTGTTATGTGTCACAGTGTCAGCCCAGCAGATCCAAACTCAATGTTTATCAACCCAGCAGATTCAAAATCAATGTATGTCAGTCCAGCAGATCCATAATCAATGTTTGTCAGCCCTGCAAATCCAAAATCAATTTTTGTCAGCCCTGCAGATTAAAAATCAATGTTTGTTAGCCCAGCAGATCCAAAATCAATGTTTGTTAGCCCAGCAGATCCAAAATCAATGTTTGTCAGTCCAGCAAATCCAAAATCAATGTTTGTCAGCCCTGCAGATAAAAAATTCTATATTTGTCAGCCCAGCAGATCAAAAATCAATGTTTGTCAGCCCAGCTGATCCAAAATCATTGTTGTCAGCCCTGCAGATCAAAAATCAATGTTGTCAGCTCAGCAGATCCAAACTCAATGTTTGTTAGCCCAGCAAAAATCAATGTTGGGCATAATTTACCAGTCACTGTGGGTATCTAGTACCAGTCACTGTGGGTATCATTTACCAGTCACCGTGGGCATTATTTACCAGTCATGTGTATAAAGCTCCTCCCATTTCTGGACAAGTCACACCCCACTTTCACTTCACTTCTGGCGGCGAGGGGAGGGGGCAGCATTTGGATTTTTTTTTAGAGACAGTCCTGCTTTCTGTAAATCTACCCAACAGTGTGTTTATTGCAGCAAAAACATAAATGTGCTATTTCAATTATGCAAGGTGTCTCATGCACTAAAGCAAGCCCCATCCAAAAAAAGAACAGTAACTGCACAACTGAATATTTTTCTCCTTTTTCAAGGCAAGTACCAGAATTTTCTAGGGTTAAAAGTCTTGCTAAAAGGAAAAGAAACTAGAAGACTGCAACTCCAGTTCCTTACTAGTTACCTCCATTGCATATCTTTGACTTGTCTATATGACTTTTGCACTGAATTATTATAACAGGCTTTTGCTTATACAGTGCCCGCTCAGGTGATGTCCCAGATCACCTGATCTATTCCGTGGTGTGGGAGGCTTTGGGGATTGGCAGGGCAGTCCAGGGACATTGTTAAGGTACAGCTGGAAGCCCATGGATAGTCCCTGCCAATGACCTGTTACTACCCTGTCCTATCCTCATGATGAATATTTTCATTTGGCACACTAGCCTGGACAAAAAGAAATCACCCTTATAAAGTGACAAATGCAGGTGCTAAGCAGAGCTGTTGAATAAAACATTGGCTCAGATACTACTAATTAATTTAGAGATTAAGGGATAATATCTTCATTTTCCTATCATTATCTTCCAGGGAGAAAATTTTACAATGCAGGAGGATTTCCAAGGAGCAGATAACACACCGTGTAAAGTCTGGTTCAGGGATAGCTGGGAGGGTGCAAAGAGATAACGTCCAGGCGTGTGTGATCTTTTCTTCTTAATGGGCATATCCTGTAATGGGAATCACTGCTGATAGGCCTAGATAGAAAATGAGTGTCCCTGACAAGCTATACTTAGAGTTACAGAATATCTTTTGGATTACAACATGTTATTTGTCACCTGATTTATACTGTAAATGCAGCACAAATAAACATCATAACAATAGAGATTTTCCTGTGGAAGAGAGGTTATTGTAATTACGATTATGTTTTATTTATAAGGAGAACAGCAACCAGAAAGCTCCAAAAATGCACAAACTTTCATTGCTTAAATGACAGCAGAGTGTAGGCATTACTTTTATAATTAGAAACTTATATACTTTTATTGATAGCTCCAACATTGACCCTCCCACTGCACCTGACAATATATCTGCTTACCGCAGCATTTCATTGACATTACCAAAATATATTCATGGGAGTTACTCAGAAATCTACTGTTAAGAGGTTTATTTGAATAAATATTATAACATCCACAATACCTGTGAATGCAGCGGCAGAGTGAAACCCGCCAGGTTAGACACATCTAGTTAATATTCTTTCTAGACATTTAGGGTTGTAGGAGGCAGTGAGAACAATGTCTTGAGAATTCAGGATGCTGCAGATAACAGACAGACATCCATATCTTCTGCACTCAGTTCATATCCAGTATAGTTATCTGCTGAACCTGTTGCAAATGTGGACTTCAAGAATTTGTCAGAGACTTCAGAGATCAAACAAACAGAACAAGACCCCCCAACAGGCTGTTCCATGCTCTCCAGATAACAAGCCTGCAACTACTTGTTCATGTGCCTATTCTGTAATAAATATCAGAGAAGTTTTATCTTCCTAGTCCAGCCAAAGCAGGACAAGTAGGTTTATTTATTTAAAGTCATTGAAAAATGAAAGAAACATTGCTAACCACATCCTGAAGAAGGAAACTGCCATTTTTTCCTGCCATGAATGAAGCATTTCCCCGACCAGTGTCATCTTCAAAAGAAACACCAGTTAGTAAGGCCAACAAAATCTTTGTCTTAAATTCCTTAATTAAAAGTTGCACTGTCTAATATTACTACTATTCTGTATTTACTCCTTGCACTTATATACAACAACTTGTATTTGCCTATATGTATAATGGGGCCCCTCCCTTTGTTTTCATTACTGCATCTACCAAGGTAGCAACGAGGTAAGTCCTCTCATGGTGAGAGTGAGATTTTTGGGGTTCCAACTGGTCCCACCATCATTCACCCTGGTATTAAAGGATCTGTAAAGTATAGAGGTAGGTGAGCCAGTGCCATCATCCATACACATACAGAAGGTCACTCTATATAAGATATATATATAACATTTTGTGATACTTACGCCATTATATCCCATATAATATAAATATTTAGAGATAAATATGTATAACATATATGTATATAATATTGAATATAAAGGGTGTGTAACATCATAAGGGGTTGCAGCTGAGCCTTTATGAGTGCTTACTGTAATCTGTCAATATTGTCTTAAAATACAGTTTATCATATGATTTTAACTTTTTAGTAGAAGAAGTTGAGAAGTTGTTACTATAGGCTAGACAGTACACCGTGTGCTGTAACTCATTTAGAATGAGCCCATATTAGTAAATGAAGACCAGTTAGAGGGTTAGGAGGGGGAAATGGCAAGTACAAAACAGTATTAATAAAAGGTGTTCAATCAATGTTTTTCTATAATAAGGTCTGTGATGGTTTGAACCAAATTTTTAAATGGAGGCGGAATAAAATAATGATAGATAACTATCTATGATTGTTCACTACATTCTCCCAATCCCAGGAATATCACAATGTCCTTTCACTAGTAAAACAGGATTATGTAATGCAAAAAAGGATTGAAATTGGCACATTTGCTTCAAGAATAATGGTTTTCTGGCTGGGTATTCTAAGCAAACGAAGTCAGGATGATATGAAGATCATAGAGGGTATCCATGATGAAAGCACATTGGGAAATGAATGACATGTAGCTGAGGATGTTCAGTTTTAAACTAAAATGTATGTTTTGCAATAACACGCAGTGTTACGGTGTTGTTAGTAGAAAATAGTAAAAATAGAGAATTGGCGAAGACAACCATGTCTGCTTAAAGGCTATGTCCACCCCTAAATTAGACTTTTAATATTATGCTCCCCCATGTCCCCCAGCCCCAACCGCATGGTTTGTTTTTTTAAAAAGCTCCCCAAACTCTTACTTACCTCCCCTCGATCCTCCGCCCGCACTGCCGGCCCTCTGCTTGCGAGAATGCAAGCAGAGGGGCGGACCGGCAGTCGCGTCTGTGATTGGCTGAGCGGCAGCCAATCACGGACGCGGCTGCCGGTCATTCAGTGCAGCGGAGGAAAGCGGAGAGGTAAGTAAGATTTGGGGAGCTTTTTTAAAAAAAAAAAACATGCGGTTGGGGCTGGGGACATGGGGGCACATATATTGGGGGATTTGAGCTAGGGGGAGGATCTTAGACGGGGGAAGGGATGTAGAGTTCGTTTTTGGGGGTGACTTGGGATAAGCTGCATTAACGCTGGCAAAAATCTACCTGAGGCCAGCTAGCAGGCAGTGTCCTATATGGACCTGCTAGCCTCCTGGTGGGCAGTTTTTGGAACTTTGGGGGGGGACTACAGGAGAACCAGATGGAGTTGGGATGTGAGGTAAGGATTAAACTACACTACATGGTGGGGCCAGTAGTTGGGGGGATTATAGTTTTGGGGGTGGACATGCCCTTTAATGCAATAACAATAAAAGTGCTGTATTTGCTTTTCCACACAATAAAATGAACACAGGAAATTTCTAATAGAACATTTTCAAATATTCCTAATGAGAGTGTAAGGAGGCATGTACCATCATGCTGCAGAGGGGTGGGTGTGGGTTTTCTTATGGTTGTTGTAGACTTTTGGGTGGAAACCAGAGTTGCCAGGTGTCCCAATTTGAAAAGGATGGGACAATATCAGGTCTGATATTCCATTGAACGGAGGGAACTGTCAGCCCCGCCCCCAGAATGTACACACTCCCCATCACGCCTCCTGTGCCAAACTAGGAACAAGGAAAAGCGCAGGATGGTAGATGCAGAAAACAGATTTTCACAGCTGTTCCCACCCATTCCTGGGGTTGCAGATGAGCCCAATTGGGACCTGTGTTCTCTGCATTTATCATTATATTTTAAAGTGGAAGAATGAGAGTCCACAAAATAAAGCTGTGGGTAGCTGCTTGAGTTATAATTATATCTGTGGGGTGAAGATAAAATTTAGTAGCAAAGATTTCCAAAGATGATCAGTCAAAATTTACCCAGCTGTCCAAGCAACTGATTGACCGAAATTTTGGTTTCAACAGTTGAAAGAAATGATAACCACACTGATCTTTAAAGGGATCTCTCAGATGTGAGGCAGGGGACATTTCTGGTGCTCTTGGCCACTGACTGACAAAGAAAAGGGGAGGCTTGCTTCTGACCATGTACCGGGGCCTCGCCCACCGCCCCCTATGCGCTGTGGCCTTGCCCATTACAAATAAAACACATTCGCAATGATTGGTTGTAAAATGGCCACAGCTTTATTAACATTTTAAACCTTGCAGTTATAACAAATGTGCAACCGGCATGATTAAAACATAGAGTCCCAGGAGTCTCCTGCTGGTGTGGCAGGGCCGACCTGCGCCGTCAGCCACAGGCCGCGCCCCTTCCCACCAGCTTAACTCACCACATAACAATTTAATTTCTTTTACTGCCCTGGCAAATGTGCCTAAACCACGCTGTGACAATACAAAATTGGGCGGGAGGGACAATTCTTGCCTATCTTGCTTCAAATGTATTTGTGAAACATTGTTTCAGAGTTCACCTTTTTATCAGCATTGTCCCCACCCCACCTTCCCTTTCATCCAATTAACAATTATAATTCATACAACATTGTATCAATATATCGGCCAAGCCCCCCTTGTTGGCCCAGTGGCCAAGGAATTCTTCCAGCCTATTCAGGGTGTCATTTTCTGTTCATTAGCTTTCTGGTACTGATACATTATAATTTATTGGGAAAGAATATAAACCCCATATCCCCACGTGTCTGAAGAGACATTTGCTTATTTTCCTTCATTGAGATGACCTTCCCTTATTAAAGGCTATGTCCACCCCTAAAATAAAAATTTTATATCATGCTCCCCCATGTCCCCCACCCCAACCGCATGTTTTTTTTTAAAAAGCCCCCCAAACTCTTACTTACCTCCCCTCGATCCTCCGCCGCACCTGCCGGCCCTCTGCTTGCGAGAATGCAAGCAGAGGGGCGGGACCGGCAGTCGCGTCTGTGATTGGCTGAGCGCAGCCAATCACGGACGCGGCTGCCGGTCATTCAGTGCAGCGGAGGAAAGCGGAGAGGTAAGTAAGAGTTTGGGGAGCTTTTTAAAAAACAAACATGCGGTTTGGGCTGGGGGACATGGGGAGCCAATATTAAGGGGGATTTGTGCTAGGGGGAGGGATAGTAGAACGGGAGGGAGAGGGAGGGAGGAGGGGAGGGGGAGGGAGGGGGAGAAGGGCTGCAGCACGCATGGCAGGAATCTCCGGGAGGCCAGGTACAGGCAGTGTCCTATATGGACCTGCTAGCCTCCTGGTGGGCAGTTTTTGGAACTTTGGGGGGGACTACAGGAGAACCAGATGGAGTTGGGATGTGAGGTAAGGATTAAACTACACTACATGGTGGGGCCAGTAGTGGGGGGTGGATATAGTTTTGGGGGTGGACATGCCCTTTAACACCTTTGGACACAGCACCACAGGAGGAATGAGAGAAACATCATTCTGAATGAGACCTGGCTATTTGAAAACAATTTTCTTTTTCCTTCCTTCTTATTCAAATGTTTTCGTGTTCTTTAAATATTACAAGTTAACCAATTTCCTGACATAGGCGCCATTGATCGCCAAGTCCTTCCAGTTTGTATCTTTTCTGCTTAAACCAATTTTTGCCCCTCCAGAAATAAACCGCTAAACACTCCAATGTGATCAAAGATGTTTAAAGAGAAAGAAAACGGTTACATTGCCACATAAATATTTATGTTCTTCTGTCTCCCACCCACCAGCAAACACAGAAATAACAACATTCTGCATTACATATTTCTCCGGGGAAACCGATATTCAGCTGTCTGGGCAATACACAGATTTTTGCAAGCAAAGTGATGGAAAACACGGCTTCCTGTGCCATCAAGTAGCTCTTTGACCCTAGCACCTTTTCCTCATTTTGTAATTAGATTGGGAAAATAACAGCCCAGAAAACTGGAGCCTTTTGTTCGGTGACAGAAAGGTGGAAATGGCTGGCAGGTCGGTGATTAGCACATACACTAAACACCCACCCACTCAGTCCGCAGGGCATAACCATTACAATGACTATTAGGGAACAGTACAAATAAAATAAAAAGGAACATGTTATATTAATGAAGGCCTGGTACCTTTTAGCTGTTATTAAGCTCCATTAGCAAGACACCTTAACCAGCTACATTCTGATTCAGTGAACAGATAGATATTTAAAGGACAACTCCACCTCCATAATAACATCTTTTAGAAAAAATGGCCTCTTTAAAATATTTTATTATATCCTAGTTTGTCCCCTGAATTCATTACTGTATGCCTGCTATGCTTCTGGATGCTTCAGGGAAACTGAGCAATAAGGTTACCTGTACTGAGCCTGAGCATGCTCAGAAGAGTCAGATAGGGGATTCAGTCATTGGCTGTGATGTCAACTGTCAAATCCATAACTGACAGTTACTAACTGGAAGAACCAGGAAGCAGAAACAGGGACAACAGGATATTGTGCAGGATTTCAGGTTACCGGTACACTATATATTTCAGATTTCAAACTATTACAGCTTAGGGTTTTGGGAGGTAAGTAACCTGTATATTTTCATTTGAGGGCTGGACTTGCCTTTTGATGTTAATACAAAGACCAATTAATGACCTTACAATTCACTTTTCAAGCATGAATGAAAGGTTCAGACTAGGTTTAGTCTCAAATGAAAAAGCAGATAAGAAGTTTGTATGTATGTGTGTCTGGGTTAGTGGATAGCTTACCTATGTTGTTACTGCATTTAGACCAGGAAAAGTGGCCAGGTTGAACTTAGTTCTTTAATGCAAAGTGCATGCCCTTGTCCTACATGGGCCATACATTGTCCTGATGATACTTGATCTAGATTTTTATGTCAAGGTGGTCTTCCTTTTTATTCAGTGTTGTCAAATTAAAGCAAGATATAAGCAATTATGAATAAAAATTTCCGCAGTCTACCAAAGAGGAAAAATATGTGAGGAGAGACCTGTACCTGGCCTTTCATTAAATCAAACTCAGTCCCCAAATAATGTATGTACCTATAATTCTAGTCAGAGACACTAAAGCGCTTATACTGAGATAAGAGTAAACTTACTAATAAGTTTAGTTTTTGTATACCTCTTACCTCCTCAAATGTCTTTCTTTATAATATCGCCAGGTTGGCGTTCTGGACTCTCCTACACATAAAGACACTAGTGAAGATAGAAATCAGGAGGTATGACCAATCAATCCTACCTCACTGCCCAAGGTTATTTACATTTAAATGTTTTTTCCAACCATATTTATACAGTACATATCTCATTTCATTTAAAGGGGAGTGTTTATTTAAAACATTTCAAAATCCTGATCAGGGCCCTCTCTAGACTTTTTGGCACCTGAATTTTGTTTTATAAATGTTGAAAGTGGATACTGCTTTGTTTGAAAGTGGGGTGTGACTTGTCCAGAAGTGGGAGAGACTTTATATACATGACTGGTAAACAATGACAGGTAAATGATGACCACAGTGACTGGTATTACATGACCACATTGACTGGAATTAGATGCCCAGAGTGACTGGTAAATGATGCCCACAGTGACTGGTAAATGATGCCCAACGTTGTTGATTGCAGTGCTGACAAACATTGATTTTTGGTTTGCTGGGCTGACAAACATTGATTTTAGATAAACAGGGCTGACAAACATTGACTTTTGATCTTCTGGGCTGACAAACATTGATTCTGGACCTGCAGGGTTGACAAACATTGGTTTTTGATATACTGGGCTGACAAGCATTGGTTTTTGATGTGCTGGGCTGACAAAGATTGATTTTTGATCTACAGGACTGACAAGCATTGATTTTGGATCTGCTGGGCTGACAACATTGATTTTGGATCTGCTGGGCTAACAAACATTGATATTTGGTCTTAAGGGCCGACAAACATTGATTTGGGATCTCCAGGGCTAACAAACCTTGGTTTTTGATCTGCAGCACAGACAAACATTGATTTGGGATCTCCAGGGCTAACAAACCTTGATTTTTGATCTGCAGCACAGACAAACATTGATTTTGGATCTGATAGGCTGACAAACATTGGTTTTGGATCTGCTGGGCTGACAAACATTGATTTTTGATCTGCTGGGCTGACAAACACTGATTTTGGATCTGCTGGGCTGACACTGACATATAACAGAGACTCCTGTAGTTTTAGGGATTAAAAAAAAACACAACTTGCTGGAAATAAAGGTTAACACCTTGTGGTCTGTGCCCCATCATAATCTCCAGTTCTTAATAACCTTCTCCACACAGTAACCTGGCTAGTGGCTGTTTCACCTTGTAGGTCAGTCACCTTGAAAGCTTCCCCAGGCACATGATGTCAGGTGAATTTTTTTTTTTTGCCATCAAAACACCCCGCCCCCCCAGGTGCTGCCCTGTAATGTGCTTCACCCTGCCTCATTAGGGAGGCAGCCCTGATCCTGATATTCCAGAATCTGCTGATTAAAATTTAACTCTGCTTTTAACCAGAAATGCACCTGTATGTATAACACCACAGCTGCTTTCAGTTACTTTTATTTTTACTTTAAGCCCTTGCCCAATGTCCACCACATTGCAGTGAGATAGAAATTAGTTCAATGGACAGACTGTAGTGGGAAAGAAACCCAGTCAGCCATGACAGATACCTGAGATGAAGACACAGACTCAAAAATTTGGGTAAACCGTCGGACACAGCATTTATTAATAACAGATTTGCATATGCACCATAGCAAATTAACACTATACATCCTTGCAAACCATAACTATACTTGTTGTTAACCATCTGTAGATCTCAGCTTGAATGCCAACCTCTGTGTTACCAGAGGGCATATAACAGCTCCATAAATATAACCAGCAGAGATGTACCCACCAGCTGTGACTCCAGCAAACATTATAAAACATACAAATAGAAAACGGGTGACAGGGAGGGATGAGATGCATCCCTGGTCACCAGAAAACAGACAATGGGGCAGGTGACTGTCTGGAGCCGCCCCTTTAAGCCATGATGTCATTGCACCCGGCGTCGCAACTCGCAAGACTCCTCCTGGACGGCTCGCTAGAGTAAACCTCTTGGGCTGCATATACTTTTAGTTATTCCCCCACGGTCAGCAGCAGGGCTCACAGCATCAATAGTGATGATCAAATTAAAGACAAACAAACAAATCTTGCTTAAACCTCCAAAAAGAACAACATCCACATTCACTAACCAACCCAGGTTCCTTCAGCCTTTACATAGAGACATTATTCATTTTACTAGTGCAGGGCCTAAATGGATGCAAATAATATGAATTAACTGCAGCGGGATTGCTAAAATACTCGTTTCTATGCCTGGCCTGCTGTGAATGTGTGTAGTTGAGCTCTGTCCTATGCCAGGGATGGACACAGGGGGCATCGAAGTAAATATTCATTTTGTGACAGGGAACTGAGGGATTTACCAGTCACACGCTCTGTAATTTCTCACCGCTCGGTGGCACAGCACTCCTGACCTAACACCAGTTCTATTTATGCAAACTGGCACGGCTACAATACAGTACAATCTACACTGCTATTTAAGACTGAGTTAAAAGTTGATTATAAAATAAAAATGTACAGTCGCACATTCTGTATTTTCCTTTAAATCAAATTTCTCTGAATGAGATCAGTGAGACGGCCAAGTAAAAAAAAAAAAAAAAAACCATCAGGAGGTCTTTTCAAGCCACAATGATTAGAAAGTCTAAAAAAACCTGGCAGGAGTAGTTTCTCAAACAGGGGAATGAAAACATAGGCTCCATATCTTTGTAGCTTTCACTGAGATAAGCGGTGTTAAGCTTCAAAGAGATAACTCGCTCAACAATGAAATCACAGCACAGCTGTCTGTCTCTAACCTAATGTCCTTTGGCTCAGGAATCCTCCTATGATCCTCTACTTACGCCTGGCCTGCTACATTCCTTCTTGGAGTCTTCGCTACACACCTTTCAGCACCCGAGAGGCGACAACATCCGAAATGAAAAGGCAATGTAGGTTATTTTTGCTATGCATGGATGTGTATAAATATTTAGTCAAAACGAATCCAATGCCATAAAAAACATAACAAATTGGTTACTATTTGCTCAGCAAGAAAGATCTGATCTTACCAGCTCTTCTGTTAGCCATTGTCCAGAGATTTTCAGGCCCGGGCCTACAATTCTTTTCATTTGCAGGGGGTTTGTAGTTTGCAAGAACCCAAACTGCTATAGAGAAGTGTTTGCCATGCAAGATTTTTTTTTTTATTTAACTTCATCTGAAAAACCTTCTTTTCTTTATATGTTTTTTTTCTTCAGTTCAGTATATAAAAGTTATATGTCATTAATAAGTATAGTATTAGGATACATCTTTGTTTGTGTGCAAACCAGATTAAAGAGCCAAAAAAGTTTTTTGCCACTAGTAAAGAAACAATTTTTTACTTTAAAAAGAGTGGTGAGCTGTCAAAAAGCTGCTTTTGTTGCAACAATCATCTCCATCACTTGTCCCTCTGTCACCCTACCATTCTATAGTAGAGTGTGTATGCGTGACTATGTAAAGCCTCATACACATGTGCGATTACGGTGCGTGAATCATCCCACGACGGATGATATGTATGCACACCCATTTCGGACAATAATCACGCCGTGTTATGGGCACTTTGTTGGCTGAAATCGCGTGGCGGATGGGGCCATCAAAGTGTCCATACACGACACGATTATTGTCAGAAGCAAATGTGCATACACATCATACGTCACAGGTCGTCCCCGACAATCGCATGTGGGGGGAGAGATAGTTAGAAGGAGGTTGGAGTGTGTGGATATGTTAGCTGTAGCTCAAGCAGCTTTTTGACCGCTTGCTAAATATAGTTTTACTGTTTTGGTGCTAGTTCCCTTTTTAATGGTAATCTACAATGGCACATGTTAAGGTACTGTGTAGTGGCAATAAACAACTTAAAACCATATCTTTGCTTAGTATTACATGGAATTATACAAACAATATTTATGTTAGGTAGATAGGAATGAGTAACTTCTTTCTAAGCAGAGTGTCAGTGTGTTGAAGAGAGCCACAAGTACTGCAGGCTGACAGCTTCTTTTGCATATGTGTACCTACACAGGGTATTCGAAGAAAGGGGAGTCTTGGTGGAACTATCAGGGCAGCTTTCAGCCTGCTGCATTTAATGCTCTCTTATATACGCTGTCACTCTGCTTAAAAAGAAGAACAGAAGGTAGGAATATTCATCCCTACCTCCCCCAACATTCTATTCATTTATAATTACTTGAAGGGTGATTGTATTGTAGTTATATTAGAGTGCCAATAAGAGGCCAATATTTTAGTTGGAATGGCCAGGGATTGTTTATGACCAATAGGCTGCACAAACGGTTAGGCTAGAATATTGGCTCTAAATTCAGGAGAAAAAAACATTATTCTCCCTCTTTACAAGGCACTGGTAAGGCCTCATTTGGAATATGCGGTGCAGTTTTGGAATCCCATATACAAAAGGGACATCTTGGAAATGGAAGCAGTTCAGAGAAGGGCAACTAAAATAATAAAGGGAATGGAGAGGCTTGACTAAGCAGGCATATTAGACAAGTTAGGTCTGTTTATATTAGAGAAGTGAGGTTTGCATGGGGATATGATGACTTTATACAAATATATTAATGGGCCATACAATAAACTCTCTGGTGCATTGTTCACAAATAGGTCATATCAGAGGACACATGGACATCCTTTAAGGTTGGAAGAAGAAGTTTCATCTTCAGGTTGTTTTCCCCCTTTTTAGCTGTTTTTTTGCCTTCCTCTGGATAAACTGTTAGGAAGGGTTAAAAAGGAGGGCGAAAAAGGTTGGACTTGATGGATGTATGCCTTTATTCAACCTCAATTACTATGTTACTATGTTACTATGTATTCCCCTATTAACAGGCCACTAATTGATTGAGAGGTCAATCTGTTCGGGGTATACCAGTGCTTAATGTGTTTTTCATAATAAGACAGATTATACACAGGGTGGATTTTTTTATTTATTTTTGATCAATTTGATTTGAATTTGAAATTTTTGATGGCACAATGTGTTCCTTGCAACGTCCTGATCAAGTTGGGAAATACCGATCGGTTACATCATCTTGCAGCCATCTGAGCTGCAGCCAACGTTAAAGTTGTTTAAACATTGCCTGACTGAATGGCCATGCATAAACCATTGTGCTTTGTGGGTCAGGCCCAATGACCACAGGTGATTACAGATAATTTTATATGGAAGAATGATTCCAAAGTCAACTAGAAAGGGAAAGTTTAAGTATAAACTTTGAATTTGGCTTGAAAGACTGCATTTTGGAAGGGAATTTGTGTGTTTGTGCTGCAGATTTTAAAACTCAATAATGTCAATGAAGAGGACATTGTTGTTTTTTATTTACCCTTTAAATATGCATTAAGGGTAGGTCAGTTGGTGTGTGTGTATTCATATCAGGTAGGGGGATAAAATACTAACTTTTTTGATTACTGGTCAAAATTAGTTTTTTTTACTTTAGTTACCCTTTACGTATGGCTGCCATAGTAATGGATAAATAGATCAGTAGGTGTGTGTACCCATGTCGGGTTGAGAGTTAAAAAAACCAAACTTTTTTGATGATTGGTCAAAATTAGTTTTTTTGACTTTAGTTACCCTTTAAGTATGGCTGCAACAGAAATGGAGGGGTAGGTCAGTAGCTGTGTATACCTGTATCCCGTTGGGGGTTAAAAAAAACAAAGTTTTTGGATTATTGATCAAAATTTGCTTTTTTGACTTTAGTTACCCTTTAAAGTATGGCTTCCACAGTAATGGATAAGTAGATTAGTAGGTGTGTGCACCTGGGTCTGGTTGAGGGGATATGTCTTTTTTGTGTTTATAACCATAAAACTATCTTTTATTGAGGATAAATCTAAGTTAGTTTTTTTGACTTTAGTTACCCTTTAAATGTGGCTTCCATGGGAATTGAAAGGTAGGTCAGTAGGTGGGTGTACCTGGGTCTGTGTGGTGGGTTGGGGGTATCACTATTAGTATTTATGACCATGAAAAAAACTGTTTTGAAATATCCACATTTGAGGATTGTTACCATTATAGTCTATGGGAAAAAATGTCCGGAAATTCGCCGATAACGCCGTAACGCTTCCGCGGATTCCTTAGCTAGAAGATAGCACACTTCTCCTATATGCCTCGCACGTCTGTACCAAATTTCATGTCTCTAGCTCAAAAACTGTGGGAGGAGATACGATCCAAAAAAGCGGAAGAAGAAAACGGAAGAAGAAAAAGAAGAAGAAATAGAAAGAACAGTAATTTGGCTTTTTCAAGCCAAATTAATCGAAAGATCCCTGTACAGAAAAGTTGCTTGTCATTGACCAAGCAGCCTGCTCAGTTAAAACAGAGGAGGGAGTGATCTGGAGAAAAACAGAATCACTCCTTAAGCATTTCAAATGATCAGACCAAGTGTTAGTTCTTCGGCCAAACGGTTGTTCATTTCAATATTAACCTAACTTCTGTTTGAAGCTTTTGTGTTTGATTCTGTCTTTTTTGTCTTCTTTCTGTTTCTTTAGCAGAGATTAAATCAACATTGGGAGGAAAGCCTTTTGAAGAGAAGATTTATGGGTAAGTTCCATGTTTCCTTTTGTTTTGAGCGTTTTCCTCTGGTCTCCAAAATCGAGCACATTACTATTTTTTTTAACCCAGTGAAAATCTACCTGATTTAATTTTATAGAAAATGTACACATTCATTTGACAAAGTAAATTATTCAGAGACCTAAATTCCCACAAATTATTTATGTTCCTGCAAAACACATTTATTTATACTTCCCGCTAAGGACTACTTCTCCAGGAACCCAACACGTTTATGACAGAGGAAAGGTAGATATCTGGGGATTTGGAGAGATTACTGAGAATGACACAATATTACAGAGGAATTATTATAATGTGTTTTGTTCTGGAGTGATGTGCCAGCACTTGTTAAATAGGTTTTTATCTAGCTCCTCTATAGCAATGAATGAATAGGGTATTTCCCCCTAATCTTATCCTAATCCAATGCAGCTGAGGCTAGACTAAATTCCTGTTCGCTTCAGGATTGGAACTGTAATAAGAATAAGGAGGGTCAGATACTCAAAGGGTCAACAAAATATTCAAAGTAAAAATGGTTTCAAAGTTTTTATAGACTACAATAAAGTTTCCCCGAGACAATCTGTGTCCAAACTAAATTGAATGCATCAGTTGAGCTTATAAAAGTGTTTATTACAAACAATACCTCAAATGTATTCTGGTATTTGAAGATGCAAACATAGTTACAACAGAATGTAATATAATGTTGACATTTATTAAAGTAGGTGCAATTCCACCACCTCTAGCTGGCTGATCTCTGCCAATAGAACGACTATTTCTTTTACTGGATCCCATTTAATCCTTATATAATAAGATCCCATTAGCAGTCCAACAATCGGGACTAGTACCGTATTAGAAATAGTCAAATACAATGAAACTACTGAAAGGATTTCAACAGTGAAAGCTCCCAGGTTGCATAAAACCCTAACCCAGCAAAATAGGAAGAGCAGCAGGTTTTTGAGGCTAATTAACAGGATGTCCAGATGTTAACAAGAAATCCCCTTTAAGGTAGGCATACACAGCATTGATATTCCGATCGATTTGATCAATTCGATCAAAATGATAGGATTATCAAAGACATTTTCCTGGTTTTCGATAGACCGATCGTCAATATTGATCGGTCTATCAGAAAAAAACTGATCAGACAAGATGGAAAATTTTCCATCGACCCCATCTACCAGAACCAGATTTCAAGTTTAATCTATGGAAGATTGTGAGTGCAAGGTGAGGATATTTGATTGGTTCTTCTGATCGGACTTACAATAGTTTTGGATGAACGTAACAATCGGACTACCGAATGCCCATACCAGACAATAATTATATGTGTATGGCTGTTCGGATGGACATCATTCATTGATCCGCTGGGTCAGACCACCAACAATGTCTAACTAAACGGCCATACGCATACGATTAACATTCAAAATCGCATGTCTGTACTTGAATTGCTTTGTGATTCCTGAACAGTTTATTTATTTTCATTGAATGTGTTGGGGAGATTGTCTCTAAGCTGTTTTTATTTCTGGTAAACAGTTAACACACTTTCTAGAAAATGGCTATTCTGTTTTGCAATATAGCCTATTCTTATTGTAACAAATAATATGAGAACTTTGTAGATGTAATATCTATTAAGGGTGGACAATCATTCTGGTATCACTTTCCTAAAATTAGATCAATATTATGTAGAACATTAAACTAATCTAAATATGGGGCTGTCCACAGGACATACTTAATCCAAAGGTTTATACAAACTTGTGATCGCGGAGATGATGTGTAATGAACAACTGTTCATCAGCTGAAAGGGGTGTTGACCATACAGGAATGGATGTTCATTTTACCTCGTATTTATACCTCGTATTTGTGTGTAAATAACCATTTATTATAGTGGATAGAATTAGTTAAAAAAAAAATTCCCTCTATATATGTTTAAAGGACATGTCCACCCCAAAATCAACGTTTTGCTTTAGTGTAGGGATCCCCTCCCAACCCTAACCACCATGTTTAAATGATAAAAAAAAGTCCCCAGAAATGTACTTACAAGCTTCGTTCCCTCTGCCTCTCCCTCTTATGCTACTTCCAGGAACGGAGCAGCATTAGGTGCCTGACTGGAAGACGTGGTAATCATGGTCGTTAGGGTTGGGAGGGGGGTCCAAAAAGTTTATTTTTTAATCTATCACTGCAGAGATGAAGGATCGGAGGGTGGGAGGGTGGGAGGGAGGGGGGTGGGCTCCCCTGAGCATACCAGAGTCCTCCAGGAGGACAGGGAACCAGCAGAAACATTTTTACACACAGTCAGCTCCTACTCTTCAGTTTCCTGGACTTTGGATAGACACCGCAGGACAACCACACAGTGGGGCCAGTAGTGGGTAAAATGTAAGTTTTGGGGGTGGACATGCCCTTTAATTACCGGTATATTTTTTTATTCAGGCAATGGTTTCACTTTTTTTTGTTAATTTGAACATTAATTTGAACATTATCTCCCAATATTCCTGTTTTACAATGTAATCTATCCTGGAAATGTTATTTTAGAACCAACCACACCTCTGATCCACCCAATCCAATTTTCTTTTTAAATAAGCCTGGTCTGTTTGCAGTCCAAAATATACAATATACTTCTGTTGGTAAGTTAATTTTTTCAGTAGAGTAGCTCTGCAGACTGTAATGCCTCCTACACACAGGACAAATGAGGCACAGCGGCCGAGGACCGTTTCAATGTAGATCCAATGTGTATATTAAAGGCTCATTCAGCTATCTGCTAAACCAAATGGCCATTGAGAAACGGAAGTAATGGAAACTGGTTATTGATTTAAAATGAAAATTCTTTCAACAGAATTATGGAGATAATTCCATCACCAGCAAACAGAATGCCTACAGTAAATGCTTTCTGAGTTCTAATTAAATGTCTTAGGAAATGCACATTAAGAGTTTAGAAGGTTAACAGAGTTGGCATCTTGCTATCTGACAGCCCGAGCAGTAATTGTAAATGGCTGAGTTTCTTCTTAATCCAAGGCATATACAAGATAAGGCCAAACAAGTGACTATAATTTCTCATTCTAAAGTCTTGTACACACATATGAGTATGTGAAGGAGATCGGACAAGACGGACAAGCGTCCAACAGACGTGCAAGGAACATGAGTTTTGGCCACTTGTCACATGTGTTGTGGATCTGTCTGGGTCCTAGTTATTATACAGTAACATAGTAATTGAGGTTGAATAAAGACATACGTCCAACCTTTTCACCCTCCTTTTTAACACTACCTAACAGTTGATCCAGAGGAAGGCAAAAAAAAAAAGCTTGTTCGTAGATCCGCTGAAAAATAGTTAAAAATTTTTCAACGGATCAAAATATTGGTAAAAAAAAATTTGGACCAATGTAGGTTCAACCAAACCAGACGAATATATGTTCAGACATGGCAGTAAATTTTATACAATTATGCAGTTCTCACTGGTCTTCACGAACAGTCATGACAAAATGGCGTACTGACTGAAAAATTCCAGTATTGTAGTATAGGGATCATTAGGGTGCGTGGCAATCCTGAATGACCTTCTCTATACATACCACCTTATAGGCAGACCATTCGGTGTATTGGAATATTGAATACTTCATGAGCATTCCCATTGTTTATTGTACTTACAGTAAAACTGTTTTGTAGTCACATCTCATGTAAATAATTCATAATAGGGCCATACGTAACAATGCTCACATAGCTCCTGGGAATTGAAAAGCAATTTATTATACATTGCTGATCTCCTTAAAGGGTAACTGTGGTCTCCAATTCTTCCAAACAAGTTAGGATTGTTTTGGAAAGCCTTTTGCCATATCTTCAAAATAAACCCTACATCACATCTCTAGATAAAAAAGAAGTTATTGCTAGAAAGGTTCAGCTATTTTACTTCTTGCAAAATCACTTCCTGTTTTTTACCTATGTGACCAGCTTGTAGTCATGTGACAAGCAACAGCCCCAAAATGAAAACTTACATACAGGTAAATCACCCCCCAAAACCCTAAACGGTAATAGTTTGAAATCTGAAATATATAAGTCTAACCTGAATTCCTGCACAATGTCCTGTTGCCCCAGTTTCTGCTTCCTGGTTCTTCCAGTTAGTAACTGTGAGTTATGGATTTGACAGTTGACATCACAGCCAATGACTGAATGTTAATCCCCTGTCTGCCTCTTTTGAGCATGCCCAGGCTCAGTAAATGCTCAGTACAGGTTTCTAAATTGCTTAGTTTCCATGAGGCATCCAGAAGCATAGCAGGCAATCAGTAATGAATTCATAGGACAAAGTATGATATATCAACATATTTTAAAGAGCCCATTCTTTCTAAAAGATGTTCTTATGAGGGTGGAATTGTCCTTTAAGTCTTAACTGAGCATGCTTCTCCCCCGGGGGGAAAAGGTGGGGAAGGGTGTTTGGACCCGAAACATGTTGTGTACCAATAAATAGTACTGTTAGCACTTAAGATCTTTGTTTCCAGTCCTCCTTCATTTTTCAATATTGTATTTTGTGCTCCGGACAGAAGCACTTGAGTAAGCTGGAACTAGCCTTGCCTGCTGTGTCGGGACACTGTATTTTGAATACTTCTATGAAGAACTGCTCCCACACCATTGATGGTATGAATGAACGAACTACAGCAGCGTTTCTCAACCAGGGGTCCCTGAGAGGTTGCATGGGGGTCCTCAAAACATTGACAGAAATTGTATAGATCCACAATTTTGATGAATGCAGATATATTTTTCTACATAATTATCAGTGTTCTGTATAAAGTCTGTGTTTGGTGTATTGATGTCTGAGAGATAAATGAAAATAAGTAATGTTCTAATGTAAGGTTCCCACCCTGGTGTGAATTAGAGTGCATTTTGTTCAATAGAGATGTATTTATAGATCTATCATTTATATTTGTATAGATTAAGTTTTTTGATGATTTGATGACTGACAAAGAAAAATAATGATACTGTATATAATCATAATTTTATGTAGAGGTCCCCGAGACATGAAAATTGTTTCAAGGGGTCCCCACAGATAAAAAGGTTGAGAAACACTGAACTACAGTGTTACATAGCTAAAGGTTTGTAGATTATATAGTTTGTAGGAGGTATTTCTGTATTAGGGGGGTGTTTTGTGGGAAAAACTGCAGACTGTTCCAATACAGAACTAAAAAAATATATAGAGCGGTAACTTACCCTACAGGTACTGCTGAGTCCCCCACTCAGAAGACGGTGCGGCCCTATACAGAGCAGCACCGAATAAATCACAAAAGAAAGGTAGTACTCTGTTAGTGACACGCAGGAAAACACAAAGCAAAATAATAAAAAAATTATCTTTATGTCAATATCCCAAAAACCTACAATATAAAGCTGGCCAGCTCCAATGTTAATATATTATCTCAACCATATAATCATAATACATAAATAAAATAAAAACACAATAAAAAAGTCAGAAAATAGTCCAAAAACAATACCATATGGGCAGCTATATTATAATAAAAAAGCAGCAGCATCAACTATAGATGGATAAAATAGTTCAGTCTATAAAGCGTCCAAAAATGTCTCTCTACCAGAGAGTACTTATCTGAAAGATCACTCAAAGTTCCCACGGTGTGCGCACACCTTACATAGGAATGGCAAGACAAAAGGTGGTCATATACTTCACCATAGGAGCGCAACCTGATCGTGCGGTCGGGATATCCCACTATCTGGACCCTCCGGACTATCTATGCTGTCTCGTCCGTGGCTCAAATGGCTCTTAGGATCCAAGGTGGGGAACAATAAAGATACCAGTGTCCTCCTCGAGGGATCACTTTCTCCCGTAACCGACTACGAGGGCACGCAAGCCCGGGCATTCCACAGCTCTTGCCAGAGCCACACAAATTATGTCACTTTGGATGCGTCAACTGCTACGCGTTTCACTAATAGTAGCTTCCTCAGGCATCCTGACATCAATAATTCAACCTGAACACACCTGCCAGTCAATAGCCCCAAAACAATGGCCTGTGTGTACCAGGCCAAAAATGTCAGTATGTTTTTCCCATGCAGCTACTTCTGCCTAGAGTATAGAGAGGAACAAGTATAACATATAGAGAGGCTTGGTGAAAATATTTAAATGTGAACTAATATCATTTCATTACTCAACCTATTAATGATTTAATACAGAAATGTGTTTTAATGGCTTCACTTGTTAAAAAGTAAAATATTTACAAGGTGAGCAAAATTTTAAAAAAATGGAATCATGCACATTCTACAGTGTAAATTTACAACATGACATGCATTAATAATTGTTACTGGATCAAGCTGTTAGTGTTCCAACAAACCTTTTATTGTATTTCTTTACATTCTGCCCTATGTGTTTAGGAGAAAACTAAATCTGGGTACACACCATCCATTAATTTGACCCAACCAACCGACATTTCAGTGTATCGGTCAGTCAAAATATTGAATGGTTTCTTTGTTTGGCCATTACCGGCTGCAGACCGTTTGTTCATCCGAATCGAAGCAACATTTGCCACAACGGCAGTCCTTCTTCCTGGCTGACAAGTCAGAAGAGCCAAACAGACCGTCAGGATGAAGGATTGGGGATTGGAGCGTGTGTACAGACCTTAACAGTGAATTTTATTTGCACAGAAACCTTAGAGTTTGGTACACACACAGTTATGTCACTTTTACTACTGTAAACACTTATGTGACGCTTCTTGCTAACAATCTCTCTATCCAAAGTAAAAGAAGAAAGTGGGTACAATGTGTACCCAGATTTGTAGCAACTGACAGACTGCTTCCAATGGAATCTGCCTGACATTGGCTATACATCTGGAATGTGAGCACCCACCTTAAATATTTGGCTTGTGGGTTTAACCAGAGGCAAAAATAGAGCCATGAATACTGCAATTTAGTTAGGGACAAAACAGTTAAAGGGACCGTTCAGTGGAAATTATCAATATTTGTTAAATTGTTAGTTTGTGTAATGCCTTCTTAGTTATTCTACATATTCTCTCTTATTTTGAAAAATCAATTGATTTAATACCCTTTGCTGTTGACATAAGTGGGCTGACATTTCAGTTCAACGGTCCTTCTTCTTCCCAGGATGCACTACTTCCTTGGAATGCTCCTAACAGTCATTTCTACTGATTGGCTGTTGGATGGGTCAAACATGCTCAGATCTCAACTGACCAACTTAATCAACCTAGGTGCTGGGTCAAGGGCAAGACCATAACGGTCTCTATTAGGGGTCCTGCAAACATGAAGTCAGTATTTCGGTTGCATTTATTTATACACAGACAAAATGCTGAATTGGCAGATTAAAATTATTGGGATGAAAAAATACTGTTCTTTTTTCTGAAAAGCATATGTATTTGCACTGAACTTCCCCTTTAATTTTAGTAGATATGATGGGTTATTTGTTTTTTAATCAAGACATTTCAGACAAAAGAGGAAGGTTGATTTGGAACGACTATGACCTAAATTTTGCAAACCCTAACATGTGTTGGTTAAAGGGCATGCCCACCCTTAAAACAAAAAACTGGTAACTGGTCAGTTATCTGCCTTCAAATCTCAACTTCTATTTTTATCATTTTATTATATACTTTTGTAAACAGATATTTAGGGCAAGTCCAGCCCTCAAATGAAAACTTACATACAAGTAAATCATCCCCCAAACCCTAAACTGTAATAGTTTGAAAGAATAGCCCATATTTTGGAACACATACATTCTAAAAAAATGTATTGCTATTGTCAATCAACATTTTTATTGTACATTACCTAGTGCAAATGTCACCTAGCACAGCTGAAATCCATTACTAGGCATGAAATACTACACGTACCATTAACGTACAGGTGACAGTTCACAATTTGTTTTAAAACACAGAGAAACTCCTGACACCGGAATAAGCTTTTTGAAAACAAATCATGAATTGACTAACAAACAGTTGTCATGAATTGATTTTTACATTATGAATTGATTCATAATTGCTGCAAATTATTCATTTTCTCATGCATTTCAAAAGCTGTTTCACAACATGTCAATGTGGATTTAATTGGGGTGAAAAATCATTAACTGATCTGTAAACTGATTAGCGAGTTTGGTGATAGATTCTCAATTAGATTTAAAGCTCCTACCCCTGTCAGAGACAATAATGTACCAAACATTGCCGGTGACAGACAGTGACTATTGAAGGCCCCATTCTATAGAGTTGTCCTATAACATAACAAATGCCATACATCTGTTTGTTTTCTTGTTTACAAATCCTTTTGTACTGTTGCATTAAGCTGGGGATGCACTAGAATGAATGCCATTGGATCCCAAGAGAGATTCTTCTAATTCTGCCAGTGTATAATTAAAGAACATACAACACTATCGGTTAAAAGACTAATAGTATTTGAAAGACTATTACAACAAAATACATAGAAAAGTGCCAGGTAGAAATTCTAATCTCTCAGTTTAAGAGCTGCTTGTAATTGAATCTGTTTTTAGAAGTTATTTCATTCAGATGTGATTCTCTTTCATTTCTTTTTCTAATCCAACAAGCTAAAGAGACCTGCAAACAGGGTAGAATTGCGCAGAGTTTTAGATAGTTGGGAATTGTGGGCAAAAAATTGCAACATGGGGAGCCTTTCACATGGGTTTAACTGTTACATCACATTGTAAATATAGAAAGCCATTTACTTCCCATGGGCTCCTATCAAAGAATGGATTGTTTTTGTAATGGCCAATGATGAAAAGCAGCATGGGATCAAGTGCTAAACACTTCATATGGAAAGCCATTTTTGCTTTTACTGTATATAGCCTGCATCACTCAAATTATTAAATATGATTAAAGGAGGACAAAACCTTAATGTTTATACTCCATAAACTAAAACCATGCCTCCTAAGAATAACAATAATCTGTAAAATACCCCTCCTGTAAATGTCATAAAAGTAAATATAACCCCCTCAAGAAATGAACTAGATAACAGTGTGTATGTACAATGTCAGGCCATGCCTCTTGACCCCAGTCACACGCACCCTTGCCTAATCTAGACTGTAACAGGATTGGCTATAAACTACTAGAAGGCAAGACCTGCTGAAAAAAGTTCTTGCATTATTTTAGTATTTAGTTTGTGTGAAGAGCACAAGTCTTTTCTTTTTTGACCAGAGGCCTACATCGTACTGATGATGGGTCAATAAAGCCAAAACTGTTTTACAAGTGTCTCTGGTTCAGCATCTGGCTCATGGAACACTGTTAAAGCCTCTTAGAAGGTACAGCATTTTTCTAAAGGATTACCATAGTAACAGGGAAACTACCCAGAAGTCTCCCCATTTTTGATTATTTTAATACATTTTCTTATTTGTTTATTAAAATACATGTTACAAAATGGACATTGAAATAACTACTATCTAATAAAATTGGAGGGCACAGGGTGCATTCCAAACTGCTACAACTTTATAAATATGTAATATTGTAACATGTAATTCTTTAGCAAGGCTTGTTTTAAATCCAATTGAAGGCAAACTGATGTCTCACTGTTAAAGTTTACCTACTATCTAAAGAACTATTATCTATAAATTCGATTTTATAATGGCAATTAGTTATAGGAAGGCTGTAAAGAAGTTGTTTCTGTGCATCAGGGACCAAATATGGTTATCCGCATTCCAATGTGGTCTGATTCACAGCTATTATTGTAAGCACGTCACCAATATGATGATTATATGAAAATCTGAGCTACAAAACACACTGGTAAATGTTTCTTTCTGATCCAAATATACTGGTTCTAATAATATATTTTTGACTTATAAATCAGAACTGCTGACTAAAACAATATATCACCTGGCTGTCTAAGGGTGGCCATACATGTAACAATCCTGATTGTCCAATGTCGGTAAATTCCAATATCGCACGATCGTGTATGGAGAATCTTTCGCCAGTAGATTTTTCACTCTAAACAATTCCTCACTCTCAGGACCCTCATCCAGTCAATTCATGCATGGCTATTGTGCTAACCCAGTAAAAGATGAGCTCTTAAGGCTCGCCACTCACAATGTGTAACAAACGGGCGTTTCATCTGACTATCGTTCAATGTATAGGCACTCAGACAGGCTAAATGGCGTTTCGGTCGGGCATCATTGATGATCCTTCCATACAATAAACAATACTTGGCCATAATGGCCGTTTGTTATCAAATGTGGTGGGTCAGATCCCGTGATCGCACATATGTATGAAGCTTTAGGTAAGATTGTTTGCATACAGCAAATAGTCACTGGTCTGTCTGCTCTAGAGATTTTACTTGCTCGGGGGATTTCTGGGTTATCTATCCTTATCTGATCATCCATTTGAGAACTATAATGGTTTTAGAGACCCTAAATATTGTGAATAAATAATATAGTTGTGTTATATAACCAGATAATGATAAAGCCAGCAGGAAGTAGGTAATGCTTCTTTCTGCAAACATAATAATGTGTTCCTAATAATGCTACGGTGAAGGCCAAAAAAACAAAATCTTTTAGCAAAATTAAACATTTGTACAAAGGAAATAGGAATAGGAAACGGCTTTACAATTAGAATTTGGCCTTTAAATATGACTTCATAGAAACTTGCAAGAGAAACAAACTCTTAGTACAAAGTAAATAAGTATAAATTGTCTATAAAGTTTCATGTAATTAGTAACCAGTCTCAATGGACCAAGAGAAGGTAAAATAAAATAAATTTCTGGAAAAAAAACAGGGTTATCCCCAGGAGATTATTTCTAACAAAATACCTTTTATTAAAATTCTGTAAAACAAAACGACCAATGAAAGATTGCGTATCGTTTCTCTTTAAGGATTAGGCTGTCCTTCTGTAGTCTTGAAACATAAACACATAAAAATTCAAATCCACGAGCAAGGCTTTATCTTGGGATTTGTTATGAAGGAGTTAAACGTCAGTTAGTGCTTCTAACAATATTAAGTTGCTTGGAATATAGTAGCTGATTTCCCATTACCTATTTCACACATTCTGTGGCTGGCAGAGCATCAAAGTCAGACCTTAAATGTACAGGATTGCAGTTCCCCAGTCCAACATCTAATAAAAGCATTTCAAATACAGGTCCTGCAGAATCCTCTTCTGAGCCAAAGCATGAACAATGCCTTAGGATGGGGAATTGAGTAAGGAATGAAGGAGTTGGAAATATTTATGTTACTTCCCAATCCATAAATCAAAATAAAACTACAAAGGGCCTGTATTTGGTTTCTGTGCCATGTGACAGATTGTCACACAAAACACTCCTGGTCCTGAGGCTATGAGGAGCCATTAGCAAAAAGGAGAAATGATGTAGATGATACAGTTGGTAATGTTCCTGCTTATTGTGAAACACAAGGACATGGCAAGTCATATGACCATATAAAAACACACGGCCTGAGGCTGGATAGAGATGTCATCACTATAATACAAATGCTAAGGGAAAGACACAATCGTATTTTTCCAAGGAAACTTGCCATATTCACTTCATTTCTGCTTATTAACAGTCCACCGATGGTAGGAATGGGATAAGACAACAAGAACTGATTATATATCTGTATAAGATGCCTTCCCATTTTCTGGGATTTAGGTGTGTGGGCTGCTCATGCCTTGCCAAGACCATCCCAAATCTGCCTATAACCCTGCCAAACCAAGCCTTGACATGATCTACCCAAGCCCTTTCCATTTTGGTATAAGGACAGCATATCTGCAATGTCAGAACTGGGCAATAGAAATGTTCCATTATCAGTTCATGTTGTCTTAATAGTAG
The DNA here is from genome assembly GCA_019447015.1 of Hymenochirus boettgeri. Taxonomy (NCBI): domain Eukaryota; kingdom Metazoa; phylum Chordata; class Amphibia; order Anura; family Pipidae; genus Hymenochirus; species Hymenochirus boettgeri. Next base: position 232,626,160 of record CM033473.1, on the reverse strand, counting down.
TTGTTGGTGGGCGACCTTTAGAATGCTAAATTACCAAAAATAAATAATAGCTTAAAATAGTATAGAATGGGTACCATGTTAATTGTATCTGTGAATTAAATAATAAACCATCCTTAAAGCTTTTTAGCGTTGTTCACACCAGCTTATGTTAATGAGCTCCTGTTCTGTCAATATCCCCCCAAGGAAGGGTATAAACCCCCACCCCTAAACTTTAAGTTACATTGGAGTGCAATTCTCACCTGTTTATTATTTTCATAGCCTGTACACCCATGGGATAGGGGCCTTGGAGACTTCTGCACCCATACAGGAAGTGTGCATTGGGTTTTTCTGTTTACCATCAAATCATTTTACCTTCCACACTAATCCCACAGAAATCAAAGCAGTAGGAATCCACTCAAATGGTTAGGCATGTGTCCGAACAACTACAAGGGACAGAACAGAAAGAATCAAATCAAGTGAGAAAGTTCATCAATACAGGGAAAATTTCAGATATGCAAGGCCAATAGGGTAAACTTATCTTTTAAAAAGGTCCTAACTTATTGTCAGGTATTCTGAGCAATGGGGGTAACCCCATGTTTATTAGTGAATCACCAAAAATCACAACGTTTCAAGGTGACAGGTTACACCTGACGAAGAGGTTCCACCTCAAAATGTTGTGGGTTTTGGTGGGACATTAAAAAACCGGATGTTACCCCCATTGCCCATTTCTATTTATCTTTTCTATATTGCCTTTTGGGACACTCTGATCAATGTACCTGCAGCCACAACAGTCATCAGAAACACTTCAGGAAGAAAGCTTTATATTTTGGTGTTACATGTGTTGCCGCAAAACCTCATGGTGGAGCAAATCATCTTCCATATTCATTAGTTAAATGACCTCTGCATGCCCCTAACACTTAGCTGCTTGTATCTCGTTCCTTAATAGCGTCATGAGAAAGGTCCATGCTGGGTGCACTATTTTCTGTGTGGTCCTGCCCTTAAGGAGGGTGAAAACAAAAATAAGCACTTCAATTTACAGAGATAGGGAAAAAGAAGTCAATAGGTCTTACTTAAAAGGGCTGTTCTATACATATATATTATTAGAGTTGTATGGGGTAGGCCACAAGAGACGGGTACATCTGTACAAATATATTTGGTGTATTCTGCACACATGACACTAATAAGTCCTATAAAAGTAAATAGAATTTGATTCTTCCTTTCATTTCTTTAAATACAGAGCCTTCACAAGTAGAAATAGAAAATGTTCCATATACTGATAACAATCAAGGCAGGAAATTATTTTTCATGTACAAAGGAAATGCGTTTCCTCTACCCTGCTGCACAGCATTGTCTGCAATGAAAATCGATGCCGATGTTGAAATCTTAACCTCTGGATCCAAACATGCTAGCCGCTTATTAATTTACAGTAAAAGCTCTTCTTGTTCGGGCCATTATTAAATATGAACTACAGAAAATCCATTTATTTTACTATTTACACCCAGTAGTTTTTTTTGCTTGTTTTTTTTTTTTTTTTTTTTTAGAAAATAAGGTTTATTTTTTGTTTTTTTTAATTATAATTGAAACAATTTAAAGGGTATGTACACTGTAATTTTTTTTTTTTAAATTGCCCATTAGTGGAAACTATAATTCATTCCAAATATTACTGTACCATTTTTATGTTGATCTGTCCCCTATTTCATTAGATATCCAATCAAAGTGCTACTTACATGTATTTATTTCTAAATTAAGATGACACAAAGTCATTTTTTCACTATACATACAATTTAACACTAAACAAGTTCCTACTTTCGAAACTCTCTGCATAGTGTGTATTTGCTCCGTAATGGCTGCAGCTAAATTCTACTATAGAATATTTCTTACTTAAAGGGTAATCGACACCCCAAATGCTTTTGGCTGACATCATTTTTTTGTGACCACCAATGTGTTAGAGTTGTAATACAACCTGTTGAACCCAGATTAAAATAACAGTCAAATTCCAAAAAGCCAAGGAAAATATACAAATATACTAGTAACTGTAGAATGAAGTAAAACATTAAAACACAAGGGGAGCAGTGTGCCAAAAGCCTTAAAATCATGCTAACCTGTGTGTGTACCAAGGGTTAGGGTAATTGCGGTAGTTCACAAAAAGAAACACATCAAAAAGCACAAGCAATGTACCGCCGCAATTGTATGATACAAACAACATAAGCGGTGTACCACTGCAATTATATGATACAAATAGCACAAGCTATGCACCGCCACAATTGTATGATCCCAACAGCACAAGCAATGTACGCCGCAATTGTATGATACAAGCAGCACAAGCAATGTACCGCTGCAATTGTATGATACAAACAGTACAAGCAATGTACCGCTGCAATTGTATGATACAAACAGCACAAGCAATGTACCACTGCAATTGTAGATCAAACAGCCCAAGAACAAGCAATTTTACCGCTCAATTGTATGATACAACAGCACAAGCAATGTACCACCGCAATTGTATGATACAAACAGTAGAAGCAATGTACCACTGCAATTGTATGGTACAAACAGTACAAGCGATGTACCACTGCAATTGTATGATACAAACAGCACAAGCAATGTACCACTGCAATTGTATGATGCAAACAGTACAATCGATGTACCGCCGCAATTGTATGATACAAACAGCACAAGCAATGTACCACTGCAATTGTATGATACAAACAGCACAAGCGATGTACCGCCGCAATTGTATGATACAAACAGCACAAGCAATGCACCACTGTAATTGTATATACAACAGCACAAGCAATGCACCACTGTAATTGTATAATACAACAGCACAAGCAATGTACCACTGCAATTGTATGATACAAACAGCACAAGCAATGTACCACTGCAATTGTATGATACAACAGTACAAGCGATGTACCACTGCAATTGTATGATACAAACAGCACAAGCAATGTACCACTGCAATTGTATGATGCAACAGTAACAATCGATGTACCGCCGTAATTGTATGATACACAGCACAAGCAATGCACCACTGCAATTGTATAATACAAACAGCACAACCAGCATGTACCACTGCATTGTATGATACAAACAGCACAAGCAATCTACCACTGCAATTGTATGATACAAACAGCACAAGCAATGTACCACTGCAATTGTATGATACAAACAGCACAAGCAATGTACCACTGCATTTGTATGATACAAACAGCACAAGCAATGTACCACTGCAATTGTATGATACAAACAGCACAAGCAATGTACCACTGCAATTGTATGATACAAACAGCACAGCATGTACCACTGCATTTGTATGATACAAACAGCACAAGCGATGTACCGCCGCAATTGTATGATCACAACAGCACAAGCAATGCACCACTGTAATTGTATAATACACAGCACAAGCAATGCACCACTGTAATTGATATACAACGCACAAGCAATGTACCACTGCAATTGTATGATACAAACAGCACAAGCAATCTACCACTGCAATTGTATGATACAAACAGTACAGCGATTGTACCACGCAATTGTATGATACAACAGCAAAAGCAATGTACCACTGCAATTGTATGATGCAAACAGTACAATCGATGTACCGCCCGTAATTGTATGATACAAACAGCACAAGCAATGCACCACTGCAATTGTATAATACAAACAGCACAAGCAATGTACCACTGCAATTGTTATGATACACAGCACAAGCAATCTCCCACTGCATGTATGATACAAACAGCACAAGCATGTACCACTGCAATTGTATGATACAACAGCACAAGCAATGTACCCACTGCATTTGTATGATACAAACAGCACAAGCAATGTACCACTGCAATTGTATGATACAAACAGCACAAGCAATGTACCACTACAATTGTATGATACAAACGCACAAGCAATGTACCACTGCAATTTGTAGGATACCAAACAGCACAAGCAATGTAAAAAAAAAAGAAAAACGCAAACCAATAAAAAAATGTACTAAATGTAATATAACAATAAGTAACAATGTAATGTAACAATATGTAAAAAAAAAAATGTACAACAGCTGCAATTGTATGATACACAGCACAAGCATGACCACTGCAATTTATGATACAAACAGCACAAGCAATGTACCACTGCAATTGTATGATACAAACCACAAGCATGTACCACTGCAATTGTATGTACAAACAGCACAAGCATGTCACCACTGCAATTGTATGATACAAAACAGCACAAGCAATGTAACCCTGAATTGTATGATACAAACGCACAAGCAATGTACCACTGCAATTGTATGACACAAACAGCACAAGCAATGTACCACTGCAATGTATGATACAAACAGACACAACAGTACACAGCATGTACCCACCGCAATTGTATGATACAAACAGCACAAGCAATGTCCACTGCAATTGTATGATCCAAAAAGCACAAGCAATGTACAAGCAATGTACCCACTGTAGCAATTGTATGATCACAAACAGCACAAGCAATGTACCACTGCATTGTATGATACAAACATACAAGCAATGTACCACCGCAATTGTATGATACAACAGCACAAGCAATGTCCACTGCAATTGTATGATACAAACACACAAGCAATGTACCACTGCATTTGTATGATACAAACAGCACAGCAATGTACCCGCAATTGTATGATACAAACAGCACAAGCAATGCACCACTGCAATTGTATGATACAAACAGCACAAGCAATGTACCACTGCAATTGTAATATCAAACCACACAGCAATGTACCACTGCATTGTATGATACAAACAGCACAAGCAATGTACCACTGCAATTGTATGATACAAACAGCACAAGCAATGAACCACTGCAATTGTATGATCCAAACAGCACAAGCAATGTACCACTGCAATTGTATGATACAAACAGCACAAGCAATGTACCACTGCAATTGTATGATACAACAGACAAGCAATGTACCACTGCAATTGTATGATACAAACAGCACAACAGCAATGTACCACTGCAATTGTATGATACAAAAAGCACAAGCATTACAAGCGATGTACCACCCGCAATTGTATGATACAAACCAACAAGCAATGTACCACTGCAATTGTATATACAACAACAGCAATGTACACTCAATTGTAGATAAACAGCACAACAATGTACCACTGCATTGTATGATACAAAAAGCACAAGCAATGTACAAGGATGTACCCCACCGCAATTGTATGATACAACAGCACAGCAATGTACCACTGCAATTGTATGATACAAACAGCACAAGCGATGTACCGCCGCAATTGTATGATACAAACAGCACAAGCAATGCACCACTGTAATTGTATAATACAAACAGCACAAGCAATGCACCACTGTAATTGTATAATACAAACAGCACAAGCAATGTACCACTGCAATTGTATGATACAAACAGCACAAGCAATGTACCACTGCAATTGTATGATACAAACAGTACAAGCGATGTACCACTGCAATTGTATGATACAAAAACGCACAGCAATTACCACTGCAATTGTATGATGCACACAATACAATCGATGTACCGCGTAATTGTATGATCAAACAGCACAAGCAATGCACCCGGCAATTGTATAATACAAACGCACAAGCAATGTACCACTCTGCAATTGTATGATACAAACAGCACAAGCAATCTACCACTGCATTGTGATACAAACAGCACAAGCAATGTACCACTGCAATTGTATGATACAAACAGCACAAGCAATGTACCACTGCAATTGTATGATACAAACAGCAACAAGCAATGTACCACTGCATTTGTATGATACAAACAGCACAAGCAATGTACCACTGCAATTGTATGATACAAACAGCACAAGCAATTATACCACTGCATTTTGTATGATACAAACAGCACAGCGATGTACCACGCCGCAATTTGATATATACAAACAGCACAAGCAATGCACCACTGTATTGTATAATACAAACAGCACAAGCAATGCACCACTGTAATTGTATATAAAAACAGCACAAGCAATGTACCACTGCAATTGTATGATACAAACCACAGCAATCTACCACTGCAATTGTGATACAAACAGTACAAGCGATGTACCACTGCAATTGTATGATACAACAGCACAAGCAATGTACCACTGCAATTGTATGATGCAAACAGTACAATCATGTAACCGCTAATTGTATGATACAAACAGCACAAGCAATGCACCACTGCAATTGTATAATACAAACAGCACAAGCAATGTACCACTGCATTTGTATGATACAAACAGCACAAGCATCTCCCACTGCAATTGTAGATACAAACAGCACAAGCATGTACCACTGCAATTGTATGATACAAAACAGCACAAGCAATGTACCACTGCATTTGTATGATACAAACAGCACAAGCAATGTACCACTGCAATTGTATGATACAAACGCACAAGCAATGTACCACTACAATTGTATGATAACAAACACACAGCAATGTACCACTGCATTTGTATGATACAACAGCACAACAATGTACCGCCGCAATTTATGATACAAACAGCACAAGCAATTCACCACTGCAATTGTATGATACAAACAGCACAAGCAATGTACCACTGCAATTTGTATATACAAACAGCACAAGCATGTACCACTGCATTGTATGATACAAACAGCACAAGCAATGTACCACTGCAATTGTATGATACAAACAGCACAAGCAAGGTACCACTGCAATTGTATGATAACAACAGCACAAGCAATGTACCACTGCAATTGTATGAACAAACAGCACAAGCATTACCACTGCAATTGTATGATACAAACAGACAAGCAATGTCAAGCATGTACCACCGCATTGTATGATACAAACAGCACAAGCAATGTACCACTGCAATTGTATGATACAAAAAGCACAGCAATGTACAGCTGTACCACTGCAATTGTATGATACAAACAGCACAAGCAATGTACCACTAGCAATTGTATGATACAACAACAAGCAATGTACCACCGCAATTGTATGATACAAACCACAAGCAATTACCACTGCAATTGTATGATACAAACAGCACAAGCAATGTACCACTGCATTGTATGATACAAACAGCACAAGCAATGTACCGCCGCAATTGTATGATACAACAGCACAAGCATGCACCCACTGCAATTGTATGATACAAACAGCACAAGCAATGTACCACTGCAATTGTATGATACAAACAGCACAAGCAATGTACCACTGCAATTGTAATACAACAGCACAAGCAATGTACCACTGCAATTGTATGATACAAACAGCAACAAGCAATGACCACTGCAATTGTATGATACAAACAGCACAGCATGTACCACTGCACTGCAATTGTATGATACAAACAGCACAAGCATGTACCACTGCAATTGTATGATACAAACCAGTCAAGCAATTGTACCACTGCAATTGTATGATACAAACAGCACAAGCAATGTACCACTGCAATTGTATGATACAAAGCACAAGCAATTACAAGCTGTACCACGGCAATTGTATGATACAAACAGCACAAGCAATTGTACCCACTGCAATTGTATGATACAACAGTACAAGCAATGTACCCACTGCAATTGTATGATACAAACAGCACAAGCAATTTACCACCTGCAATTGTATGATACAAAAGCACAAGCAATGTACAAGCGATGTACCACACCGCAATTGTATGATACAAACAGCACAAGCAATGTACCACTGCATTGTATGATACAAACAGACAAGCAATGTACCACTGCAATTGTATGATACAAACAGCACAAGCAATGTACCACCTGCAATTGTATGATACAAACAGCACAATCAATTTACCACTGCAATTGTATGATACAAACAGTACAAGCAATGTACCACTGCAATTGTATGATACAAACAGCACAAGCAATGCACCACTGCAATTGTATGATACAAACAGCACAAGCAATGTACCACTGCAATTGTATGATACAAACAGCACAAGCAATGTACCACTGCAATTGTATGATACAAACAGTACAAGCAATGTACCACTGCAATTGTATGATACAAACAGTACAAGCGATGTACCGCCGTAATTGATGAACAAAAGCACAAGCAATGCACACTGCAATTGTATAATACAAACAGCACAAGCAATGTACCACTGCAATTGTATGATACAAACAGCACAAGCAATATACCACGCAATTGTAATACAAACAGCAAAGAATGTACCACTGCAATTGTATGATACAAACAGCACAAGCAATGTACCATGCATTTGTATGATACAACAGCACAAGCAATGTACCACTGCAATTGTATGATACAAACAGCACAGCAATGTACCACTGCAATTGTATGATACAAACAGCACAAGCAATGTACCACTGCATTGTATGATACAAACAGCACAAGAGATTGTACCGCCGCAATTGTATGATACAAACAGCACAAGCAATGCACCACTGAATTGTATAATACAAACAGCACAAGCAATGCACCACTGTAATTGTTAATACAAACAGCACAGCAATGTACCACTGCAATGTATGATACAAACAGCACAAGCAATGTACCACTGCAATTGTATGATACAAACAGTACAAGCGATGTACCACTGCAATTGTATGATACAAACAGCACAAGCAATGTACCACTGCAATTGTATGATGCAAACAGTACAATCGATGTACCGCCGTAATTGTATGATACAAACAGCACAAGCAATGCACCACTGCAATTGTATAATACAAACAGCACAAGCAATGTACCACTGCAATTGTATGATACAAACAGCACAAGCAATCTACCACTGCAATTGTATGATACAAACAGCACAAGCAATGTACCACTGCAATTGTATGATACAAACAGCACAAGCAATGTACCACTGCATTTGTATGATACAAACAGCACAAGCAATGTACCACTGCAATTGTATGATACAAACAGCACAAGCAATGCACCACTCAATTGTATGATACAAACAGCACAAGCATTACCACTGCATTTGTTGATACAAACAGCACAAGCAATGTACCGCCGCAATTGTATGATACAAACAGCACAACAATGCACCACTGCAATTGTATGATGACAAAACAGCACAAGCAATGTACCACTGCAATTGTATGATACAAAAGCACAAGCAATGTACCACTGCTATGTAGATACAAACAGCACAAGCATGTAACACTGCAATTGTATGATAAAAACAGCACAAGCAATGTACCACTGCAATTGTATGATACAAACAGCACAAGCAATGTACCACTGCAATTGTATGACACAAACAGCACAAGCAATGTACCACTGCAATTGTATGATACAAACAGTACAAGCAATGTACAAGCGATGTACCACCGCAATTGTATGATACAAACAGCACAAGCAATGTACCACTGCAATTGTATGATACAAAAAGCACAAGCAATGTACAAGCAAGTACCACTGCAATTGTATGATACAAACAGCACAAGCAATGTACCACTGCAATTGTATGATACAAACAGTACAAGCAATGTACCACCGCAATTGTATGATACAAACAGCACAAGCAATGTACCACTGCAATTGTATGATACAAACAGCACAAGCAATGTACCACTGCATTTGTATGATACAAACAGCACAAGCAATGTACCGCCGCAATTGTATGATACAAACAGCACAAGCAATGCACCACTGCAATTGTATGATACAAACAGCACAAGCAATGTACCACTGCAATTGTATGATACAAACAGCACAAGCAATGTACCACTGCTATTGTATGATACAAACGACACAAGCAATGTACCACTGCAATGTATGATACAAACAGCACAAGCAATGCACCACTGCAATTGTATGATACAAACAGCAAGCAATGTACCACGCAATGTATGATCAACAAGCATGTACACTGAATTGTATGATACAAACAGTACAAGCAATGTACCACTGCAATTGTATGATACAAACAGCACAAGCAATGTACCACTGCAATTGTATGATACAAAAAGCACAAGCAATGTACAAGCGATGTACCACCGCAATTGTATGATACAAACAGCACAAGCAATGTACCACTGCAATTGTATGATACAAACGTACAAAGCAATGTACCACATGCCAATTGTATGATACAAACAGCACAAGCAATGACCACTGCAATTGTATGATCAAAAAGCACAAGCATGTACAAGCATGTACCACCGCAATTGTATGATACAAACAGCACAAGCAATGTACCACTGCAATTGTATGATACAAACAGTACAAGCAATGTACCACTGCAATTGTATGATACAAACAGCACAAGCAATGTACCACTGCAATTGTATGATACAAACAGCACAAGCAATGTACCACTGCAATTGTATGATACAAACAGCACAAGCAATGTACCACTGCAATTGTATGATACAAACAGCACAAGCAATGTACCACTGCTATTGTATGATGCAACAGCCAAAGCAATGTACCACCGCAATTGTATGATACAAAACGCACAAGCAATGTACCACTGCAATTTATGATACAAACAGCACAAGCAATGTACCACTGCAATTGTATGATACAACAGCACAAGCAATGTACCACTGCAATTGTATGATACAAAAGTAAAGCATGTACCATGCAATTGTATGATACAAACAGCACAAGCAATGTACCACTGCTATTGTATGATGCAAACAGCACAAGCAATGTACCACTGCTATTGCATGATGCAAACAGCACAAGCAATGTACCACTGCAATTGTATGATACAAACAGCACAAGCAATGTACCACTGCTATTGTATGATGCAAACAGCACAAGCAATCTACCACTGCAATTGTATGATGCAAACAGCACAAGCAATGTACCACCGCAATTTTATGATACAAACAGCACAAGCATTGTACCGTCGCAATTGTATGACTTATTGAATGCCACCAAATAGCTAAAGATATAACACAGAAATTCCCCTGTTTAAGGCACACAAACCTATTTTAATTGGGCTGGCCTGACTCTACCCCAGGATTTGCTGCTTCTTTGTGGATTTTGAAATAATCACCCACCCAGTGACTGCAAGCTGTTTATTGTGTTTGCTGCTTTCTTGAACTGTTTATTTAATCCCAGTAAATAGCGTTAACGTTGCACAGGGGAAAAGGAACAACAATTTTAATTCAAATACTGATTAATGATGTTAACATTTATTTTATTTCATTTCTATTTGAATATTCAGAAATGAATGTTTACTCAGCATAATTGACCACTAGAATAAGCTTTACCCTCAATATTATTTTCTTCTGTATGTAATCTTCTAAATAGAGATGGACTAGAACTTAACAAGTCCGAACGGACTCGGACTTCTCGAACTATCCTGGACCCAGATTTACCTGACTTTCTGGATTTGCGGCTGTATTTTCGATTAGTATCGCCGTTCGCTAACCCTAGAATGTATCGTTCGCTAACCTTCAAATGTATCGTTAGTTTTTCGGTAGCCCTCAAATGTACGGATCATTTTCGCTAACCCTCAAATGTATTGTTTGCTAACCCTCGAATGTAGTCCTTGATTTTCGGTAACCCCCGAAAGTATTGGTCATTTTCGGTAACCCTCTAATGTATGGATCGTTTTAGCTAACCCTCGAATGTAGTCTTTGATTTTCGGTAACCCCCGAAAGTATTGGTCATTTTCGGTAACCCTCTAATGTATGGATCGTTTTAGCTAACCCTAGAATGTATCGTTCGCTAACCCTCAAAAGTATTGTTCGTTTTTGGTAACCCTTGAAAGTATCATTCAATTTCTTTAACCCTCGAATTTATTTATGGTTCTATTTTCGCTAACCCTCGAAAGGGCTGTAACCTTCGAATGTAGCTTGCACAAAACAATTGCCCGACAATTGCCCGCTCGTGTTTAAGAAGTGTTTTTAAAAGTTTTAGTGATAGTGACATGTTCCCCAGACCATTTCCCAGGTGCCACAGCCATTTACAGTAACTTACCATTGTTAGTTTAGCTGTAAATCTTTTTCGAACTATCACTCTCCCATTGACTTTAATGGGTCAGAATTCAAACTTCAAATTTGAACTTTCAAACTTTTACTGAAGTTTGAAAGTTTGACAACGAACCGAACTTTATGAAGTTCGGCCATCTCTACTTCTATTAAATCCCATTCATTTTGTGATCGCATGTCGGTTGCATAGAAGAGAGGGAGAGGTGGTTCCATCAGAATCGGACAAGTAAAATTGTATATATGTATGGCCACCTTTACACTAGATAGTTAGTAAGAAAGTTCTGAACTGTTGGTGTTTGGAATTTGAAATGTTGAGATCAGTCTGTGTCTAATTATAGGTCGATTTCTTTAATTCCCTGAAATCTTACTCTTGCTAATGAAATTCTCAATCTTCTGTATTGCTTAAAATTAATTCTCACCCTAGAAATAAAACCAGAGAAAGTCAACTTTCCCCTTCCGATAATTGGCCCATAAAGATACTGTCCGGATCCATAAATAACCACTGTTTAACGGCACACAGCTAAAACAGAAAATCTGCAATGATGGATGAAAGAACATTAAGTGATTTAAATATTATTGGAGATTCGTTTTACTTTCAATCTAGCTCTGAGGATGATTCAATGACCTAAAAAATTAAAACTTAAAGACTTTACTGGCTGTCCCTAGCAGAAAGTTTGATACATTACTTTTTAAGTTATAACATTATCAATTTCCCAGTCCTGTAAATGCACAGAATGTGCCTTATCTAAGTATCCTCCCTTTAATCTACTACATATGTTATTACAATTATTATGGATTTATATAGCGCCAACATCTTCCATCTTCCCTGGTGCTTTTACAATTACATTGATGCATTCAATTTAAGCACTTACAATTTAAGCAATTTGACACATAATACTGATTAGTAAGCCTTTATAATTGTGGGAGTACCTGGAGGAAACCCACACAACACACAGGGAGAACATACATTCGAACCCAGGACGTCACCGCTAACCACTGAGCCACCATGCTGCCATGTCATGAAGAAAGACTTCTGTGAAAAAATAAAAAGTTATTTCATTGCACATGCAGACAAGGTACAAAAAACTGTCTCACCTCTCCATAGAATTGAGTTTTGTTTTTCCTCTAAACTGTTGCTATATAACAGGAGCGTGCCTTCATACCATAGGAATCATACCTTCATATTTCTTTTTAAATCTGTAAACATGGTCCGATATTTCAACGCAATTGACTAATTGAGCAAATGACCATTCAGACAGTCCGAAATATCAACGGATGAATGGAAAAGTGCTGGTCCTTCTCCGCTCTGCTGCACTACTCCTCTCTGCTTCCTGGTCACAGCTGTCAGCCAAAGGCTGTGTGACGTCACAACTAATTACCCGACAGCCGTGACCAGAAAGTACCTCACTGCTGCTGATTGTGCTCCAAATTAGATCACAACAGCAGCAGAAGGTGGCACCCTGGTGGCGAGGGACCTGTTGAGGTAAGTCTCTTCAAGGGCATTTTTCAGAAAAATGCATAATGCAAAAATTAGGTTTGGGGGGTGCTAAAATTTTATTTTATTTGAATAAACAAATGATAGCCCGGTCAAAAATACCTAACTCTAGTATATTCAAATTCATCAACAACAAGAAAAACGTCTAGAGTATGAAGGTCTGAAGTCTAAAAACATCTTTTATTATATTAATATTAAAAATAGTGAAAAAGCAAAAATATAATCAAGTATCACTAGATACAATAACTCACAAATAAATGTGCAAATGGTCACAAGTGTGACAAGCAGCATATCAAATGGCCCACCCTCTTGTTTAGCTATGTCATCAGTTATAATCAGTGTTTAGCTATGTCATCAGTTATAATCATTGTAATAAACAAATGATAGCCCGGTCAGAAATACCTAACTCTGGTATATTTAAATTCATCAACAACAAGAAAAAAGTCTAGAGTATGAAGGTCTGAAGTCTAAAAACATCTTTTATTATATTAATATTAAAATAGTGAAAAAGCAAAAATATAATGAAGTATCACTGGATATAATAACTCACAAATAAATGTGCAAATGGTCACAAGTGTGACAAGCAGCATATCAAATGGCCCACCCTCTCAACAGTAGAAAACACATTGCATTCCCTTATGGTAGCTATACTTATCGTCAGACTGTCAGCTTAGGTCCGTGCACGGACAAGTCAAGAAAAGTGCCTGAGTATCTGGGCTGATAATGCAACAAGTACAGACGGCGGAGTCTCTGAACGAAATGCACATCAGGGACAAGAGAGAGAGGGTGTGTCCTTCTCTTGTCCCTGATGTGGATTTCGTTCAGAGAGTAGTTTGTTATCTGTAGGCCACATGTTAAACTTAAGGCAGGCTGCTGCAATCCAGTAGTTGGGCCTCACCACGTCCCACAGTCCATGTAACAAAAAATGAAGAAACTGGAGAGAGCCAGAAGTTGATATTATTCCAACAGTGCCAAACCAATTAATTGGAGAAAATCACACGCACAACATGTTTCGGGCCTACAACTGGTCCTTCCTCAGGTGCATCAACCTAGAGGGTGGGCCATTTGATATGCTGCTTGTCACACTTGTGACCATTTCAACATTTATTTGTGAGTTATTATATCTAGTGATACTTGATTATATTTTCGCTTTTTCACTATTTTTAATATTAATATAATAAAAGATGTTTTTAGACTTTAGACCTTCATACTCTAGACTTTTTTCTTGTTGTTGAAAAATGTAATTTCATGGCTGGACATTCCATTTAAGGGGTCATTAATGTTTAAACCAAAACTCTAAGGATTTATAAATTGTGTTATTACCACACCATGAATTCACCTTAGGGGCAATTAAAAATAACTTTAACTTACTAAGTTAAAGGGCATGTCTACCCTCTTTTACAACTTTTAATATACTGTAGGGCATGTCCCCCCACCCCCAACTGCTATATTCTTACCCAAAAAATGCTTCCCATCTCTACTTACAGCACCTCGTTTCCTCGCTGTTCTGGTCCGGCTCCCCTGCCCACCAGAACTACAAGCATGGGTCCAGAACGGCAGCCGCAGCTGTGATTGGCTGAGAAGCAGCCAATCACAGCCGCGACTGCCATCAATGAGAACGGCGCTGGAATGAGGTGCTGTAAGTGAAGAAGGGAAGTGTTTTTTTTGTGTAAGAATATAGCGGTTGGGGGTGGGGGGACATGCCCTACAGTATATTTAAAGGATTTAACGCTGCAGGAGAAGAAGCCAGGGAGGGATCAGGAGGGAGGGTGGGAAAGGGCTCCACTGCGCATGTCTCTATCCCTCCCAGAGGCATCACAGAGGCAGAGACCTTTTGGACAAGAAGACAGCTCCTACCCTACAGTTTCCTGGATTTTGAAGAGCCACTACAGAAGAACCATAAGGAACAGGGATGTAAGGTAAGGATTATTTTTAATTGTACACTGGGGCCAGTAGTTGGTGATTTTTTAGTTTGGGGGGGTGCATGCCCTTTAAGCTGATTCCCTCTGAACAGCAAATATCACCAGAGACACTCCCATGAAAATGTAGCATTGTGGATTTTGTCCTTTGGCGGAGGGCATTTTTTACAATAGCCAGCAGCGACATGGGCATAGACATTACTACAGTAAAAACAATTCCTCTGAATCTGTATGTCGACAGTGAAATCAGTTTGGGCTGAACCAGCGCATGAACTCTCTGTTGGAATGTCATCTGCATTATATAAAATAAATTAGTAGACACTGATTACTAGACAATGAGAACATATTGTTTATTTTACAAAAATTTATTTTTTGGATGATTTCAGGATGATTTATAATTTTAGCCAGACCAGCATCTGTAAAATGATCTAAGAATGATTCATTAAAGACAATGTTCTCCAAACCCCCCCCAAAAAACACCATAAGCCCATTTGCTAGATAACATCTCGGGTTCCTAAGATATTTATAGAAAAGTGAATGCTGTACGTACCGCCCCTTTACACGACTGGCAAATCACACTTCAGCACTAATTCCACACTGATTAATAAAAAATGACTGAAAAAAATAGATCATTTGATGCTACTTAGTTAGCAGTTAGTAAATTACACTGCAAACCGTAATATGTTGCAGCTCTGTTTCGATTTACCTGATTAAAGGTCAAGTAGTGGTCAGGACCAAGGAATCCAGAGGGCTGGGAAGAAGCTTCCAGGAGCAGGCACAAGGACAAAGCAGGGAGCCGCAATCAGAGTCCAGAATCACACAACCGAAGGGTCAAGATTGGCACGGGAGTCCAAAGAACAAAGACAAAATGTGTACCCCCCATAATCTATTATATAATAATCACTCATATAGCTGTCTAAATATAAGTTACCAACTAAAAACAATTAAAAATGTAAATACATACATACCTTAACCCTTTGTACCCCCTTCTTCCCTTAAAGTGCAAAAGTAATAAACATTTAGTAGGGTAAATATACTTAGCAAATCCCCTGTACTGTCAGTAGTAGTCACCTATACCAGTCAGGCAGGGCGTGCGGCCATACAGCATTTAATGGCTACACGTCCCAATTGAAGTCACACAACGGTAGTGTCCATAAAGGAAACAGGGGTGCCGAAAATAGGGTTCCGAGGGGTAGACCCGACGCGTTTCGCCTAAGTTTCTACAGCGGCCTGCTACAACTACTGCGAGCAGGGTTTTCTAAGGGCACTGTCCGTAGACATCATGCTCTTAGATTACGTTGCATGCGCAGGGGCATGTTTAGGGGGATTACTGGTGCCTGAATCCCCCCTTACTGTCTGCTCAGTGCAGTCTGCTGTTCAACTTGTCCTGGTACCCATTGACTCTTACATAGTTTGTTACAGATTGTTACATTGCCAATTGAGCTGTGAGTGAGAAGCAGAATTTGCATGTTTCAAGAATGTATCTAGTCTGCCCTGTGATTGACAACAGCATAGAGAATTGTATCATCATTAACACTGCAATTGTCTGAGATGATTGCTGAGGCTGGGTTTATATACATTACTTACTGTACCTATTATACTGTGATGGAGTTATACACACATACATACATACACAAGAATGATTGTTCCATATATTCTTTATAAAGAATGATTGTTCAATGTGCCCTCACATGGTCTAATGTTATCGGCTTCTACTGCAAATTCTGTCAGATCCACCATCAGTCTCACAGCTCTGACTTTAAAAGGCACTAATGGTAAAGTAGTGCAAATGTGGATTTATCAGTAAAACAGAACGTTAGCCTGGGTACACAAGGACGAATTTTCTGTCCTGTCTGTTCGCCGATATATAGTGGTCGGCCACAGCAAATGTCTCCTATGGACCACAGCGTTCACTGCCACTGCTGAAATCACCTCAGATTTTTCATCCCAACCGACCAATACACTGAAATATCTGTTGGTTTGTGTGTACCCAGCCTTAATAAATATATAATTTATAACAAAAGTAAAGGGAATATATGTATTGGCCAACAGTAATGATAATCATGGCAATTAGAGAATCTATATATTATTACAGTATATGATCCATATATAATAGAACACATGAATGTATTTTGTCATGACCCTCCTTCTGGGCTTGTTCAGTGATAACCCAGTTAGAAATCCCCCCTTGAAAATCCTGCACTTGCCACTGGTGCATATTACATCATACGCCTTGGGAAACCCCTCGGATTCCTTTCTCTCTTGGTTAGTTGTCAACACATGTATTGGTACATGTGCTCTTACTACCAAACTATTATGGTGCATGTTGATGCATCACAATGTCATCCAATAGTTTATCTAATTGTTCTACATTTAGTAATTGGGCCTTTTCCCCTTTCATTGCTCCCCATTTCTCAAGGCAAAGCCTTGGTTGCTCCGAATCTAAAAAAGGAAACCGATTGTTAAAGCAATTAGAAAATGATATTGTCTGTTCACCCATAAAAACACTTGGCTTAGGCTGAGTTTGACACCAGATATTGATTTTTTTATATTTCATCTATACTTTGTTTATTGTCCTTGGCTTTGGATTTACCAGCTTTTGCTTTTTTCTCACCTAAATTGCATTCCGTTGTCAGAGTGTTAATCAGTTTTTATTACAAAACCCATATAAATTTATGGAAAAATTAGCATGGATTCACCCGCAGATCTATAAATTTCCTTATTTTATTACTCAGCATTGTAAGCTGAAGTACAATTTCTACCATCATGATACAGACTGCATAGAATGTTACTGGAATGAGCTCATTTCCTTGTGTTCCCCTAGAAATAGAACAATTCCATTTCATAAAGCTGGATGTGCAGTGAACTGTACTGAACGTTAGGGTTGATTACCATCGCTGTAGGAGAGGGCATGATTTATACCAGGATAAAATCATTTTAAAACTGTGCATATTATTTGATGTGATATAGTTCAGTGTGTTCTTTCTTTTACAGATTGATTTACCATCAGAACAGTGCTGGTGTCATCTCCTTTGCAAATTAGTAGTCTCTGGGGGAAAGTCAGAAAGTTCCAGGTGCCCTAGTGTAAGGATCTCTAACCCTTGGGCCTTCAGATGTCTAAAAATATACAACATCCAGAAGTCAATTCCCGCAGACAGACTCACTGATTGATAAATTGATTGATATAGTCAGTCATAAAAAAAGTGGTTATCAATGATATTTCGGCCCCATTGATTGTGCCACCCATTAGAGACTGCACCATCGTTCAAGATTTACCAACTAACCATATCTGATTGTTATAACCAAGCGAGTTAAGGTAGCCATACACAGGCAGATGCTCTTCTGATCGGATTTTCGATCAACCGCAACGATCAGAAATATACGATCCTAAGAACCGCTTGAAGTTCCCCACCTTGAGCCACTGATATTTTCTTAGATTTCCTCTGGATGGGGACTTAAGATGGGTTAGGTGAACAATTTTCTGCCTGGTCTGATCTTTATTTTTCTGATAAACTGCTCAATATTGTTAAGCTCAATATTGATTTTCGGCATGTTGATTTACCAAACAACTTAAAATATCGTGGCTTAAGGGCTTGAAGCTTATAAACACCCCAGGATACTGTTATATGGATTCACGGTCTACCTCATGGAAAATACAGTCAATGAAACAAAGTCCATCTTCACTCTTCTTGGGTGAAATGTTTGTGCTTTGTCATGTTAAATTAAATATAATTTCCCCTAAGAAGTGTGCAGAGAGACATTGTTTTATATGTCTGTATTTTCCTTGAGGGGGTATGAATCCATATTTTCATGTGATGACAATCAATTGTGCACCCAGAATTCCATGTAAAACAAATTTATTTGAATTGTAGACTAAACAAAAATCATAAGAGGAAAATATTATTTGTTTAAATTAACCCTGGATTGGCATAGGCTGGTTAAATATATGAATGGATATGGAATTGCAATGCATTTATGATCATAATATTATTTATAATAAGTAATTTGGACTTGGGGGGGCTCAGTGGATGTAATTGCGCTTGGAGTTTGCAAATACATTTAATACACTATCTCAAAAAAGGTTCCTAATTAAACTGAGGAATTTGACCTTGAAATTTGTGCTTAGATTGTGAACTGGCTGAAGAATAGAATGGTGGTTATAAATAGAACATTTTCTAATTGGACTGATGTTGTCAGTGGTGTTCCTCAGGGGTCTGTTTTTGGTCCACTACTTTTTAATTTATTCATAAACAACCTTGAGGTTAGGCATTGAAAGAATTGTGTCTCTGTTTGCTGATGAGACAAAATTGCACAGGACAGAAACATCATTAACACAAGCTATATTCTGAATGTCTGAATGGGATTGTGTTGGGAGCTGACTCAGCGGGGAAATACTGAAGGGTTACTGAGGATAATAGACACTAGAACTCTAAGCAATGTCAAGTGTTGCCACCTTACTTTCCAGCATATAAAGGAGCATAATGTTAATAGAGAAAAGTATATATAGTCGCTTTGTGAAGCCTTAAGGCTTATGGGGTATCAGTCAATAGGACTGATATAGATGTAAAACGATGGTAAGGAAAAAATATAGCGCAGGTAATACCTATAATTGGCTAACTGATTTATTATACATATTAGAAGGCATTTCAAGCAACTGCCTAGAGATATTTTTCTATGCAGCCCTAAATGCCCTTCTGTTGTACTTTTAAAATTAACCCTGGATCACATCTCTAGGTAAAACTTGTCTTGTATGTTATATTGCTGGAAAGGATCACCAATGTAACTTCCTGAACACTTTACTGTTGTCTCTAGCTTGTAATTATGTGATCAGCTTCTGCCTGCATTAATAGGTCCTCCTTAAATCATTTTTTTTAGTCTGTACAGGTACATCCAGTCTTTAGCAGCATAAAGTCTTAATTAAGCATACTCTTCTCTTCAAGTGGAGGAGCAGAGGTTCAGGTGATGTCACTTATGCTACTGAAAGCAGGAAGTTTGAACAGTTTCCGCAATGTACTTCCTCACAGGCTGCAGTCAGAGATGTGATTCAGGGCTCATTTTAAAGGAAAGGTTTTTTATTTAACCCTAACTTGTTTAGAGACCATAGTTGCCCTTAAAGTGACATAAATGTATCTTCAAAGTAGATTGATAT
This sequence comes from Hymenochirus boettgeri, assembly GCA_019447015.1. Classification (NCBI taxonomy): domain Eukaryota; kingdom Metazoa; phylum Chordata; class Amphibia; order Anura; family Pipidae; genus Hymenochirus; species Hymenochirus boettgeri. The sequence continues at coordinate 232,605,672 of CM033473.1, read as the reverse complement.
GTCTTTGTGTGGAGCTGATTAGAGATGGCCGAAACTTTTGTTCTGTTTTCGAATTCCCGGAACTCAGTAAAAACCCGAAGATCCGAAAATGGAACCTATTTTCGAGGGTTTGGACCGTTCGAAGGTTACTGAACGTTTGAGGTTATATTCGCTAACCCTCGAAAACAACCTTGATTTTTGGTAACCCTTGAAAATACGATTGGAAACTCGAAAGTAATTTTGAGGGTTATGGAATGATTGAGGTTATTTTTAAGGGTTACCGAAAATAACCTTGATCATTCGGTAACCCTCGAAAATACGGTCCGAACCCCCAAAAATACGTTCCATTTTCGGATCTTCGGGTTTTTACTGAGTTCCCACGAATGCGAAAACGGAACAATACTTATGAGTTTCGCCCATTTCTAATCAGCTCCACACAAAGACATATCAATTCACTTTGAAGATCCATTTATGTCACATTCACTAAAATCCGAACGATCCGCCCGGTTTCAGACAGAACATTCTGAGCCTAGGGGTTTTAGCGTTAGATCCGGGTCTGAGTCGGAGTGTCTGACTGCAATGCATGTGGGTGTTGGTGGTATATTTGGGATGGGAATAGGGAAGGGGCTTTGCTTTCTCTGATTATTGTCAGTTGTGCTGGGATTTTTGCATGGAAGAGGTTGAAGGCTGTTTTTTAACTAGATTTACTATGACTACATCATTTAAAAAACAATGTGTGTGTTTGGTGAAGGCATATTTACACATTTACACTAATTTCATCAGACCAAGGCAGCTCTTTACGATCTCAGTGTATCGCGACAGCTGAACTCTAATAAAATGGAGCCTTCCTGATTCCAACACTATATCTTGCATAAAATAAAAAAACTAGGTTAATAGCTTTACTTCCAGATGGACTTGTATTTATATTCTTCCTTTTCTCTGTGGGTTATGGCTGAACGGTTTCTGATAACAAACAGCTACAATCCTTCTGATGTGCTAAATGGCATAAGGTATAGAACAAAAGCCATTCATTGCATTCTATGAGTTATGTGCAAAGTCGCAGTTATGTGCAAAACGCAGTTATGCTGCATTTTGGTGCAATGTCATTGCACCAAACGAATGTGCAATTGAAGTGAACGGCACCATTCATATTGCACCGCTTTGATGTAATGTGATGAAGTGCGTTGTAAAAAACACACTTCATGCAGCAGTTTGGTGCGTTAAAGGGACAGTACATTGGAAATGATCAATGTTTGTTAAATTGTTAGTTTGTGTAATGCATACTTAGTTATTTTATATATTCCCTCCCATTTTGAAAAATCAGTTGATTTCATACCCTTTGCTATTCCCTGCTGTTGACATTAGTGAGCTGACCATTCAGGCTCTAATGGTCTTTCTTCTTCCTAGGATGCACCACATCCTTGGAATGTTCCTAACAGTAATTTCTACTGATTGGCTGTTGCATGGGTCAAAGATGCTCAGATCTCTACTGAGCAACTGAATCAATCCAGGAACTGGGTCAAGGGAAAAACCATAACGGTCTCTACTAGGGGTCCTGCAGACAGGAAGTCAGTATGTCGGTTGCATTTATTTATACACAGACACAATGCTGAATTGGCAGATTAAGGTCATTGCGGTGATAAAATGTTGCTCTTTTTTCTGAAAAGCATATGTATTTGCGCTGAACTTCCCCTTTAACGCACAGCATTGCCATTGAAAATAATGGGAATCGATGTGCGTTAACGCAGCGAAACATCGCACTGAATCGCAAATGTGACGTTCTGCTGCATTAAAAAATGCATAGTGTGAGCAAAGCCTAACGCAGGCAGTATTCTCATCATTGGAAAACAGGTTGACTTCCTTCTACATAAATCAGTATTGTATTGCTCCATATCTGTACCTTGTGTGTACTTTTCTAGTAGCTAACGGGTTAATGAGAACAAGTCTGGAACTACCTAGACAGCTGAGTATAGAAGAAACAGCCCACTAATAAAACTCAGAGGCACTGGGAGAAAATCTATCCAGTTCCTCTCAATAAACTCCCCAAGTCATGTAAATCACACTTTTTACAGATGGAAGAAATTGCTCTATAGGTGCTGCGGAAGCAAAGCTCTTGCCTTGAAGGGCTCTGTGGTATTTTACGTTTACCGATCTGGTTGATTGGTAATGAGAGGTTGGTAAGTATTTGCACCGTGGAAATGACTGTAAGCTGAACTTTTATTTACATAAGGGGGAAATTCTTATTTTATTATTATGTTTTGTGGTAGTGATTTGTCAGTCCTGATATGAATGGAGATTTTAACAGGGACAGTGCCTGATAGAAAGATATATATAAGAAACCCCACAAAGAAGCAGATTCAAAACAAATTCAAGACATAAGAGATTCCTTACAGTTTAAATTGGCCTCATTGTACAAAGTAATTTTCTAACACAATCTTGACATTTTTATCCTGATAACACTTTGTGATTTGCATATGAAGGGAAAAGAGAGATCTGGGGAGATGCCATCTGAATACCATCATTAAAGCTTCACACACACATATGAGTGAGTGACTGAGGCAAATGACCGATAGATGCTTTGGCCGATTGTCACACGTGTCATTCATAGATCTGCTGGTCAAATTTATGAACAACCTCTGATTGAGCAGACACACAGGTGAGACAATGGACTGAAGCTGACGTTCGTTGCACACACAGCTGTCAAGCCTCGTTCACATACTAGTACAAGTTTAAAAAGCTTAAAGGTGGCTATACACTCTAAAGATAATGGGTAAATCCGATCGGGGAACGGCAGGATTTACCCATTATCGTCATTGTGTACGGGCTCTTCCCAACTGATTGTAGTGCGACAAATGACCGTATTATGGTTGGTCGGTATTGGCTCCCTTTACTTTAAGCTAAGGTAGCCGATCATACTGTGTATATCTACACGGCCGACCAATCCATATACCACAGCATGTGTGCCAACAGATTCCAATGTGATCTGTCGACACAGATGCTGTGGAAATCACATGTGTATGGCCCCCTTAAGGCTGAGTACCAAGGAGCAGATATTTTGGCATGGCTGACCGCCCCTCCCCCTACTTGACAGACCAAAATATCCATCAGTCGGGTATTTTTATTATTTTGACTGAGAATGACCTTTAGGCCATTTGCCCTGGCCTTAATGAGACTTTTTTTTCTTCAAAAACCACAAAAATGTAAATAGTGATGCTTTGGATCACCCTTACATGTACAATGTTTCTGTGTAATGGGGAATCATACATGATTATTTTAATGAATAGTATACATGTAGTAAACATTTGCAAATCTGCAAGGGATAATTGGAAAAATATATCAAACCGCAGGAGCCCTGCAATTGGTAGAGCTGTATGGGCGGTCCAATAACACTACAACCATTATGGGCATTGTTAGACCTATCTATGAAGGACATTGGTAGAAGTGAACATGGGGTAGTAAATCAGGGTACACAGACTGAAATAGCTATGGCCATGCCAAAAGTCTCTGCGGGCGACATTTTATCATGGCAGTGTAAAGAAACGCACATCACATTTTTGTGTTGCAGCCTGATTGTCTGATTGTGTGTTGCAGTTTCAGCTGTATAAACAGAAATTGATTACACAGGCAAAAAATACCTTTATGGATTATATCCTTTGTGGAATATATAAATGTATTAATCCAAGAATGTCACAAATTAATTGTTGCAGGCGACCCTATAAGAAAGGTATAGGTCAGTCTATTGCTTGTGTCACATAAATTGGCAATACATTAGTCGATGTGTCACATATCTTTTTTGTGATGTTTCAAAAGACTGTAAAGATGGGCGCTCTGGTTTTATTGAAGAATTATGCTGGCCATGCGCTACCTTGACATCACATTGATTCGACATTCAAACCGAGATGAATGTCAAATTGATTGTAATGTCGAGTGGAGCTGCAGCTTTACCTAAGGTAGCCGATCATACTGTGTATATCTACACGGCCGACCAATCCATATACCACAGCATGTGTGCCAACAGATTCCAATGTGAACTGTCGACACAGATGCTGTGGAAATCACATGTGTATGGCCCCCTTAAGGCTGAGTACCAAGGAGCAGATATTTTGGAATGGCTGACCGCCCCTCCCCCTACTTGACAGACCAAAATATCCATCAGTTGGGTAATTTTATTATTTTGACTGAGAATGACCTTTAGGCCATTTGCCCTGGCCTTAATGAGACTTTTTTTTTTTCAAAAACCACAAAAATGTAAATAGTGATGCTTTGGATCACCCTTACATGTACAATGTTTCTGTGTAATGGAGAATCATACATGATTATTTTAATGAATAGTATACATGTAGTAAAACAATGTGCAAATCTGCAAGGGATAATTGGAAAAATATATCAAACCGCAGGAGCCCTGCAATTGGTAGAGCTGTATGGGCGGTCCAATAACACTACAACCAATATGGGCATTGTTAGACCTATCTATGAAGGACATTGGTAGAAGTGAACATGGGGTAGTAAATCAGGGTACACAGACTGAAATAGTATGGCCATGCCAAAAGTCTCTGCGGGCGACATTTTATCATGGCAGTGTAAAGAAACGCACATCACATTTTGTGTTGCAGCCTGATTGTTGATTGTGTGTTGCAGTTTCAGCTGTATAAACAAAAGAAATTGATTCACAGGCAAAAAATACCTTTATGGATTATATCCTTTGTGGAATATATAAATGTATTAATCCAAGAATGTCACAAATTAATTGTTGGCAGGCGACCCTATAAGAAAGGGTATAGGTCAGTCTATATTGCTTGTGTCACATAAATTGGCAAAACATTAGTGCGATGTGTCACATATCTTTTTTGTGATGTTTCAAAAGACTGTAAAGATGGGCGCTCTGGTTTTTATGAAGAATTATGCCGGCCATGCGCTACCTTGACATCACATTGATTCGACATTCAAACCGAGATGAATATCAAATTGATTGTAATGTCGAGTGGAGCTGCAGCTTTACCTGGCGACTCTCCTGTGATATTTCCTGGCTGGATCAGATTTTGATTGTAATCACAATTGCTTTTATGGTTGAAATATCGATCATACAATGATCAGGCCAGGTCATTGTCAGAATGTTGAAAGATACTCTATGTAATACACATATATACAAAAAGGCTTAAACTAAATAAAGGAATTACCACTTAACAAGCAAATATTTGGTACTGTGGATACTATAATGTGTATGTGTATTATAAGAGATATAAAAATCGCCTTTCACCTACAGGCACAGAAATTAAAATATATGTATAACCTACCCCTGTAGTGGATTTCTATGGGAGGATCTGTAAGATTATAGCCTTATAATCTTACAGTTCCAGGAGGAAAAGGAAACCAGAAGCCACAAAGGGGTAGGTTATAATAAATAATGCACCCCGTACTGTAAATTAAAGGGATATTAGAAGTCACCTTGGAGTTCCGTGCCCTGTATAAAAGGTACTTGTCCTGCGTTCATACTTTTATATGGTCACGGAACTCCTCAGTGACTTCTAATATCCTTATAATTTACATTATCCACTATATAAACCACATATAAACTAAGCTGGGCAACATTGACTCCCAGCATATAGCAAATGGTCTGGGTGCATATGGACCCAGACCCCTAATAAAAACGGCTTTCTACCATTAGCTAGAGTAAGCACCTTCTCAAAAGATGAATCAGACACAGTTAAAACCAACCAGATACTCTGTACACTCACGTACCCACAACATCCAAAGAACCACCTGACCCTTTATCACAAAATCAATGGGCCAGACATGACCGTTTCATGAACGTTGGAAGGATCACGGTCCTGAAAAACACTAGTTAGACTGAAAAATCATGGAAGTGGTGCAGCTAAAATCCAAATATTTACATTTCAGAAATTGCCCTAAACATTTGTTAACAACTTAAAGGAAATTCTGCAACCCAGAATAGATATCTGCATCTTAGTCTCATTTTCTTAGGTCTGGAGATTCTGCCCAAAACATAATCTTGTACAGATACTGTCCTACTATTATCTATCCAACCATTCTAAAAAGAAGATTTCTTTTTTTCTCTGGACAGCTTTAAAATGAACTTCCAAGGGATCTCCCAAATAGACATATGTCTGTGTATTTATATATCTACATAAACAACTATGAAATTATAGATTATAGATTTTATACTACAAACAACCATAATCCAATAAGTCTTTCTAAAGGGTTAACACTTTCTGGGCCCTCAAATGAAAAGACAAGCAAAGGAGAAAGTGCTATAAACAGAATAATAGCATCATCCTCCATTTTGTCAGCGACACTCACTAAGATGTCAACAATCAGGGTTGAAATGGTTCAGGTCAGGATGGGTTATATAAATATTTTAATATATGGACACACAGCCTTTTTGGGGAATGCTTCACCATTTGGCAGCTGTGTTCTGGAATTCCACTACAATCATATGAGTGTTTTTTGTATTAAGATAACAAACAGATAACTATAGCCTTGGGAGATTCTAACACAGCCCATAAAGAGACTGTAACAGTTTTTATGCAAGACAGGTGTCTTTTAACCTTGTGGTACAAACACATACCGTACATCTCTGTACCTTTTTTTGCATTTGTGGCGGGAAAAAAATTAAAAGAAAAATAGTAACAATGTTCAGTTAACTGCCATTGTGCACTCTGATGTCTCAGAGTAGACACCTATATTGGGCTTTAAAAAGTCTCTTAGTTCTGCACTTCTCCATTTTATAATATATATCTTGCAGATCCTGTCTGTCATCTTTCCAACATCTTTACTGTGTGTACCCAGCTTTTGAGAATCACTGATATAAAAGGGTATCTCCACTGGTATAATCAAAATTTTGGTATTCAGTTTTATGAACGGGAGGTAAAGGAGCTGTGTCTTAACCTCCCATTCTTCAATAAAATCTGCAGGAGCCAGGAGCGAAGTAAGTACTTACCCGATCACCGCTCTCTCTGGACCTGGCAGAGGACACGGCAGAGGAGCGAGCAATCGGGTAAGTACTTTAACTTCGCTCCTGGCTCCTGCAGATTTTATTGAAGAACGGGAGGTAAGACACAGATCCTTACCTCCCATTCATAATAAAACTAAATACCAAAATTTGGATCATACCAGTTAAGATACCCTTTAATACATATACTGTAGTTTTGGTTGATCCAGTGATCTTTTCTGATTGCTATTTGGAGTCAGGAATCCCCCACCCCCCTTTTCAGCTTTTTTTTTGCCTTCCTTTGGATCAACTGTTAGGTAGGGTTAATGAGTAGGCTTGATGGAAGTATATCTTTGTTCAACCTCAATTGGCCTTTTTTATACATTTTAACATTGTACATTTTAAATTGTTGCCTTTCTCTTAAGCTATTACTGTATTTAAAAGTAAAAGAATTGTCTGATTTCTTATCTTTTAGAAAATGAAAGTTTAACATCTCTCACACCTGCAGGCCTCTCATTCAGCTGATGCTACAAGCTTTACCCCCCTTTTAATGCTTGTTCAGGTTTTCATTTAAAACTAAAAATATCTCTAGTCTCAGCTGAATTCTAACTACTTAAAATGCGTATAGACCGGTAGGCACACACTGCTGTCAAAAGAAATTATAATAGGAAACAAACTGCTGTTTTAGGTGGAATCCATTTACAGCTATGATTTTCTGAGATGAAAAGGTGGAATGCATCTTGCCTTAAGGAGTAAACGGCAAGACAACATTGGACCCGCAAGCTGTGAACCAACATGCAGTTCTCCCTTTTTTCTTTCTTATCTTAAACTAGACCACATTGTATCTTTCCCAGAAGCTAAAACATTCACTGAGCCCTCCTGCTGCTCCATATAAACAGTTCATTTTCCCTTTCCAGCCTATTTGGAGGACGCAGTGGATCTATGGCATTTCCGTGGGAAGTTTCCCATTGTGATGCATTTTTTACATTTTTTGGCCTGAAATCTCAGTCAGTTCTCCAGATTCCTGCAGCCTGTGCTTGGGTGACCCTTGCAAAGTGAGCATGGAATCCCGTGGTGGGAAGGAGGAGCCCGAGGCCTGATGCTGGATCCCCACTGATTTTGCATAACTTGGCCTTTATTCTCTCTTTCATAACCTGTATGAAGAATAATGAGATTCAAGGTCCCTGACAGATGCAGCGTAGCTACAGTTTGTTATTTCATCTTTATCAATGAGTCCGAGTCCTTTCTCATCACTATTTTCCTATTAAAAACAAAACCTGTTTTTAATAAAGTTTTGCCTTTATAGCCGCCATGACCACATTTTCAACCTATGTAAAATGGGCAGTGTGACGCATCACAAGCTATTAGAGCGGAGGGCCACAATGTGGCACACTACATGTAGAAACTATCCATTCTATAAAATTAAAGCTTATTTCTCTGTCACTGTATGGCTAATTGATTCAGCATTAAAGCTAGGTACACACAGTACCAATAAAACCCCGATCCCATAGGATCCGACAGTATCTGGGCTTTATCAGTACTGTGTCTACCTAGCTTTCCCGATCAAGTGTGTGACCAACAAACATTCACGTTGGCCGAGTGCTCATTCGGGAAAGAGGGAAAATTTCCCTCGGCCCTTGATTCAAGCAGTTACAGCTCCCAGTGCTGCTTACCTTCTTATTACAAAGCCATTTTATTTTCACTATGACACAAAATCACTGGGTGAATGCTATTGGCTGTAGGGGGACACATATCATCTTCACTGCACATGCTCCACACTCTAGCTGTGCCTCAGTTTTGGGAGGGGGTGGATACATATAAAGGAGACATGCACAACTAGGAGTGAGCTGAACAGGACATGAGGAGGTCTAGTGACAGGGAGCACTGAGAGCAAAAACGGTCAAGTCCCTGGCAGCATTTAATATATAGAAAAGGATAAAGGCAAGTCATTTTTTATTCAGTTTAGTGTCCCTTTAAGCTAGACACACACAGTAACGATAAAGCCCCAATACCGTCCAATCCAACGGTACCAGGGTTTTATCGTCAGTGTGTGTCTCCCTATAGGTGAGTCGGCTGCAGTAGTGGGAAAAACATTTCAGAAGACTCACCCTATGCTGTGTATATGCTGTGTATAGGGAGAATGCTTGGGACTGTGTGTAGATCCTGTCTATCATATTTTAAAGGTTTGGCATGTGCCTTAGAAGCAGCTTTTTTTGTTTTTTAACATTCTTTATAACAAACGTAAAGGTGATATCTGTATTGGCTAACTGTGATGATAATCATGGCAGGAAGAGAATATATATTATTATTATTATTATATGATCCAAATACAACAGACTATATGGTTGTATTTGGTCATGAACTTCCTTATGAGCTTGTTCAGTGGCAACCCATTCAGGAATTCCCCCCCCCCTTGAAAATCCTGCACTTGCCCCTGCATTAAATTCAATTTTCATTATGCATTATGATACTGAAAGCCATGGGTAGAGCCTGGAAGTACTGTGAGACTGAGAAACATGATGATATCAATCATATAACCCATTGCATGGATGGTAGTTCTTTCCTCTGATAAAGGATGTTCTGAATTGTGCTGCCACTTTTTGTGTTTTGTATTTATTTTTCTTTCATAACACTGAACTCTGCAACTGAGACCAGACTATAGAGCCAAATATTGGGTCTCTACCTAACTGCAGATTCCTCCTGTGGCAGACTAGATACTTGGTCATTGAATAATTCTATTTGGCAGGGAGAATCATGGCAAACATAATGTTAACATATGCCTTCTTTTTTAACCAAATATATTTTAACAATATACATAGAGAGTACTCTATGCTAAACACTAGAAAGTATTATTTCTCTTTCTAAGCAGTTCTGGAGCAAAAATCATCACAGGCTAATTATTCATTTTTCTATGGAAAGAAGATAATTAGTAAAATCGGCTGTTTAAAGTATCTCTGGGTTTAATTACCTTGCCCTCGCTAACGCATAACCTCAGACAGGGTGCTCTAAACTCACTAATCCCTCTGGGCACTTTGCCCAGGACACAACCAATCAGATTTTTTTTCAATTTAACATCTTTTTGAATTATGGTGATAAGTTTGAATACAGAAGTGTTTGACTTTAATCCTGTTCCAGTGTAATTTGTATTAGGTAACTGATAATATCTAAGAACAACTAAGCAATCCATGAATAAAGACCTGCGGATGCCCTTTTGGATTTTTGCCACTAAAGAGAAGATTCCTTTTCCAATTGAAGTTTTAGTAAAGAACAGTTTTTATTGTTGGCCATACATAACATGGTGTATAATAGAATGAATAGTTTATTTAGAAAGAGCCACAGAAAAAAAAGTTTAATATTTTGTTACTGTACACAAAAAAAAAAGATAATAAAGATGTCAACAAAAGAAATTCCAATTCTTAAAATAGTCAAGACAAAACTGGATGGAAGTTATCCCCCCCCCCCCCCTAGCCTTTAGATAAAAAAAAGTCTTTCAGGATTTAATGTGCAGTTCAGTGCAGAGATAAAATATCATGCACTGTTATTAGTGCATCTTCTGGCAGAACTGTTATTGAAAGTCTAAGCTGACTATGTGCCTGAGTAAACTACAAAACAGTTCTAAAGAATAATATGGAGGTTCTAAAGATTTCAACCAGGGTAAGGTGTTCCTTTTACTCAGATTTAAATATATGGAAGCTGAAAATTTCATGGTAAACATATGTAAGTTTTTCTTAAGGTAGTTTTTGAAGACATATTTAAATATGCATATTGGGCAAGATGGGCAGTGATCAAGACTTTCATCATTTTAATCCTATAGAAATGTAGAAAAGCTTATCTATATATTCCAGAATATAACTGCATTAAATTGGCTTGAGAAAGGACTGTGTGTCAGTCCAAAAGATGTTGCATTAAACAGCACTTGATTTGCAGTTGAAACACTGTGTGGTGTCCCCTTCTTTATATTTTGTACAATTGAATGGTTGCCTGCCAATACAGAGATATAGGAAAATATATTTAAACAAAAAAAAAAAGAGTTCATATAACAAATGGGATACATTAGGATTAAGGAGGTTTAGGCACTTTTATGAGAGAGGAAGGTAGCATTATGTATGATAAGGAAGGCCGTGTCATTTCGATAAGGAAAAGTTGTAGCAGAGAGGTGATGACAGATAGAGCCTTGGATGGGACGGATAGAAACTTCAGGTGTCTGTCTTCATTGTTAAGACCAGACTAATCTGTATATAGGCTTCTAATGGACATAAAGATAAACATTAGCATAAGTGACTTTTTTTTTAGGGTTTTCTAATAAGTTAATGGCTAAAAGGGTTCTGGTCTGGGTCCCATTTTTTCAGTTTAGTATTGAGACGGAAAGTTTGAACACAATTATATTTAAAGATGATGATACAAGCATATGTAGGAAATGTACAGTACACACAGTACAAAAAGGTAAAAGTATATCTGTAGTTTATAATTTACTATCAAACCCCTATTACCCCCGATCCTTTATAGAATCACAAATCCACTGCTGCTTTGTTAGCTACCAGAGTATACCAGACAATGTTTGTGTTTATTTTCTCCGTGGAGGTCAATCTCTCTGCAATGCTAATGCAGCCAACAAATGCCTGGGTGATAAAGAATTTTATAGATTTCTTTTTATTGAGAATTGTACAATCTTCTCACTTTGTTTGACTATTTTACAAAGTTCTGTTAATTGGTCCATTAAAGTGTTATATTACTTCCCCTTTATTTACCCTGTCATATATAACGCTTCCCATTAAATTGCTCACATAATAGTAGTTTGGACTTGTAAAGGACAGGGCTCTTGACATATGAAGACATTTGAGGGCTAAAAAAGTATGGAAATTGGAAAAAACCCCATTACATTTCCAAGAGTTTTTGTTGTTTCCCGACATATTTTCTTCTGCATAAATATTCCACATAGCCAAATCTTCTTTGTACATGAAATGGTTAATTTATGTAAAATATCATATGTGGTCATATAGGAAGATGTCAAGTCTCTTAACTCCAGTCTCAAACCTTCCAATGTATCTTAGGGGCATATTTATAAAGGAACGATGTTAGCGCAAAAAAATTACCGCCGCACATCGCGGCCGCGAAAATAGCGCTATCGCCGTATTTATAACGGCGAGCGCTATTCCCGCGATACCTATCGCGGCCGCGATGTGCTGCGGTAATTTTAAGCCCCTTCGCGGCGATACTATATAGTATCGCCGCAAAGGGACTTAAAATCCCTTCCCGACGCCGCTCCTAAGGGGGCGGGGCACACGCCCACACCCCCCACTGCGGCAGCGTTCGACCACCCGCCGCCTCCTGGCCACCTCCCACACACCCCGCGGCGGCAAGCGGCGCCAACCGCCTCGGCGGTGCGCCGACTATTCCCGAGCGCCCCTCCACCCGTTCCCCGTTCCGGCAATCTCGGAACGGGAGCTAGAAGGGGCTGTCCGGGAAGGGCCGCAGCAGGTGGTCGCGACACCACTCCGCCGCACCCCCTCCCCGCACCCCTCCAAGCCCCCTCCCCGCCCGCTCCCGGGAGGGGACGGGAGGCGCCGCTGGGTGGGTGGGGCTCCCTCCCGGTGGCCCTGAGAAGGGCCTTTTGGGCTTAGGGTCCCGCCCGCTCCACCGACCCCCCTCCCCCGGCCCTTACAGGGCCCTTGCGGCACTGACAAGTGCCTTTGGCGGGGGGGTCCCGCAGCTGAACCGGGACCCCCAGTGGCTGCTCTTAAAAGCCCTTGTGGCAGACGTCTTCTTCTCTTCCAGTCCCGCCCGCACACCAGCTCCGCGAGCCGCCGCCGACCCCAGGTACCCCTCGGCCAGCCGGGTACCCCCGCGGGCGCCGGCGACCTCCAACCGAGCCTGTTGCCGGCGGTCTTGATCCGACGCGCGACGTCTTCGGGCTGGCGACACCAAACCCCACTCAGGTCGCCTGATGCCAGGCAGGCTCACTCGGCCGCCAGTGAGCCCGCTGGCACCGCCGCCTCAGCGGAGCCGATGTTGCCATCCTGCTTCTTTTCTTCAGCCATCTACTGCGATGGCATCTGAGTTTCCGCGGCGGAAAGCTCCTCTTTATTAGGTTTGCAGAAATCCATAATCCGTTTTCTGATTGGTCATTTTTTATACTGCTTTACATTACCTATCATATTTCTCGGAAACTTTCCAGAAATCTGATTGGTTAATGTAAAGCAAGTTTAAAAATTGACAATCAGAAACGGATTATGGATTCTGCAAACCTATATAAGAGGAGCTTTCCGCCGCGATACTCAGATGCCATCGCTATAGATGGCTGAAGAAGAAGAAAGCGGCTGGCAACATCGTGCTCCGCTGAGGCCGGCGGTGCCAGCGGGCTCACTGGCGGCGCTCAGTGACTCTGCCTGGCATCGGCGACCTGAGGTGGGGTTGGTGTCCGCCACCCGAAGACGTCGCGTCGTCAAAGACGCCGGCAACATCGGCCTCGTTGAGGTCCGCCGCGCCCGCCGGGGGTACCCCTGGCGGCCGCAGGGGTACCCTCTCGGGGTCGGCGGCCTCGGCGAGCTGGTGTCGCCGGGACTGAAGAAAGAAGACGTCGCCCAATGGCTTCTATTAAGAGCCGCACTGGGGGTCCCGTTCAGCTGCGGGACCCCCCGCCAAAGGCAACTTGTCAGTGCCGCAAGGGTCCCTTGTAAGGCCGGGGAGGGGGGTCCCGTTTCGAGCTGTCGGGACCCCCTAAGCCCCAAAGGCCCTTCCATAGCCCCGCTGGAGGGAGCCTCCACCCCCCGCATCGGCTCCCTCCCTCCCCTCCCCGGGCGCCGGCGCGGGGGCTTGAGGGGGTTGCGGGGAGGGTGCTGCGGCGGGTGGTCGCGACCACCTGCTGCGGCCCCTTCCCGCAGCCCCTTCTAGCCTCCCTTTCCGAGATTGCCGCGAACGGGAACGGGTTGGGAGGGGCTGCTGGTAATGGCGGCGCGGCGGGTGTCCCGCGCTGCCGCCGCGGTGGTGTGTGGGCGGGGTGGGCGTTTCTCCCGGGGCGGTGGCGACCACCGCCGCGTTTCGCTGCCAGCCCCTACGCGTGGAGTTTAGTATCCGGCTGTACTTTCGCCACCTACAGTGTGCGAGTCAAAACAGCGCGATACCTAGCCAGCGAAACCAGTACCCGGCCCGCTTTATAATAGAAGCGCGGTACCGGTAATTACGGCGGGAAAGGTTAACGCTTCGTTAACTATTTCGCGGCCGTTTCGGGCTTATAAATCGCGGTAAAACGCGATTCATCTTTAATGGCCGCGAAAACGGCCGCGAAAAGTTAACGAACCTTTATAAATATGCCCCTTAGTGTATTTGTCAGTGTGACAGTGTGTGTGTGTGTGTGTAAAAGTGTGTTTAGCTGTGTGTACAAATATGTCAATGTATAGTGTATAGTGGTGTATGTATGTATGTGTGTGGTAGTAGTGTATATATATGTAGCAGAATATGTATATGTAAATGTGTATTAGTGTATATATGTGGGCAGTATATTTAATTGTGTTGTATATGTGTGTACCAATGTATGTTTGAGTATATGTAAAGCTGTCCAATTCCAGTAAATACACATATATGTTTTGTACAGAGCTATCATTCTATGTGCCCATACATAGTCCAATGTTATTGGCTCCCTCTACTGTTGTTAAGGGAGCCAGTAACCATCAGCGGTAGCTTTTCAGCTTCGGGACTTACACACTCACAATATTCAGTCACGATATCATCAGTGTCACAACTCTGATGATAATGAAGTGCAATTGTTAAAGGTGGATTTTTTAGGATGGAAAATAAAACAGAAGGTTAAACGAATATACTTTACTTTATACTTTAAAAATTAAAAAGTCATGATAATATCTGTATTGGCTAACTAGAATAATCACGGCAAGTAGAGAATGTATGTATTAAAATATTATCCATATATAACAGAATATTTAGATGTATTTGAACTTCCTACTGTGCTTGTTCGCAGGTAACCCATTCTGGAATTGCTTCATTGAAAATCCTGCGCTTCCACCTGCAACTACGGTATGCCAAGAAAAATCCTAATTTTAAACAATAAAAAAATGTGTACCGTATATACTCGAGTATAAGTCGATCCGAGTATAAGTCGAGGTACCTATTTTTACCTGAAAAACTTGTAAAAAATGATTGACTCGAGTATAAGTCGAGGGTAGAAATTATCACCACTACTGCCTTCTGATTCTGTGTTGTTTTTAGGCTTTAGTTGCCCTTTAAATGGACAGCCGAATTCCCATACATGAATCCCATACAGTAATAGCCAAATCCAGTACCAGTAACCTCCAATTCCTTGGCACTCCAGATGTTTGGAAACTACAACTCCCAGCATGCTTTGTTGCTGGGAGTTTCAGTTTCTAAACCTGTGGAGTGGCAAG
This sequence comes from Hymenochirus boettgeri, assembly GCA_019447015.1. Taxonomy (NCBI): domain Eukaryota; kingdom Metazoa; phylum Chordata; class Amphibia; order Anura; family Pipidae; genus Hymenochirus; species Hymenochirus boettgeri. Next base: position 232,590,348 of record CM033473.1, on the reverse strand, counting down.
GTTCAGTAAACTTTTAATTAAGCTTAACATCATTTACAATTCTCCTGAACCCCACATTGTAAAGGGCCCTCTGACCATATAGTAAAGGACTCTCTACCCCCAATAGTTAAAATGTCACCTGAAGAGTTGTGTTTAAGCTGTCATTTCAACTGGTACTAGCAGCTTGTTTTTTCCCCAACTGAGGAGAACCCATCAGATTTACGCATCCGGATAACAGTGACGTGCTGATTGAGTCCAGGACCAGAACTACAGAAGCATGGAGTGAACGGCATATCACGCTCCTGTAACTTTTGCTATGCAGGTTAACACAACGCCACCTACTGGTTACTATCTGCAATTGCAGAATTTGGAGCTAAATTAGGACTTGACCCTGAGTAATAAGTCGAGTTAGGTTTTCAGGCTATTTTAAAGCCTGAAAAATTCGACTTATACTCGCAGTATATAACGTAAGTAGGCACTTATCTAGGGTAAAGGTGTTACATACCCCAGCACTATATTACTGTTACCCGACCGACCGCTCACATGACTTCTGCGATCCTGCCGCACCACCCTTCTCCCGATCTATCTACGACGACATGATGCGATCGCAGTGAATGGGATTTTGTTTGCGATCCATGGGGTCGTATATAAATCGGGAGAGGTGTCCTGCAGGATCGCAGGAACGCCGCGTGAGCGGTCGTCTGGGTAAGTATCGCGTGCTGGTGTATGGCCACCTTAAATGGTGTGTGGTGAGCTGCATGCCTTCATCAGCATGTTTTTCTCCTGGCTTAGTATCCCCGCATCCCTCTTTAACCACTTCCCTTCATTTGAACATGATTTCTTAATGAGAGGAAGCACGCTTAGTAATCACTATGACGGGCCGTATTTCTAACTAGGCCGTGCCTACATGCGGGTGGGAAATAGAGGCGCGAAGTGGACAAGCCTCCTGATCTTTTACTAAGTGCCCGAACCTCCCGGAACCAGGCCAGGCCAATGTGCGCTCCCGCTCACCCTATCAGCGTGTGCAGCAAGAGAGCGGGAGATTCAAACTCCTGCTCCCTCACTCAAATACTGCAGTAGAACGCTCCGGACGGCCGGGAGCAACAGAAGGGAAAAAACATAGGTGGAGAATCTGAGAGCAGTCAGCTTTGCCTTAATAGATGGGGGGAAGAGAAGAGGATCCTGAGGGATGTGCCATAAATTAGACAGACCACCATGCTGCTTCCTCCCTAGATAGATAGATAGATAGATAGATAGATAGATGATGATAGATGATAGCTTGATGGATGGATGGATGGATAGATAGATAGATAGCAGAGTTAGATATGATCAGCAGAGTTATATGATATAGATAGATAGAATAATAGTAGATAGATAGATCGATAGATTCAGAAGATCGATAGATAGATAGGATAGATAGAATAGATAGATTCATCATGCAGATAGATAGATAGATAGATAGATAGTAGATCGATAGAATAGATAGATAGATAATAGATAGATAGATAATAGATAGATAGATAATTAGCAGAGTTAGATAGATAGCAGGTTAGATAGATAGATAGATTATAGATGATGAAGATAGATAGATAGATAGCTAGATAGCCGAGTTAGAGAGTAGCCGAGTTTAGATAGATGATAGTCGATAGATAGATAGATAGATAATAGATAGATAGATAGATTAGATAGATATATAGATAGATAGCGAGTTTAGATAGTTAGATAGATAGCTAGATAGATAGATAGATAGATAGATAGCAGTTAGATAGCAGTTAGATAGATAGATAGATAGATAGATATATAGATAGATAGATAGATCTATAGATAGATAGATCGATAGCGATTAGATAGATAAAGATAGATAGATTGATAGATATAGAGATAGATAGATAGATCGATAGCAGAGTTAGATAGATAGATAGATAGCAGAGTTGATAGATAGATGATGAGAGTAGATAAGATAGATAGATAGATAGATTATATAGGGCAGAGTTAGATAGATAATGATAGGATAATAGATAGATAGATAGATAGATAGCATCGATAGAGATAGATAGATAGCATAGTTTATATAGATAGATAGCAGTTAGATAGATAGATAGTCAGAGTTAGATATAGATAGATGCCGATGATAGATATGCATCAGATGCAGATAGATAGATAGATAGGCAAGTTAGATAGATAGATATGCAGATAGATAGATTATAGATAGATGAGAGATAAATGTATGTGGCCTATGGGGCTAGAAAGGGGTCGTGACCTAACAATTTTGCGGCGGCGCTTCGGCCGGCGCATGGAGTCCCAGTGGGTGTGGCTAGCATGGAGGGGGGGCTAAGCCCTGGGTGGAGCTTAAGGCGCAAACAATCTGTGCCTACAAGCTCCTGAAGCCTAAATCCGGGCACTTACTATGAGGCAGCATTGAGAGGAACTTCCCACATACGCACGTCAACTCTGCACACAACATAGCAGCATATCACTGTTGGGGGGATCGTGGAGTTTCTGGACATAAGAATAATGCGGTTGGGGCTAGGGAGAAGCCCTACAATACCCAAGGGATTTACACTAGGGTGAGGGAGAGGAAAATGGGAGTGAGGTGATGAGGGAGGGGTGCTGCTCTGAGGCAAGCCTAAAAACCTCTAAGAGGAAGCCTCATAGGCGGAAACAATTTCCTCCTGCAGTGCTCCTGGGTGGACAGTTTTTTAGATTTTGGGGGAGATTCAGAGAACCATTTGGAGCTGGATGTAGTTAAGATTTTTTATACACTACAGAGTGGGGCCAGAGTGGATAATTATAGTTTTTTGGGGTGGACTGCCCTTTATTCATCATCTATCTTATCCCAAGGGAGCTCAGTTGTATATGGTATCAGCACGGAAAGTCATAGGTTCATATGGTTTGCTTCGACAGGGGGCAATCCACCTATTGAAAGGCTTGGTGGGGCTCTGTTAGCAAATTGGACATAAGTCGCTTCCGCCTGTTGCCAATCCATCCAGAATGCTTTCATTTGTGGGTTGCAGTTGGAACGGGAAGTACTACTATGACAAATGTCCTTGCCCATGGGTTGTGCCATTTCTTGTTCAATGTTTGAAGTATTTTGTTTCATTCTTGGAATGGGTAAATATTTTATGAAACCAATTCCCAATATCATACTTTCCTAGACATTTTGTTTATTTGTGCAGTCCAGAGACTCCATTTCCGTGTTCCTTTTAATATGTTTCTTTCATTTTTTTGATGAAAAGTTTGGGGCCCAAGATGGTTTGGCCTTTTATCATGGCACGTTTCAATTTAAGGCAGTGTTAGGAATCCCCCAGCACTTGGTAACCAGCGGGGCTTCAGCCAAAAGATTTGGGCCCAGGCATATTCTTTAGGTTTTTCAAGGAAAGGGGTTTTGCAGGTTTTAGGGTGCCTGCGGTCTTAATTGTTGGCATTCACTTTGTCCAGAATTGGTCATTAACTGAATCTTTTCTTATAGATGTTCAACGACTTCGGTCTGGCTGGTCGGGCATTCTTACCTGTTTTGGGCGTTGCAATAGGCAAAGTCGGCCTGGCGGATCATCACTTGGAATTCAAAATGGCAATATTGTATTGAAAGGGAATGAGGGGCCTGGCTTGGTGGCTAGTGCTATTGGAGGTATACAGTTGTTTAGCAAAGTGAATCCGGGACCCCCGTTCCTGGTATCTGTGTCTGGAATGACCTCTGTCACAATGCGTCTCTCTGTCTCTTTTTAATGAAAGCGGACTTGCATAGGCTTCAATCTTGTTCAGGAGTCGATATAGTTTGGGTCGGAGGTCGTTCCTAGGGTCAATGGCAGTGGACGCAAGGAGTCAGTCAAAAAAGCCATGGGGTCCCATCCAAGAATTCAGTTTGTCAGGTCCCACGGGGTGTTGTAGTCACACCGCAGTTATGAATGGACAACAGAGCTCTATGAGGCAGGATGGAGTCCACCTTATGATATAGGGCTGATATCTTCCATCATTGTTGCAGGAACAGAATGGATATATTTGTTTGGGTTTTCCATGCAGGCTTACAGGTAGCTCCTGGTGGCGGATTATCCTTTCCTCCTGCCTGTCATTCTAAGCTTTGCTATGGGGTTGGGATCATCTAATTAGGACCAGGATGTAGAATTTTAAATCTCGCAAATTCTTTGAAACACCTGTAATGAAGGTGTCAATAAGACTGTGGCCTGTTGTTTTCACCCAACATTTTTGTCTGTCCTGGTTAATTTCGTCGTTTAGTGGTAAGAAGAGATAACTGTATCATTAAGTCAGCCAAGGTTTAGTCCAATCGAAGTTAAATGGCAAATAAGTTGGTGGTTGGAAAGAATCAAAAGGGTTTCCAGTAATGGTCAATCTTTTTTAATATTTTTTTATTTATTTTTCAGTTAATGCCCTTTAAGCCTTATGGGTGTGCAAAAAATGATGGTGACAATATATGGAGAATAAAATAGAATTTGTAAATAGAGATATATAAGAAATGTGGAAGTGTTATGCTCTCCTGGAAAAATCCGACGCTTGAGTGGGAACAAATGGACACAATGACTGTCAATGAATGCAAGAAACTGTCATTCTATCTAGCCTTCATGTAATTCCTGTTCCTGGCTCCTGTATGTCTGGGACCTTTTTAACTAAACTCCCCCTCCTCTGCTTTAAGTGTTCATCACGTTCCGCTATTTACCTGGATTCATAAACTCCAACACATTGGAACATGCAATCAATTTGAATTGTGTTTGGGGATGGCTGCCGGGTCCAGCTGTTTGACAAATCTTGATGGACATTTACTTTTCAGAGCGTATGTTTAATGTTCTGAAAACACTATGCATCGCTCTGTCACAAAAGGCTGTTAATTTCCCTCTGGCCAAGCACAATAAAACTACATTACCTTACTTGCATTGTCTCAGGAGTAATTCTGAAGAAAGCCAATGCATTATTATCCTTGGCATCAATGCGGATTTTAGTAAGTATTTATTTCTACAAACTTCAGTTTTATTAATATGCTAGGGATTAGGCTTACGGATAATTATATACTCCTAGGCTTTTCTCAAACAATTTTTGGATTTGTGACAGAATAATATTTAAAATTTACTGAATTGATTTATTATGTTTAGTTTCTCTCTGAATAGGCAGACTGTAAATGGGGGGGGAATGTTGTTTTTTTTCATTGCTATAATATGGCAAGGAGGTCAGGTGGAACTTTGACACATTCTGACTCTTATGTATTTTCTATCGCTGCTTTTGGAACCAGTCTTCTTCATGGTCCTTCTTAGACATTTTGCCCCTGAAACAAATATTTTAAGCGCACTCTATAAGCTTCTTGCAGCACACAAAGAAAAGTGTTGGTGGCTGACTTACACTGCTGGTGAACGGAAGGCTGACTGACTTACACTTATTGTACCAGTGTTTTACACCTGGAATAATGAATACATGGAAGCAGCACGTTTGGTGTGCTGCCTGACTTCAATCGCAGTACTTGTTTTTGCTCAGCTCAGTACCCTTAGCCTCCCCGCCATACTAACTGACTCCTGTGAGGGCAAGCATGCTCCGTAATCCTTATGAGCAGCATGAAAGAGGAATTTCTCACCATGCAAGTTCATGTACCCACTGTCCAACATTCGAGCTTCAGAAAAAACTATATATAACAGAAGAGTTTATGAAACTAAGGCACTGATTGGCACAAAATGTAAGATGTTCATACTAGATTTTCATCTAAGGGACAGATCGACAAAAAATGGTAGTCAGTGATCTTGGGAATAATCAAATAAAAACTAGTAAACCTAGTTTTGCCTGCATCTAGTATGTAGTTTATGTTTAGGTCTTGTAAAATGTTATGCGGATTAACCTCTAACCTCAAATCTAGTGCACATAGTGGAAATTTCATCTCCATTGCACTGGGTCAGTACTAATCTATCCACCCTGCAAGTTGGCTAAAGGACTGGATTTTTTGATGTGTAGTGGGTGTTGGCTAGTGTATGCAAAATTGATTCCGATCTGTAGGAATGTTTAACAAACTCTTCAGGTAAGCAATATTTTATATATACGTGTAAATGATCGCAGCCTCCCGCCCTGAACTCCACTCACCCTCTGCAAACTCATGAACACTTAAGTAGAAATTAAGTCACCTACGAGTGCCCCTTTCTGAAGTTATTAATATATATATACTAGCAAAGTGTGCCCGTTGGTGCACTAGTGAAAATTATGTAGTATGTTGCTTATGTGTAGTTGGCAGTGCTCACATGAGCCATCAGGGACATCCGGGGGCAATAATACATTAGTTTGAAGTCCTAAAACGCCAAATAATTGGCATCATTTAATGACCAAACACCACTTATATCCTCCCTTACCTATACTACCTGGCCAGCTAGAATATAGAAGGGTCATGTGGAATAAACATGCAGTCTGAGACTGACCCAGGCACTCTTAAACCGCACCTTGGCCACCAAAGCAGCCATACTATCTCCGATTTACTTTCCCAACCGAGTTGCTCCTGCTACATTAGAGACCGACCCTTAGCCTGCAAGAACCGCCGTCTGTGGCTAGAAGATGGGAAAGGTTGTTTGGCAAGATCAAACTAATATTGCATGAGCGCTTGGTTGGATTAAGTAAAATCGGATATATGTATATCCACTAAATCCTATACAGTATCCTAAATCAACATGCAAGGTTCCTATTTAATTAGTATTTTTCCACCACAAGTTTTAACTCACTCTATGGTGTTACAGGATACTGATTGAAATATCAGTGTTTATAACATGGTATATAACAAAAAGATACCTCAATAAATCATATTATTAATAATAGCATTGCCTTCATACTAATAAACATATACACACAAATATTCTCACTTAAAGAAATGGGGGGTGGGGACATGCAAGTATCTTTTTATTGCCTTGGCAAAGGCATTGTCTAGATTAATACAGCCTAATGGTATAGAGCAGGCATGTTAAATTTTGACCTTTTTACTTGTTTGAAAACCACAATTCCCACTTCTCTGTTGGCAGTAAGTTTTTTTCTTAAAATCCTGTAGCTAGCATCTGTCTAGATTAATACAGCCTAAGCTGTGCCGCTTTCATTCACATGTTGAAAACTACAAAATCCCAGCATTCTCTGTTTTGCAGTTAGTGCCTTCTTATTAACTTCACATGTTTAAAACTACACTCCCAGCGTTCCAACTGCAACCGAATTCTGGAAAACTTAGTTTTCATACATCCTGGAATCAGACATTTCCTGACTTACAGACTTAAAAGCCCGGTCATGCTTAGCGCTTCCTACCACGGGTTTGAACAGCAGTGATTCATCTGCCTTCCCTTACATCCATAGCTATTAGACTATTGGATTAGGGAAGCATTATATGGATCTATGTTGGCCGCAAACGTTAATGCCGGCTTTGCGGTGGCGCGGCACGCGAGTACCAGAAGAGGCACTCATGCGGGCCGTTTCAAGTAATTTACCGAGGTTGTATGCCCTCTTTACACGTAAGTATAAACACCAACTAATACTGCGATAAATACTTATGTGCGGGTGAGTTTCACCCAAATCGCACGCCTCTGGTAAATCCCGTACTGAGATTTGCCCAGAGAGCTTTTGCCTCGGGTGAATCTCCCTGTTTCAGAGTCATAAACTTTCCATATGCGCACTCACTTCAAATACCGTACTATACCTGGCAGTATAATCTATAAAGTCCTAAAGGTTCGTGCACACATCGATCCGCCGGTGCCGACGCTGACGTGTGCGACGAGCCGTTTCCTATTATATTCGTTCTATATCAAAGCCTCCATACACACCCCATACCATTCCCATGAAGTCCCCTACACAGCCCACAGAAGTCCCATACACAGCCCATAGAAAGTCCATACCAGTCCCATGCCACCTATAGAAAGTCCCTACACAGCCCCATAGAAAGTCCAATACATAAAACAGTCCTCTTAGAACGTCAATCACAGCCTTAGAAAGTCCTAACCCGCATCCCCCACCCCCCCAAAAAAAAAAAAAAAAAAAAAAAGCAACCCAAACAAACAGCACCATAGAAAGTCCCTAAACAGCACCATAGAAGTCCATAAACAGCACCATAGAACGTCCATACATACCCATAAAAGTCCCCATACCCATCCCATCACATCCCTATATAGAAAATCCCATACACCCCCATAGAAAGTCCCATACACAGTCCATAGAAAGTCCAATACACAGCCCCATAGAAGAGTCCGATATACACGGCCCATAGAAGTCCCATACACGCCCCATAGAAGCCCCATAAACAGCACCATAGAAAGTCCAATACAAAGCCCCATAGAAATTCCAATAACAGCCGTCCCATAGAAAGTCCCATGCACAGCCCATAGAAATCCCATACCACAGCCCCATAGAAAGTCCAATGCACATCCCCTAGAAAGTCCAATGCCAGCCCATAGAAAGCACCCATACACAGCCCCATAAGAAGTCCAATACACAGCCCCAACACAGCCCCTAGAAAGTCCATACATCAGCCACATAGAAAGCCCCATTACCAGCCCCATAAGAAAGTCCCATACACAGCCCCATAATAGAAATCCCCCATACCATCCCCATAGAGAGTTGCAATACACAGCCCCATAGCAATAGAAATCCCTACCAGCCCCATAGAAAGTCCATACCAGTCCCATAGAATCCCATACACAGCCGCCATAGAAAGTGCAATACCCACCCCATAGAAAGTTAAAAGTCCCCATACACCGCCCCATGAGAAGTCCCATACACATCCCATAGAAAGTCCCATGCAGCCCCATATAAAGTGCAATCCACAGCCCCATAGAAAGTCCGCTACACATCCCCCATAGAAAGTCCAATACACAGCCCCATAAAAGGTCCATACACACCCATAGAAATCCCTACACAGCCACATAGAAAGCCCATACACATCCTCATAAAAAGTCCCTTGGAAGCCCCATACACAGCCCATAAGAAAGTCCCATACCACAGCCGCATAGAACGTCCAATACACAGCCCAAAGAAAGTCCCATACACCAGCCCCATAGAAAGTTTTCCCATACCCAGCCCATAGAAAGTCCAATACACAGCCCCAAGAAAGTCCATACACAGCCCCATAGAAAGTCCCATACACAGCCCCATAGAAAGTCCAATCCACGCCCAAAGAAAGTCCCCTTACACACCTATAGAAGTGTCCCATACATACCCAGCGCCATAGAAAGTCCACTACACAGCCCCCATAGAAAATCCCAATACACATCCCATAGAAAGTCCGTATACAGCCCCAAGAAGTCCCATATCAGCCCCATAAAATCCAATACAAAGCCCCAAAGAAGTCCCTACACAGCCCCTAGAAAGGACCATACACAGCGTCCTAGAAAGTCCCATACACAGCCCCATAGAAATTCCCCATACACGATGTCCCTCCTACCTTTAAGTCAATCCATCGTTGAAATCCATTTAATTTTTTTTACCATTTGCCATTGGCAGTCTTGGCTATCTGAGTGAGCAGGACAACATTGCCCTAACCCCTCGAAATCAAGCCGGGTTCTGTACAGGTCCAGCTTTTGTTTTCCCAGGCTATGCTTTGATTTTTGTCCATCTGCCCCTTCACATCCAGACCTGAGTCAATCAACGGGGGGGACTTTCAGGGTGATTTTAAGGAATATATCTCTATATATCTATCTATTATATATATATATATATAAAACAGAGGAATCACAAAACAACGAACACAATATCCACAAAACCAACAAGAAAACATCAATCTAAAAACAAGTAACGCCACAACCCACCCTATATAGGAAATAAAGAACCGGAGCACTCCCGGTCCTTCTCAAACTTAATTAAACAGTAACACAGCTCAACACGTGTGTTCAACCACTTGTGGTCGTCGTCAGGAATCACAAGTTGGTTGAAACCGTCGAGCGTGCTACTGTTCTATTAAATTTGGAGAAGTCCCTGGAGTTCTCACACTTTCTTGTATTTCCTACTTGGTTGCTGTAAGGAAGCACCCGGCAGATTGAAGATCATGGTTAGTGCACCCTTATAACCTTTGTTTATTTATATCTATATGATATATATATATATCTATATATATATATATATAGTAATAACCGGTGAGCGGCCACTCGTGCTATGTTTTAGATCACAACCACCTCGGTGCTTCCTTCTTCTAGATATATAGTATACATGGTGAATGGAAGCACTCCTGGTCTGTATCCAAACTGCTTTTATTTTGTGACAACATGTCAACTCGTTCGGGCTGCGTGTTCGGACCGTTCTCACGACAATTGTAACATTCAAATAACCAACTGATATGTGGGCCAACCGCGAAGTACAAACACCCCCCCTCGCTCCCCTTCTCCTCCCCCTGATGTCGTCATCCATTCCTTTCGTTCTATGGTCTCCGTCATCGTCCACACGTCCCTGTATTCTCCCATAATCTGTTGCAATTTGTATTGACAGCTCCACGGCTCTGATGTAGCTCCCCAGACCTCCATTTCCAGTACCGTACCCAACTTGTAGGGACTATACGGCACCCAGGGCGGTATCGACCTGTGCCATGGTGTTATAGGACAGCATAGTTTTAAAACAAAGTGATCTATTGCAATACAATAAAATCCCTATTGTGAAGAATAATAATTACATATTAAAACCACTGTATCTAAGATAAAAACTGTCACTGAAACCTGTGAGCTTAGCTGTGTATGATAAAATCTGTAACAATTCAAGGCTTATCTAAGATGATACTATATTTAACTATTTAAAATTAACAACCACAGTAATAGTTATAAGTAGCAAGCTTGGGAGCATTTTTCTTTAGACCCCTTGGGGTTTATAGTAAGCGATCCACCAGGATTCACATTTTCATAATGCCCTATCTCTATCCAGTCCCTGCAGTGGCTTTGACTGATCTATGGCCATCCTTCTAAGGTTGGCCAATGAATGTTGGCTCTCCAAAGTGTCGGGCCATTGATGTGTTCCCCATATTTGTACCATATTGTGGGTTTTGTTCCATTCGTTGTCTACCTGTGGTGGTGGTTTTAACCCACATAGTACAGGCCACACCGGGACACATAATATGTATACCACAAATTGCTCAAGCACGATAATTTGTGGCAATTCTCCACCCTATACCCCTTAGGTGGTTGGGGAAAGTCTGATCCCGAGGTGACAACGGCAGTTTGGCATCCCGTACATGGGAAACACCCATTTAGTGTTGAGTCTCATTGTTTTTTGAGGGCACGCCCGACCGGAATATCGTTTTAACCATATATTGTTTTCCGATTTTGCCCCTCCGATGGGCAAATCTGTTATACTATTCTCAAATGGAGATTGGTATCGGAGCTTAATATTTCCAATGTTGTTTCACACTGTTTTTAATGTGTTTCACTTAGGGTATATTCCAGGCTATATATAATTTTCTTTTGGTTCTGTCCCGTCTGGGTCCTTGCTATTTTTTTGGCGGCTCCTGTCTAGCCCTATCAATTCTTACACCAACCACCACGGTAAGAGAAGAACGCCTCACTGTAAGAGAAAGATGGCCCACTCATGGAAAGCATTCGATCGGCTATCCAGGAAACAAACCCCACAAATATGGTTACAAAATATGGGAACATCAACAGTGGCCCCGACACTTTGGAGAGGCCAAACATTCATTCATATCCTGTGGTTTGTTAATTTAAATAGTAAATAATAGTATCCATCTTAGAAGCTTGAATGTTACAGATTTTATCATACATAAAACACTAAGCCTCCCGGGTCAAGTGACATTTTTTATCTTAGATACAGTGGTTTTAATATGTACTTTTATTATTCTTCAATAGGATTTTATTGTTTGCACTAGATCACTTTGTTTAAAAACTATGCTGTCTATAATCACCATTGGTCACGATACCTACCTGGGTGCCGTAGTCTGTTCCCTACAAGTTGGGTGCCGTACTGGAAATAGAGGTCTGGGGAGCTACATCCAGAAGCCTTGAGGCTGTTCATAACAACATCTGCACAAGAAATGGGAGATAACATGGACTGTGGCCGGCTGACAGAGACCAAGAACTGACAGGGAAGGATGATGACATCAGGGGGGAGGGAGAAGGAGGGGAGGGAGAAGGGGAGGGGGGGGATGGGGGTGTGTGTCTCCGCTGTTGGCCATATCAGTTGTTATTGAATGTTACACTTGTCTTTGAGAACGGCCGAAACGTGGCCGAACGCGTTGACCGTTGTCACATACAAAATAAAAGCATTGTTGGATTAAGACCCAGGAATTGCTCCCTCACCCCGTGTTACCTATAGACTATATGTTTTCTGGTATATTTTTCGAATCTTCTCCACTCCCATACTAAGGACTTAAGTATTGCAGGTCCTCATACTTTCATCATCCACTCACGAATATATTTAGTAATCATATCAGACAAACCCTCCCCCCCAGACTATAATACTCTTCTGTCACCTGATATACATATTCCCAGTAGTAAGATAGTTTTATCTCTTTTGCTTTTTTTATCTAAAATAGTTTTATCCTTCTTTTTATCTAAAGATATTTTATTCTCTTTCTTTGAACTTCTTTTTGTTTTTGTATTTTTGCTATTTATGCGTCTTCAAAACGTCCAATTGCAATGTGTTTTCCATCCTTAATATTTCATGTTTCTTGTCTCAGGCTTTTGTGTTAAGTTGAGAAACTATAGCCAAGGAATATTGTGATACATTTCCTTTCCTTAATGGACAGATGTTTCAAAAGATACAATATGTTTGCACAAAGACCTATACTAAACTTTATATACTCCATGTATTTGCAACTGTGACAGATCTGGTGGATAATTTTGTTCTCAAGGACTGTTCATTTTTTGGCAACCATTGATGCCTTATGACGCCTGAATAGGTGGGGAATTACTTGTACACACAAAACCCCACAACTGATTAACTTCACTGACATTTAGGGAGTGTAAAATGGCAATTTCTTAAGCCAAGATGTTCTTCGCTGACCGCTGACAGTAGACTCATCACATTCCAATATCTGTACATATACAATACTGCTAGTGAGCTAAGGCAGCTTAAATTGGCTCTATTGCATATTACTCGATTGTAAAAACATCTGTCTCTGGTCTTCTAATTATCTACTGACGCTGCATGTGACTCTACATCCAGATTATTGTATTTATCAGACAAAAACAAGTGCAAAGGGAAATAACAGAAAGCCACCTCACTCTCCCTTGCTCCCACAGTGCACTGTAAAATATCCTCATTTGCATCGTCAGCGATGACTTTAGCACTAGCTATGTGACTGGGTCATTAGAAAGCACAAAAAAATCAAATAACTTAAAGGTCATGTTCATCACCCTCCAGAAAACCCATCCCTATGATCATTATAAGCTGCGCAATTGATTCCCTCTCCCTCTTTAGACCACTATACTATGTATGCATTGTGTATGGGACTTTCTATGGGACTGTGCATGGACTTTCTATGGGATTGTTATGGGACGTCTATGGACTGTGTATGGGACTTGCCTATGGGGCTGTGTAAGGGAACTTTCTATAGCACTGTGGCATGGGACTTTCTATGGTACTGTGTATGGGGGCTTTTTTAGGCTGTGTATGGGACTTTCTATGGGGCTTGTATGGGACTTTCTAGGGACGGTGGAATGGGAACTTTTTTCTATGGGCTGTTGTAAGGACTTTCTATGGCACTGTGCATGGGACTTTCTATTGGGGGCTGTTGTTGGACTTTCTATGGGGCTGTGTATGGGGCCGGTTGGGACTTTCTATGGGGCTGTGTATGGACTTTCTATGGGGACTGGTGTATGGACTTTCTATGGGGCTGTGTAATGACTTTCTATGGGCTGTGTATGGACTTTCTATATGCTGTGTATGGACTTTCTAAGGCTTGTGTATGGACTTTCTATGGACTTTCTATGGGAGTTTTCTGTTAGGGCTTTCTATGGGGCTTGTGTATTGGACTTAATATGGGCTGTGTATTGGACTTTCTATGGGGCTGTATATAGGACTTTCTATGGGCTGTGTCTGGACTTTCTATGGGATTCTTTCTATGGGCTTTGTATGGGACTTTCTATGTGCCTTTCTATGGGCTTTGTATGGGGACTTCTATGGGTTGTCTGTTTATGGGACTTTCTATATGGGCTGTGTATTGAATTAATAATGGGGCTGTGTATTGGACTTTCCTATGGGCTGTGTATGGGATTTTTCTTAGGGCTGTGTATTGGACTTTTATGGGGCTTGTGTCTTGCTTTCTATGGGTCCTTTGTATGGGACTTTATAATTAGGGGCTGGTACTGGACTTTCTATAGGGCTGTCTATTGGACTTTCTATGGGCTGTGTATGGACTTTCTATGGGGCTGTCTATTCGGACTTTCTATGGGGCTGTGTATTATTGGACTTCTATGGGTGTGTCTGGACTTTGTATGGGGCTGGGCATGGGACTTTCTTTTGTGTATTTTAGTATCCCCCCTTCCATCTTTTAGTCAACTCCCACTTCCATCCGACCTGACTTTTCTCCCTCCAAACCACTGTTAAATCTGCACACAAGCAACACAGCATTTCAACTGTCAAAACTCGTAACATAGAGAAGATAGTGTATACAGCAAGGCACTTGATGACAGCTGAAATGTAAGATGTTTAGGACTGGATATCTAAAGAAATAGGGAAAGATCAACAAAAAATGGTGGTTGGGAAGAATTACAGTTTCCATATTGTTGTCAATATTTAAAATAACTTTTTTTCGGCACAAGATGCCCTTTAAATGTTTCCTGCTCTTTTTTAAGCTCTACAAAACGCTTTTACTGCTTTTTATGGCCTCAGAAGTCGAACTATGTAAACATCCAGTTCAACCTCCTCAGCACTACACTCCATTCCTGGCCAACTGTTTGATCCACGAAGAAGCACAAACCCACCAGAATTATGAAGGGGGCAAAAATTCCTTCCTGACTCCAAGTGGCATCGTGAAATATCCCGGATCAACTCTACTTATTTATCATACCCAACCTGCATCATTCCTTGTTTTCAGAAACTCATCCCGCTTTCTTTTGAAACTATCAATGAAACCTTCCATCACAAAGACCAATGGACAGTTCCATAGCTTTTAACCGTTCTCACAGTGAAAAAACCCTTTCCAAACTTCTTTCTGCAAAGCCTTAAGGGATGGTCCGTGTCCTCTGACGTCACTGGGCGCTCCTTGCATGTGTACCTCATTCCGCCCTGAATGGACTTGTGTATGAGGCGTCAACGTCTCTTTCTCTCAACTTACTAACTATTGTTTACTTTCAACTTTTGTTTAGCAATGCAGCAGACAAATTGATAATGACCAGAGACCCCATCTGACATTATATTGTGGGCCCGATATGACTGTTTTTCAGGTAGACAATTATCTAGTGTTACAGTATGTGCCCATGCCTGCCACACATATGTTATTACTGACTATACAAATGGATTTTTTTATAGGTAGTGATAAAAACAAGGAATACCAGAATGGAACGTCTCTGGTGTGTGGAGTATGATGGAAGAAACCTGGCAGCAGGTCCATCGATTGGGACCCAGTGTTCACAACTGAGCTTCTAACCTTTAACATTTGTGGTGAAACGAAAAAGTTCTATTGGAATCCCGTCTTACAATTGTGGGTATTTTTTTCTCTGACTGTGTTCGCCCCAAAATTCAGGAATTCTTGAAAACACTTGTTGTAACCAAACCAAACCAGAAACTCTGGCACATCCCTAGTGTGGAGAAGATGTTCTGGACTTGGTATTTATGTTTTTAGCCTGGGGATCACTTTAAAGGTACCCCCCCCCCAAAAAATGTTACAACAACTCCTTAATCTAAAGAACGTCCGTTACCTAGCGCCAACCACCCAACTGCTATATTCAGCATCTTATTAGTTTGTACTATTAACAGGACAACTATACTGTCAAAATAATGTTTAGAAATGAATCACTACCTGGAACAGGAAGGCAGGATTGCTTATTCTCATCATCCAAATATCGTTTTCGTGGAGGGGAGCTGTAGCACCTAACGTTTCATTCATTTGCCAGAGTTAATGCCTTGGGCCTTCCTGTCTTAACATAGGCTGAAGCTTCAGTAAAGCCTGGCAGAAGCAGTTTTTTTTTTTTTCCTGTTCTCCAATTCCTTGGCACTCCAGATGTTTGGAAACTACAACTCCCAGCATGCTTTGTTGCTGGGAGTTTCAGTTTCTAAACATGTAGAGTGGCAAGGTTCAGTAAACTTTTAATTAAGCTTACCATCATTTACAATTCTCCTGAAACCCACATTGTAAAGGGCTCTCTGACCCCATATAGTAAAGGACTCTCTGACCCCAATAGTTAAAAATGTCACCTGAGAGTTGTAGTTTAAGCTGTCATTTGCACTGTACTAGCAGCTGTTTTTTGCCCCAAACTGAGGAGACCCATCAGATTTACAGCATCCAGATAAGCAATGACAGTGCTGAGTGAGTCCAGGAGCCAGACTACAGGAAGCAGGAAGTGTAAAGGCAGATCAGCTCCTGTAACTTTCTTGTCTGTACCCACGCCACCTCACTGGTTACTATCTGAGTGCAGAATTTGGAGCTAAATTAGGCTTGACCCTGAGTAATAGTCGAGGTTAGGTTTTTTCAGGTATTTTTTTTTTTTTTTTTTAAAGCCTGAAAATTCGACTTAACTCGCAGTATATACGTAAGTAGCACTTACTAGGGTAAAGGTGTACATACCCCAGCACGATATTACTGTACCCGCACCGACCGCTCACATGACTTCTGCGATCCTGCCGCACCACCCTTCTCCCGATCTATCTACGACGACATGATGCGATCGCAGTGAATGGGATTTTGTTTGCGATCCATGGGGTCGTATATAAATCGGGAGAGGTGTCCTGCAGGATCGCAGGAACGCCGCGTGAGCGGTCGTCTGGGTAAGTATCGCGTGCTGGTGTATGGCCACCTTAAATGGTGTGTGGTGAGCTGCATGCCTTCATCAGCATGTTTTTCTCCTGGCTTAGTATCCCCGCATCCCTCTTTAACCACTTCCCTTCATTTGAACATGATTTCTTAATGAGAGGAAGCACGCTTAGTAATCACTATGACGGGCCGTATTTCTAACTAGGCCGTGCCTACATGCGGGTGGGAAATAGAGGCGCGAAGTGGACAAGCCTCCTGATCTTTTACTAAGTGCCCGAACCTCCCGGAACCAGGCCAGGCCAATGTGCGCTCCCGCTCACCCTATCAGCGTGTGCAGCAAGAGAGCGGGAGATTCAAACTCCTGCTCCCTCACTCAAATACTGCAGTAGAACGCTCCGGACGGCCGGGAGCAACAGAAGGGAAAAAACATAGGTGGAGAATCTGAGAGCAGTCAGCTTTGCCTTAATAGATGGGGGGAAGAGAAGAGGATCCTGAGGGATGTGCCATAAATTAGACAGACCACCATGCTGCTTCCTCCCTAGATAGATAGATAGATAGATAGATAGATAGATGATGATAGATGATAGCTTGATGGATGGATGGATGGATAGATAGATAGATAGCAGAGTTAGATATGATCAGCAGAGTTATATGATATAGATAGATAGAATAATAGTAGATAGATAGATCGATAGATTCAGAAGATCGATAGATAGATAGGATAGATAGAATAGATAGATTCATCATGCAGATAGATAGATAGATAGATAGATAGTAGATCGATAGAATAGATAGATAGATAATAGATAGATAGATAATAGATAGATAGATAATTAGCAGAGTTAGATAGATAGCAGGTTAGATAGATAGATAGATTATAGATGATGAAGATAGATAGATAGATAGCTAGATAGCCGAGTTAGAGAGTAGCCGAGTTTAGATAGATGATAGTCGATAGATAGATAGATAGATAATAGATAGATAGATAGATTAGATAGATATATAGATAGATAGCGAGTTTAGATAGTTAGATAGATAGCTAGATAGATAGATAGATAGATAGATAGCAGTTAGATAGCAGTTAGATAGATAGATAGATAGATAGATATATAGATAGATAGATAGATCTATAGATAGATAGATCGATAGCGATTAGATAGATAAAGATAGATAGATTGATAGATATAGAGATAGATAGATAGATCGATAGCAGAGTTAGATAGATAGATAGATAGCAGAGTTGATAGATAGATGATGAGAGTAGATAAGATAGATAGATAGATAGATTATATAGGGCAGAGTTAGATAGATAATGATAGGATAATAGATAGATAGATAGATAGATAGCATCGATAGAGATAGATAGATAGCATAGTTTATATAGATAGATAGCAGTTAGATAGATAGATAGTCAGAGTTAGATATAGATAGATGCCGATGATAGATATGCATCAGATGCAGATAGATAGATAGATAGGCAAGTTAGATAGATAGATATGCAGATAGATAGATTATAGATAGATGAGAGATAAATGTATGTGGCCTATGGGGCTAGAAAGGGGTCGTGACCTAACAATTTTGCGGCGGCGCTTCGGCCGGCGCATGGAGTCCCAGTGGGTGTGGCTAGCATGGAGGGGGGGCTAAGCCCTGGGTGGAGCTTAAGGCGCAAACAATCTGTGCCTACAAGCTCCTGAAGCCTAAATCCGGGCACTTACTATGAGGCAGCATTGAGAGGAACTTCCCACATACGCACGTCAACTCTGCACACAACATAGCAGCATATCACTGTTGGGGGGATCGTGGAGTTTCTGGACATAAGAATAATGCGGTTGGGGCTAGGGAGAAGCCCTACAATACCCAAGGGATTTACACTAGGGTGAGGGAGAGGAAAATGGGAGTGAGGTGATGAGGGAGGGGTGCTGCTCTGAGGCAAGCCTAAAAACCTCTAAGAGGAAGCCTCATAGGCGGAAACAATTTCCTCCTGCAGTGCTCCTGGGTGGACAGTTTTTTAGATTTTGGGGGAGATTCAGAGAACCATTTGGAGCTGGATGTAGTTAAGATTTTTTATACACTACAGAGTGGGGCCAGAGTGGATAATTATAGTTTTTTGGGGTGGACTGCCCTTTATTCATCATCTATCTTATCCCAAGGGAGCTCAGTTGTATATGGTATCAGCACGGAAAGTCATAGGTTCATATGGTTTGCTTCGACAGGGGGCAATCCACCTATTGAAAGGCTTGGTGGGGCTCTGTTAGCAAATTGGACATAAGTCGCTTCCGCCTGTTGCCAATCCATCCAGAATGCTTTCATTTGTGGGTTGCAGTTGGAACGGGAAGTACTACTATGACAAATGTCCTTGCCCATGGGTTGTGCCATTTCTTGTTCAATGTTTGAAGTATTTTGTTTCATTCTTGGAATGGGTAAATATTTTATGAAACCAATTCCCAATATCATACTTTCCTAGACATTTTGTTTATTTGTGCAGTCCAGAGACTCCATTTCCGTGTTCCTTTTAATATGTTTCTTTCATTTTTTTGATGAAAAGTTTGGGGCCCAAGATGGTTTGGCCTTTTATCATGGCACGTTTCAATTTAAGGCAGTGTTAGGAATCCCCCAGCACTTGGTAACCAGCGGGGCTTCAGCCAAAAGATTTGGGCCCAGGCATATTCTTTAGGTTTTTCAAGGAAAGGGGTTTTGCAGGTTTTAGGGTGCCTGCGGTCTTAATTGTTGGCATTCACTTTGTCCAGAATTGGTCATTAACTGAATCTTTTCTTATAGATGTTCAACGACTTCGGTCTGGCTGGTCGGGCATTCTTACCTGTTTTGGGCGTTGCAATAGGCAAAGTCGGCCTGGCGGATCATCACTTGGAATTCAAAATGGCAATATTGTATTGAAAGGGAATGAGGGGCCTGGCTTGGTGGCTAGTGCTATTGGAGGTATACAGTTGTTTAGCAAAGTGAATCCGGGACCCCCGTTCCTGGTATCTGTGTCTGGAATGACCTCTGTCACAATGCGTCTCTCTGTCTCTTTTTAATGAAAGCGGACTTGCATAGGCTTCAATCTTGTTCAGGAGTCGATATAGTTTGGGTCGGAGGTCGTTCCTAGGGTCAATGGCAGTGGACGCAAGGAGTCAGTCAAAAAAGCCATGGGGTCCCATCCAAGAATTCAGTTTGTCAGGTCCCACGGGGTGTTGTAGTCACACCGCAGTTATGAATGGACAACAGAGCTCTATGAGGCAGGATGGAGTCCACCTTATGATATAGGGCTGATATCTTCCATCATTGTTGCAGGAACAGAATGGATATATTTGTTTGGGTTTTCCATGCAGGCTTACAGGTAGCTCCTGGTGGCGGATTATCCTTTCCTCCTGCCTGTCATTCTAAGCTTTGCTATGGGGTTGGGATCATCTAATTAGGACCAGGATGTAGAATTTTAAATCTCGCAAATTCTTTGAAACACCTGTAATGAAGGTGTCAATAAGACTGTGGCCTGTTGTTTTCACCCAACATTTTTGTCTGTCCTGGTTAATTTCGTCGTTTAGTGGTAAGAAGAGATAACTGTATCATTAAGTCAGCCAAGGTTTAGTCCAATCGAAGTTAAATGGCAAATAAGTTGGTGGTTGGAAAGAATCAAAAGGGTTTCCAGTAATGGTCAATCTTTTTTAATATTTTTTTATTTATTTTTCAGTTAATGCCCTTTAAGCCTTATGGGTGTGCAAAAAATGATGGTGACAATATATGGAGAATAAAATAGAATTTGTAAATAGAGATATATAAGAAATGTGGAAGTGTTATGCTCTCCTGGAAAAATCCGACGCTTGAGTGGGAACAAATGGACACAATGACTGTCAATGAATGCAAGAAACTGTCATTCTATCTAGCCTTCATGTAATTCCTGTTCCTGGCTCCTGTATGTCTGGGACCTTTTTAACTAAACTCCCCCTCCTCTGCTTTAAGTGTTCATCACGTTCCGCTATTTACCTGGATTCATAAACTCCAACACATTGGAACATGCAATCAATTTGAATTGTGTTTGGGGATGGCTGCCGGGTCCAGCTGTTTGACAAATCTTGATGGACATTTACTTTTCAGAGCGTATGTTTAATGTTCTGAAAACACTATGCATCGCTCTGTCACAAAAGGCTGTTAATTTCCCTCTGGCCAAGCACAATAAAACTACATTACCTTACTTGCATTGTCTCAGGAGTAATTCTGAAGAAAGCCAATGCATTATTATCCTTGGCATCAATGCGGATTTTAGTAAGTATTTATTTCTACAAACTTCAGTTTTATTAATATGCTAGGGATTAGGCTTACGGATAATTATATACTCCTAGGCTTTTCTCAAACAATTTTTGGATTTGTGACAGAATAATATTTAAAATTTACTGAATTGATTTATTATGTTTAGTTTCTCTCTGAATAGGCAGACTGTAAATGGGGGGGGAATGTTGTTTTTTTTCATTGCTATAATATGGCAAGGAGGTCAGGTGGAACTTTGACACATTCTGACTCTTATGTATTTTCTATCGCTGCTTTTGGAACCAGTCTTCTTCATGGTCCTTCTTAGACATTTTGCCCCTGAAACAAATATTTTAAGCGCACTCTATAAGCTTCTTGCAGCACACAAAGAAAAGTGTTGGTGGCTGACTTACACTGCTGGTGAACGGAAGGCTGACTGACTTACACTTATTGTACCAGTGTTTTACACCTGGAATAATGAATACATGGAAGCAGCACGTTTGGTGTGCTGCCTGACTTCAATCGCAGTACTTGTTTTTGCTCAGCTCAGTACCCTTAGCCTCCCCGCCATACTAACTGACTCCTGTGAGGGCAAGCATGCTCCGTAATCCTTATGAGCAGCATGAAAGAGGAATTTCTCACCATGCAAGTTCATGTACCCACTGTCCAACATTCGAGCTTCAGAAAAAACTATATATAACAGAAGAGTTTATGAAACTAAGGCACTGATTGGCACAAAATGTAAGATGTTCATACTAGATTTTCATCTAAGGGACAGATCGACAAAAAATGGTAGTCAGTGATCTTGGGAATAATCAAATAAAAACTAGTAAACCTAGTTTTGCCTGCATCTAGTATGTAGTTTATGTTTAGGTCTTGTAAAATGTTATGCGGATTAACCTCTAACCTCAAATCTAGTGCACATAGTGGAAATTTCATCTCCATTGCACTGGGTCAGTACTAATCTATCCACCCTGCAAGTTGGCTAAAGGACTGGATTTTTTGATGTGTAGTGGGTGTTGGCTAGTGTATGCAAAATTGATTCCGATCTGTAGGAATGTTTAACAAACTCTTCAGGTAAGCAATATTTTATATATACGTGTAAATGATCGCAGCCTCCCGCCCTGAACTCCACTCACCCTCTGCAAACTCATGAACACTTAAGTAGAAATTAAGTCACCTACGAGTGCCCCTTTCTGAAGTTATTAATATATATATACTAGCAAAGTGTGCCCGTTGGTGCACTAGTGAAAATTATGTAGTATGTTGCTTATGTGTAGTTGGCAGTGCTCACATGAGCCATCAGGGACATCCGGGGGCAATAATACATTAGTTTGAAGTCCTAAAACGCCAAATAATTGGCATCATTTAATGACCAAACACCACTTATATCCTCCCTTACCTATACTACCTGGCCAGCTAGAATATAGAAGGGTCATGTGGAATAAACATGCAGTCTGAGACTGACCCAGGCACTCTTAAACCGCACCTTGGCCACCAAAGCAGCCATACTATCTCCGATTTACTTTCCCAACCGAGTTGCTCCTGCTACATTAGAGACCGACCCTTAGCCTGCAAGAACCGCCGTCTGTGGCTAGAAGATGGGAAAGGTTGTTTGGCAAGATCAAACTAATATTGCATGAGCGCTTGGTTGGATTAAGTAAAATCGGATATATGTATATCCACTAAATCCTATACAGTATCCTAAATCAACATGCAAGGTTCCTATTTAATTAGTATTTTTCCACCACAAGTTTTAACTCACTCTATGGTGTTACAGGATACTGATTGAAATATCAGTGTTTATAACATGGTATATAACAAAAAGATACCTCAATAAATCATATTATTAATAATAGCATTGCCTTCATACTAATAAACATATACACACAAATATTCTCACTTAAAGAAATGGGGGGTGGGGACATGCAAGTATCTTTTTATTGCCTTGGCAAAGGCATTGTCTAGATTAATACAGCCTAATGGTATAGAGCAGGCATGTTAAATTTTGACCTTTTTACTTGTTTGAAAACCACAATTCCCACTTCTCTGTTGGCAGTAAGTTTTTTTCTTAAAATCCTGTAGCTAGCATCTGTCTAGATTAATACAGCCTAAGCTGTGCCGCTTTCATTCACATGTTGAAAACTACAAAATCCCAGCATTCTCTGTTTTGCAGTTAGTGCCTTCTTATTAACTTCACATGTTTAAAACTACACTCCCAGCGTTCCAACTGCAACCGAATTCTGGAAAACTTAGTTTTCATACATCCTGGAATCAGACATTTCCTGACTTACAGACTTAAAAGCCCGGTCATGCTTAGCGCTTCCTACCACGGGTTTGAACAGCAGTGATTCATCTGCCTTCCCTTACATCCATAGCTATTAGACTATTGGATTAGGGAAGCATTATATGGATCTATGTTGGCCGCAAACGTTAATGCCGGCTTTGCGGTGGCGCGGCACGCGAGTACCAGAAGAGGCACTCATGCGGGCCGTTTCAAGTAATTTACCGAGGTTGTATGCCCTCTTTACACGTAAGTATAAACACCAACTAATACTGCGATAAATACTTATGTGCGGGTGAGTTTCACCCAAATCGCACGCCTCTGGTAAATCCCGTACTGAGATTTGCCCAGAGAGCTTTTGCCTCGGGTGAATCTCCCTGTTTCAGAGTCATAAACTTTCCATATGCGCACTCACTTCAAATACCGTACTATACCTGGCAGTATAATCTATAAAGTCCTAAAGGTTCGTGCACACATCGATCCGCCGGTGCCGACGCTGACGTGTGCGACGAGCCGTTTCCTATTATATTCGTTCTATATCAAAGCCTCCATACACACCCCATACCATTCCCATGAAGTCCCCTACACAGCCCACAGAAGTCCCATACACAGCCCATAGAAAGTCCATACCAGTCCCATGCCACCTATAGAAAGTCCCTACACAGCCCCATAGAAAGTCCAATACATAAAACAGTCCTCTTAGAACGTCAATCACAGCCTTAGAAAGTCCTAACCCGCATCCCCCACCCCCCCAAAAAAAAAAAAAAAAAAAAAAAGCAACCCAAACAAACAGCACCATAGAAAGTCCCTAAACAGCACCATAGAAGTCCATAAACAGCACCATAGAACGTCCATACATACCCATAAAAGTCCCCATACCCATCCCATCACATCCCTATATAGAAAATCCCATACACCCCCATAGAAAGTCCCATACACAGTCCATAGAAAGTCCAATACACAGCCCCATAGAAGAGTCCGATATACACGGCCCATAGAAGTCCCATACACGCCCCATAGAAGCCCCATAAACAGCACCATAGAAAGTCCAATACAAAGCCCCATAGAAATTCCAATAACAGCCGTCCCATAGAAAGTCCCATGCACAGCCCATAGAAATCCCATACCACAGCCCCATAGAAAGTCCAATGCACATCCCCTAGAAAGTCCAATGCCAGCCCATAGAAAGCACCCATACACAGCCCCATAAGAAGTCCAATACACAGCCCCAACACAGCCCCTAGAAAGTCCATACATCAGCCACATAGAAAGCCCCATTACCAGCCCCATAAGAAAGTCCCATACACAGCCCCATAATAGAAATCCCCCATACCATCCCCATAGAGAGTTGCAATACACAGCCCCATAGCAATAGAAATCCCTACCAGCCCCATAGAAAGTCCATACCAGTCCCATAGAATCCCATACACAGCCGCCATAGAAAGTGCAATACCCACCCCATAGAAAGTTAAAAGTCCCCATACACCGCCCCATGAGAAGTCCCATACACATCCCATAGAAAGTCCCATGCAGCCCCATATAAAGTGCAATCCACAGCCCCATAGAAAGTCCGCTACACATCCCCCATAGAAAGTCCAATACACAGCCCCATAAAAGGTCCATACACACCCATAGAAATCCCTACACAGCCACATAGAAAGCCCATACACATCCTCATAAAAAGTCCCTTGGAAGCCCCATACACAGCCCATAAGAAAGTCCCATACCACAGCCGCATAGAACGTCCAATACACAGCCCAAAGAAAGTCCCATACACCAGCCCCATAGAAAGTTTTCCCATACCCAGCCCATAGAAAGTCCAATACACAGCCCCAAGAAAGTCCATACACAGCCCCATAGAAAGTCCCATACACAGCCCCATAGAAAGTCCAATCCACGCCCAAAGAAAGTCCCCTTACACACCTATAGAAGTGTCCCATACATACCCAGCGCCATAGAAAGTCCACTACACAGCCCCCATAGAAAATCCCAATACACATCCCATAGAAAGTCCGTATACAGCCCCAAGAAGTCCCATATCAGCCCCATAAAATCCAATACAAAGCCCCAAAGAAGTCCCTACACAGCCCCTAGAAAGGACCATACACAGCGTCCTAGAAAGTCCCATACACAGCCCCATAGAAATTCCCCATACACGATGTCCCTCCTACCTTTAAGTCAATCCATCGTTGAAATCCATTTAATTTTTTTTACCATTTGCCATTGGCAGTCTTGGCTATCTGAGTGAGCAGGACAACATTGCCCTAACCCCTCGAAATCAAGCCGGGTTCTGTACAGGTCCAGCTTTTGTTTTCCCAGGCTATGCTTTGATTTTTGTCCATCTGCCCCTTCACATCCAGACCTGAGTCAATCAACGGGGGGGACTTTCAGGGTGATTTTAAGGAATATATCTCTATATATCTATCTATTATATATATATATATATAAAACAGAGGAATCACAAAACAACGAACACAATATCCACAAAACCAACAAGAAAACATCAATCTAAAAACAAGTAACGCCACAACCCACCCTATATAGGAAATAAAGAACCGGAGCACTCCCGGTCCTTCTCAAACTTAATTAAACAGTAACACAGCTCAACACGTGTGTTCAACCACTTGTGGTCGTCGTCAGGAATCACAAGTTGGTTGAAACCGTCGAGCGTGCTACTGTTCTATTAAATTTGGAGAAGTCCCTGGAGTTCTCACACTTTCTTGTATTTCCTACTTGGTTGCTGTAAGGAAGCACCCGGCAGATTGAAGATCATGGTTAGTGCACCCTTATAACCTTTGTTTATTTATATCTATATGATATATATATATATCTATATATATATATATATAGTAATAACCGGTGAGCGGCCACTCGTGCTATGTTTTAGATCACAACCACCTCGGTGCTTCCTTCTTCTAGATATATAGTATACATGGTGAATGGAAGCACTCCTGGTCTGTATCCAAACTGCTTTTATTTTGTGACAACATGTCAACTCGTTCGGGCTGCGTGTTCGGACCGTTCTCACGACAATTGTAACATTCAAATAACCAACTGATATGTGGGCCAACCGCGAAGTACAAACACCCCCCCTCGCTCCCCTTCTCCTCCCCCTGATGTCGTCATCCATTCCTTTCGTTCTATGGTCTCCGTCATCGTCCACACGTCCCTGTATTCTCCCATAATCTGTTGCAATTTGTATTGACAGCTCCACGGCTCTGATGTAGCTCCCCAGACCTCCATTTCCAGTACCGTACCCAACTTGTAGGGACTATACGGCACCCAGGGCGGTATCGACCTGTGCCATGGTGTTATAGGACAGCATAGTTTTAAAACAAAGTGATCTATTGCAATACAATAAAATCCCTATTGTGAAGAATAATAATTACATATTAAAACCACTGTATCTAAGATAAAAACTGTCACTGAAACCTGTGAGCTTAGCTGTGTATGATAAAATCTGTAACAATTCAAGGCTTATCTAAGATGATACTATATTTAACTATTTAAAATTAACAACCACAGTAATAGTTATAAGTAGCAAGCTTGGGAGCATTTTTCTTTAGACCCCTTGGGGTTTATAGTAAGCGATCCACCAGGATTCACATTTTCATAATGCCCTATCTCTATCCAGTCCCTGCAGTGGCTTTGACTGATCTATGGCCATCCTTCTAAGGTTGGCCAATGAATGTTGGCTCTCCAAAGTGTCGGGCCATTGATGTGTTCCCCATATTTGTACCATATTGTGGGTTTTGTTCCATTCGTTGTCTACCTGTGGTGGTGGTTTTAACCCACATAGTACAGGCCACACCGGGACACATAATATGTATACCACAAATTGCTCAAGCACGATAATTTGTGGCAATTCTCCACCCTATACCCCTTAGGTGGTTGGGGAAAGTCTGATCCCGAGGTGACAACGGCAGTTTGGCATCCCGTACATGGGAAACACCCATTTAGTGTTGAGTCTCATTGTTTTTTGAGGGCACGCCCGACCGGAATATCGTTTTAACCATATATTGTTTTCCGATTTTGCCCCTCCGATGGGCAAATCTGTTATACTATTCTCAAATGGAGATTGGTATCGGAGCTTAATATTTCCAATGTTGTTTCACACTGTTTTTAATGTGTTTCACTTAGGGTATATTCCAGGCTATATATAATTTTCTTTTGGTTCTGTCCCGTCTGGGTCCTTGCTATTTTTTTGGCGGCTCCTGTCTAGCCCTATCAATTCTTACACCAACCACCACGGTAAGAGAAGAACGCCTCACTGTAAGAGAAAGATGGCCCACTCATGGAAAGCATTCGATCGGCTATCCAGGAAACAAACCCCACAAATATGGTTACAAAATATGGGAACATCAACAGTGGCCCCGACACTTTGGAGAGGCCAAACATTCATTCATATCCTGTGGTTTGTTAATTTAAATAGTAAATAATAGTATCCATCTTAGAAGCTTGAATGTTACAGATTTTATCATACATAAAACACTAAGCCTCCCGGGTCAAGTGACATTTTTTATCTTAGATACAGTGGTTTTAATATGTACTTTTATTATTCTTCAATAGGATTTTATTGTTTGCACTAGATCACTTTGTTTAAAAACTATGCTGTCTATAATCACCATTGGTCACGATACCTACCTGGGTGCCGTAGTCTGTTCCCTACAAGTTGGGTGCCGTACTGGAAATAGAGGTCTGGGGAGCTACATCCAGAAGCCTTGAGGCTGTTCATAACAACATCTGCACAAGAAATGGGAGATAACATGGACTGTGGCCGGCTGACAGAGACCAAGAACTGACAGGGAAGGATGATGACATCAGGGGGGAGGGAGAAGGAGGGGAGGGAGAAGGGGAGGGGGGGGATGGGGGTGTGTGTCTCCGCTGTTGGCCATATCAGTTGTTATTGAATGTTACACTTGTCTTTGAGAACGGCCGAAACGTGGCCGAACGCGTTGACCGTTGTCACATACAAAATAAAAGCATTGTTGGATTAAGACCCAGGAATTGCTCCCTCACCCCGTGTTACCTATAGACTATATGTTTTCTGGTATATTTTTCGAATCTTCTCCACTCCCATACTAAGGACTTAAGTATTGCAGGTCCTCATACTTTCATCATCCACTCACGAATATATTTAGTAATCATATCAGACAAACCCTCCCCCCCAGACTATAATACTCTTCTGTCACCTGATATACATATTCCCAGTAGTAAGATAGTTTTATCTCTTTTGCTTTTTTTATCTAAAATAGTTTTATCCTTCTTTTTATCTAAAGATATTTTATTCTCTTTCTTTGAACTTCTTTTTGTTTTTGTATTTTTGCTATTTATGCGTCTTCAAAACGTCCAATTGCAATGTGTTTTCCATCCTTAATATTTCATGTTTCTTGTCTCAGGCTTTTGTGTTAAGTTGAGAAACTATAGCCAAGGAATATTGTGATACATTTCCTTTCCTTAATGGACAGATGTTTCAAAAGATACAATATGTTTGCACAAAGACCTATACTAAACTTTATATACTCCATGTATTTGCAACTGTGACAGATCTGGTGGATAATTTTGTTCTCAAGGACTGTTCATTTTTTGGCAACCATTGATGCCTTATGACGCCTGAATAGGTGGGGAATTACTTGTACACACAAAACCCCACAACTGATTAACTTCACTGACATTTAGGGAGTGTAAAATGGCAATTTCTTAAGCCAAGATGTTCTTCGCTGACCGCTGACAGTAGACTCATCACATTCCAATATCTGTACATATACAATACTGCTAGTGAGCTAAGGCAGCTTAAATTGGCTCTATTGCATATTACTCGATTGTAAAAACATCTGTCTCTGGTCTTCTAATTATCTACTGACGCTGCATGTGACTCTACATCCAGATTATTGTATTTATCAGACAAAAACAAGTGCAAAGGGAAATAACAGAAAGCCACCTCACTCTCCCTTGCTCCCACAGTGCACTGTAAAATATCCTCATTTGCATCGTCAGCGATGACTTTAGCACTAGCTATGTGACTGGGTCATTAGAAAGCACAAAAAAATCAAATAACTTAAAGGTCATGTTCATCACCCTCCAGAAAACCCATCCCTATGATCATTATAAGCTGCGCAATTGATTCCCTCTCCCTCTTTAGACCACTATACTATGTATGCATTGTGTATGGGACTTTCTATGGGACTGTGCATGGACTTTCTATGGGATTGTTATGGGACGTCTATGGACTGTGTATGGGACTTGCCTATGGGGCTGTGTAAGGGAACTTTCTATAGCACTGTGGCATGGGACTTTCTATGGTACTGTGTATGGGGGCTTTTTTAGGCTGTGTATGGGACTTTCTATGGGGCTTGTATGGGACTTTCTAGGGACGGTGGAATGGGAACTTTTTTCTATGGGCTGTTGTAAGGACTTTCTATGGCACTGTGCATGGGACTTTCTATTGGGGGCTGTTGTTGGACTTTCTATGGGGCTGTGTATGGGGCCGGTTGGGACTTTCTATGGGGCTGTGTATGGACTTTCTATGGGGACTGGTGTATGGACTTTCTATGGGGCTGTGTAATGACTTTCTATGGGCTGTGTATGGACTTTCTATATGCTGTGTATGGACTTTCTAAGGCTTGTGTATGGACTTTCTATGGACTTTCTATGGGAGTTTTCTGTTAGGGCTTTCTATGGGGCTTGTGTATTGGACTTAATATGGGCTGTGTATTGGACTTTCTATGGGGCTGTATATAGGACTTTCTATGGGCTGTGTCTGGACTTTCTATGGGATTCTTTCTATGGGCTTTGTATGGGACTTTCTATGTGCCTTTCTATGGGCTTTGTATGGGGACTTCTATGGGTTGTCTGTTTATGGGACTTTCTATATGGGCTGTGTATTGAATTAATAATGGGGCTGTGTATTGGACTTTCCTATGGGCTGTGTATGGGATTTTTCTTAGGGCTGTGTATTGGACTTTTATGGGGCTTGTGTCTTGCTTTCTATGGGTCCTTTGTATGGGACTTTATAATTAGGGGCTGGTACTGGACTTTCTATAGGGCTGTCTATTGGACTTTCTATGGGCTGTGTATGGACTTTCTATGGGGCTGTCTATTCGGACTTTCTATGGGGCTGTGTATTATTGGACTTCTATGGGTGTGTCTGGACTTTGTATGGGGCTGGGCATGGGACTTTCTTTTGTGTATTTTAGTATCCCCCCTTCCATCTTTTAGTCAACTCCCACTTCCATCCGACCTGACTTTTCTCCCTCCAAACCACTGTTAAATCTGCACACAAGCAACACAGCATTTCAACTGTCAAAACTCGTAACATAGAGAAGATAGTGTATACAGCAAGGCACTTGATGACAGCTGAAATGTAAGATGTTTAGGACTGGATATCTAAAGAAATAGGGAAAGATCAACAAAAAATGGTGGTTGGGAAGAATTACAGTTTCCATATTGTTGTCAATATTTAAAATAACTTTTTTTCGGCACAAGATGCCCTTTAAATGTTTCCTGCTCTTTTTTAAGCTCTACAAAACGCTTTTACTGCTTTTTATGGCCTCAGAAGTCGAACTATGTAAACATCCAGTTCAACCTCCTCAGCACTACACTCCATTCCTGGCCAACTGTTTGATCCACGAAGAAGCACAAACCCACCAGAATTATGAAGGGGGCAAAAATTCCTTCCTGACTCCAAGTGGCATCGTGAAATATCCCGGATCAACTCTACTTATTTATCATACCCAACCTGCATCATTCCTTGTTTTCAGAAACTCATCCCGCTTTCTTTTGAAACTATCAATGAAACCTTCCATCACAAAGACCAATGGACAGTTCCATAGCTTTTAACCGTTCTCACAGTGAAAAAACCCTTTCCAAACTTCTTTCTGCAAAGCCTTAAGGGATGGTCCGTGTCCTCTGACGTCACTGGGCGCTCCTTGCATGTGTACCTCATTCCGCCCTGAATGGACTTGTGTATGAGGCGTCAACGTCTCTTTCTCTCAACTTACTAACTATTGTTTACTTTCAACTTTTGTTTAGCAATGCAGCAGACAAATTGATAATGACCAGAGACCCCATCTGACATTATATTGTGGGCCCGATATGACTGTTTTTCAGGTAGACAATTATCTAGTGTTACAGTATGTGCCCATGCCTGCCACACATATGTTATTACTGACTATACAAATGGATTTTTTTATAGGTAGTGATAAAAACAAGGAATACCAGAATGGAACGTCTCTGGTGTGTGGAGTATGATGGAAGAAACCTGGCAGCAGGTCCATCGATTGGGACCCAGTGTTCACAACTGAGCTTCTAACCTTTAACATTTGTGGTGAAACGAAAAAGTTCTATTGGAATCCCGTCTTACAATTGTGGGTATTTTTTTCTCTGACTGTGTTCGCCCCAAAATTCAGGAATTCTTGAAAACACTTGTTGTAACCAAACCAAACCAGAAACTCTGGCACATCCCTAGTGTGGAGAAGATGTTCTGGACTTGGTATTTATGTTTTTAGCCTGGGGATCACTTTAAAGGTACCCCCCCCCCAAAAAATGTTACAACAACTCCTTAATCTAAAGAACGTCCGTTACCTAGCGCCAACCACCCAACTGCTATATTCAGCATCTTATTAGTTTGTACTATTAACAGGACAACTATACTGTCAAAATAATGTTTAGAAATGAATCACTACCTGGAACAGGAAGGCAGGATTGCTTATTCTCATCATCCAAATATCGTTTTCGTGGAGGGGAGCTGTAGCACCTAACGTTTCATTCATTTGCCAGAGTTAATGCCTTGGGCCTTCCTGTCTTAACATAGGCTGAAGCTTCAGTAAAGCCTGGCAGAAGCAGTTTTTTTTTTTTTCCTGTTCGGTCGGGTAAGTAATATCGTGCTGGTGTATGGCCACCTTAATAGGTGTGGGTGTAGCTGCATGCCTTCAATCCAGACATGTTTTTCTCTGGCTTAGTATCCCCCATCCCTCTTTTAACCAACTTCCCCTTCCATTTGACATGACTTTCTTTTAATGAGAGGAAGCACGCTTAGTAATCACTATGAGCAGGGCCGGATTTCTAACTAGGCCCGTGCCTACAGGCGGGGGGGAAATAGAGGCGCGAAGTGACAAGCCTCCGGATCTTTTACTAAGTGCCCCGAACCTCCCGGAACCAGGCCAGCCAATGTGCGCTCCCGCTCCCCTATCAGCGTGTGCAGCAGAGAGAGCGGGAGATTCAAACTCCTGCTCCCTCACTCAAATACTGCAGTAGAACGATCCGGACGGCCGGGAGCACAGAGCAGCAGAGGTGGAGATCGGAGAAGCAGGCAGCTGTGCCTGTGAATAGAGGGGGGGAAGAGAAGAGGATCCTGAGGGATGTGCCATAAATTAGACAGACCACCAGGCTGCTTCCTCCCTAGATAGATAGATAGATAGATAGATAGATAGATAGATAGATAGATGATAGATGGATGGATGGATGGATGGATAGATAGATAGATAGCAGAGTTAGATAGATAG